>CM050416.1:14704651-15104651 GCA_027564155.1 Gymnocypris eckloni scoliostomus | reverse complement strand
TGTCCAGCCCCACCTTTGACAGCAAACAACAGCTGGAGAGCCACATCGCCGCCCATCTTTTTCTGCATATCTCATGAGATCTTGCTGATTTCTCTTGTGTAATTAACATCGTGGAAGCCCAGGACTCCTGGCTGCTTATCTAGCGGCTCCTCGGGGCAAACGCAGGCTGGACGGGATTAGGCTGATTTGTAAAGGAAGTAGATTCACCTCCAGGGAAGACAGGCGTGACCTCGCAACACAGCGCAAATGCAAATATAGGCCACCAGCGTTTGGGGTAACAGGGCTGACAGTGCATGGAACTGATGGCCGCTCTGGGACGTGAGGGATCAAGGACTTTTTGGGGATGTTTTTTTTTTGACGAATTAAACAGCTGTGGAAGGAGGAATGAGGAATCCAGAAACAAATGAATAGATTCTACATATGTGGGACTAAAAAAAAATTAGTATTTTCTCAGATATATACAGTTTGCAAAGTGTATTTGAGTAGAATCTGTAGCATAAAAAATTACCGGTATGGTATCAGTAATAAGTCAAATATCAGTAAGCTTTTTAATTAAATTTTTCCAATGTGATTATTTATCTCACAATTCAAACTTTTCATAATTAAAACTTTTTTTACTTTTAAATTCTCACAATTCTGAATTTATTTGTTGAGATATAAACTCAAGACATAAACTAAGAACTGCGATTCAGAAAAGTCAGAATTCTGATATATAAACTTAAAATTTAGAGAAAATGTCAGATTTATGATAAAGTCTAAGTAAATAAATAAAAAGTATTGTGGGATATAAACTCAGAATTCAGAGGAAAAAATATGTTTTTGAGACAAAAACTCTGAAATGTCAGAATTCTGAATATATATTGTAATTATGCCTCCCTCATTCTGAAAATAATTCAATGAATAAAAAGTCATTCAAAAATATAAATAAAAACAGAATCTGAACTGTGAGACAGAAAGGCACAATTACATTTATGTATGTATTTATTTTTGTTTGTTATCATTCCGTGGTGGAAACAGTTTCTATAGTTTGATTAATAATACAAAATTATAATTAGTGAACTTATTAAAATAATACAATTTCATACAATATACATTATATTGTATTAGCATGCATTTGACTAAAGTTTGTGGTCATAGGTTTCATAATGACATCATCAATATATATATATATAAAAAATAGAAATACAAAAAAACAGCAAATTTAGCAAGGTCAAGGTTCAAGGTTCTTTTATTCGTCACATACTCAATTATACAGGATATAATCAGTAGTGAAATGTAAATCAGGTCAGGTCCGCTCAATGGACAGCGCAAAAAATGAAACATAACACAAGAGAATATATATAAATATAGGTAAAAAAATAATAAAAGAACACAAAATAAGAGTAAAATGTGCAATAAAATAAAATGTGCAATACAGTATACTGTGGACTTAATAAATAATAATATAAACAGGGATGTGCAAGAGGAATGTGCAAACAGGCACGCACATGTTCTCATATATATATATGATTAATGTCACAGTCGGTAAGCTTTCCCTGCTCCCGTAAATGTGTCATCAAACATTTATGATTTGTGAAAAATGGCCCCACTAAATCTAAATGGCATCAGAGGAGGTAAACACCATAAAAGCGTCCTGGGACACAAATAAATAGCAGACACATTTTCAGATGCAGATGTTTTTAAAGCAGCTTCGCTAACAAGATGAACGCAGTCATATTTGGAAATACCGCGCCGGAATGTTAAACGTTCTCTAAATGTGATGGCTGGGTGTTAGTTTGAGCCTGAATTGTTTAGACTGAAACTGTATTTGATGAAGCGACTGTCGTTTGCTTTTGCTCCGGTGTTTTTTCATTAACAAACCGTTTACTGCTGTCGGACTAAATGAGGCGTGAATCAGCGTGCCTTATCAAAGTCACACAGATGCAGGATTAAACCGGACGATGTAAAACCAGTTGCTTGGCATGTTTGTTTGAAGAGTATGAATGGGTATAAATCATTTTTATGCTGAACTAGCAGCATAAAAATATTAAGACAATCACAGCCAATGAGAGCACAGAATGTTCTCAAGAGGAGAGATTTTAGACCAATGAGATCTCACGGTTGGGGTCTAGTTAAGAATCAGGAATACACATTCTGCTCAATCTTTGCTTTCAAAGCACCAATCAAATAATGTTATTACTTCAATGCAACCATCAAATCTCCAAATGTCCAGATTTAATTCACAACAGACTCACTGTACCTTAAATTAAGAAAACACCATCAAGGTAGTATGATTTCTGCGCTATATACGTCTTGTGTGGAACATACTGATAGTTGTTCACTAAAAAGCTTGATCTTTTCATCTAGCGATGTTTGATTCTGGAATGAATCATTGTTTTGAATCAGCTCTTCTCAATGAATCATTGATCAAGTTCAAAAGATCTGAATGATTCGTTCACAAATCAACGTGCTCCTGTTCTCAACGATTCAATGATTCGGTCACAGCATGCTGATGTGAAAGATGTGAAGAAAGCCTTTATCTTTGTCTTTATTGAAGCGAAAGAAGTAATAGTTATACCCACATGAGGGTGAGTTCATACCTGGTTAAATTAGTCATAAATAACAAGAAAACGCAATCATTAATGGAGTCTGTATGATTCCTGCGCGATTATCCAAGTCTTCTGAAGTCATGATAGCTGTTTGTGAGGAACAGAATTTTAGCAAGTATTCACTAAAAACCTTGATCTGCTCGAATAGCAAAGTTTGATTCCTTTGAATCAAGTTCAAAGACCTGAATGATTCGTTCACAAATCAAATTGCTCTTGTTCTCAAGCGATTTCAACAATTTACAGCAGATTCAACAGATGACTGAATGTGAAATTTCAGACTGTTTCTCATATACAGTTATCATTTGATTTGTAATTTAGCGCGATATGGAGAATTTATCATTTTTGTATGATCCTTTTATTGAAACTGTTTCCTCTTTTGTGTTCCTCTGAGGAAAGAAAGTAATGCAAGTTATACCAACACGCGGTTGAGTAAATAACAATGAACTATTTCTTTAAAGCTAATTCTCTTCATTGTACCGAAGGATCTTGTTGTTTAGAGGCACGCGGGACTCCAGATGGTCTTCCAGTGTCCTAAAAACAAGGTCATGTAGTGCTGATTGACTGAAGACAGCTGTCTGGCCCTTATTTACCTCACGGGACACGGACACACAGACTTTCACTTTCTTGGCTCATAGAGTCATCATCAGCGCTAGTCCTGAGAGGAAAGGTCATTCTGACCGTCAATGTGTCCGCGGTGTGTACAAATCACCATCAGCAGTCTACTAAGCACATAAACATTCACACAGCCGCCTGAATCCCAAAGTGAACAGCGAGGAATTCAGACGCTGAGGTCATTCATGAGTGTTTTCATAATTACGAGTGGGCTCTTGTGTGATTGCACTTATAGAAGTCATACTTAACTATAACTTAGGTTGGTGCACATATCAAATCACAAATCATCGGGATATTATTTTCTACATTTATTCACATTAATATGTATATTATAATAAACCACATTTAGATAATTCAATAATTAACATTTATACAATAAAATCAATATTTGTCCTATATAATTACTATTAATGTTCTATATTATACAATATTAAAGGGTTACTCCCCCCAAAATTGTATTTTGTTTTTATGTCATTCATTAATCACTTACCCGCATGTCAGTCCAAACCCGTAAAAGCTTTGTTCGTCTTCAGAACATAATTTAAGATATTTTGGATGAAACCGGGAGGTTTGTGACTGTCCCATTGACTGCCAAACAATTAACACTTTCAATGCCCAGAAAAGTATGAAAAGCATCGTCGGAATAGTTCATCTGCCATCAGTGGTTCAACCGTAATTAAAAAAACGCTGATAATACTTTTTTGTACGCAAAGATAACAAAAAGAAGACTTTATTCAACAATTTGTCTCCTCCGCGTCACCCTAGCGCCATTTTGGATAATATCCTCTGGACACAAACAGTGTACGCTGATCTGTGTAAGCCGCACCATCCAGATATACTTTTCTTTGTTCAAATCAAAGCATTAACAAACATAGAAAACGTATCCGTGTGGTGCGGCTGACACAGCGTCCAGAGGATATTCTCCAAAATGGCACTACGGTGACGCGTACAATAATACGATGGCACCACATCCAAGAGTCATGTAGCTCGGGTTTCATCACTTATGTGTGAGTGTGCCCCGGTCTGTCCTCACTTGAGCTGTGAAAAGCGATTGCGGTCCGTACAGACCTAGTTATCTCTGCTTCAGTTGCACGACTTTGGATGCCGCTCTCCCGAACCGAAGCCAATGTCCTGTCAGCATGGACGTCGCTGGAACGGCCCAGCTGCCAATCAGAATCCAGCATCTGCCATGCAGCCGGCTGTGCCAAGCCATCGTCTCTGGCAGCCCGCGCTCACTTGATGAAACTCAATAAAATTGATCCAGAATAAATGAACCGGGGTAAGCAGCCAGAGAAAGATCGCTCACTCCGCTCACCTGTGACCGCCGTGACCTGCCACATCTGTCCTTCTCTTCTTCTTCAGCTCGCTCGTTTTCTCAGAATCTCTTCTAAATAGCTTGTAGTCTCTTCTTCACCATCTTTGTTGTTGCTTCATTTTTCCTTTTCTCTTTTCAAAACAGAGGCGTATGCTTAGTCACACACACTCACACAAACGTAAGGATATAATACACAGCGAGCGGCTCATTATCGTAAAATAAACCCAGGCGTGAAGCAGAGGTTAAAAACAGTCCCTGCATTTCGTTGCTCTCCTTATATCTGTTT
This sequence comes from Gymnocypris eckloni scoliostomus, assembly GCA_027564155.1. Lineage (NCBI taxonomy): Eukaryota > Metazoa > Chordata > Actinopteri > Cypriniformes > Cyprinidae > Gymnocypris > Gymnocypris eckloni. Next base: position 15,099,850 of record CM050416.1, on the reverse strand, counting down.
TGAACAGGAACACATCTTATGCAAACGCCCCCTGAGAAAACCACCCGATCGGGGTCAGACGAACCCACAACCAGTCTAATTATACTGGGCTTCCTTACGACCGATCAGTTGGCTAGTTTTGTGCATTCCTGATACGGGTCACATTTAAAAGGTCAACCTCACAAAGAGATTGAATATGAGCACAGAATCAGAAACAGGCACTGTGGTGTGAATGTGAGCTTTTCAGTCGGAGTAGGATTTTAGACATTTTTTTCAGATTTTGCAGACTACATTTCTTAAAATTGTGTGTTGTTTTGTAGTCAAAATCCAAAAATAGTTATTAGCTATAAATATAAATATGCAGTAAGTATTCAAAAATTATGCAATAACCTGTATGTTTATGCATTATATATTTTAAGAGAATGATCACGTTAAAAGAAACTTGGGTTTTGGTCAAATGTTTTCTGATCATGTCATACCTGACACAACATGACAAACTGCATTAATTAAGCTCTCGTACTTATACATATGTAACAAAAAACAAGGGCACAGTAAATTAAATGAATGGAGTTAAATTCAAGGAATATAAATAATACATTTGCTGTAAGTGTACATGTATGCAATTGCAAAGTTTGTCAATATTAATTTGAATGTTGGATTGTTTTCAAATTTTGAAGGGGTTGGGGGGTGAAACGTTTATAGATAGATGACAGATACGACAGAACAATATATGGGAAGATAGAATAATAAAAAACAAAAAAACGGTGGAAAGAACATCAGAATGAACAATGGAGAGGCAGACAGACAGATAGAGAGAGAGAGAGAGAGAGAGAGAGAGAGAGAGAGAGAGAGAGAGAGAGAGAGAGAGAGAGAGAGAGAGAGAGAGAGATGTTTAATCGGGTCTCCGGTCAGTGACAGCGGCACTGCGTTTCCATCGAAACCAACAAAGAAGCTGAAGGACTCTCACAGGCGGCAAAACCAAGAGTCCGAGCTCTGAAATGAACTCTCAATCAATTTGTTTGGAGGCTGACCTCGTTAGACCCGCAGCGATCCCTCAAACATCCACAAGTACCTCACATGACCTTTGCCCCCGGCCTTGGGAAGTGCTCCTCTCCGCTAACCAGCTCGATGCATCAAGCGCAATCTCTCACTTCCAGCCTGACGTGCTCTGACATCTTAATTGATTTTGTGTGTGTGCATTGAAGCGTGTGAGACGTAGCGCAAATGAAGATTTGTTTGGATTTGCGTAGAGTGACTGTGGATGTGTTTTTACCGTTCAGGGCTTGAACTGGGAATGGGCCGGTATCAATAATTCACCAACAAACAGGCTGGCGAGGATGCATGTCCATGAACGGTAAATAATTCAACCCGTGGGTGATGCAAGGTTGATGGTGAGTTATTGCAATGCAGAAACACTGGCGGGAAACAGCTTATGGACTGTTATGATGATCTGAAATGCATTCGATGAAAGCAAACAGGAGATGTGATAATTATTGTCTGTAACTCAGAAGATATGAACAGAAGGATACAATAAAGAATACAGAATATTCCCCGTTTGTAAGTTGCTTTAGATAAAAAAAACATTAAAAAAATGAAGAAATGTACAAATGCAGTGCACTAATAATACATTCCATAATCAGAAAAACATATACTATTATATGGATTTGGTAAGATGTTATTATTGTTTTGATATTTGTAATGTTTTATGCTCACCAAGGCTGTGCAGTAAATATAGTAAATATATTGTATTACAGTAGTACAAGTATTACAGTAAAATATTGTAAAATAATTTGTTGTTTGGCAAAGCTGGATATTTTTATTTTATTATTTATTTTAATAATAAAAACATAACTTCCCTCTCAAACATACATATTTGTTCACATATGACCTATTTAGGTCAACAGGTGGTGATAGAAGAGCATCTTGTATGTGTTAGGAGTCACTGAATCATTGATTCATTCATTGATTCAGAACACTGTAGCATACTACACTATTATTAGTATTATTAATATTATGTTAGAAAGAGTAAGAGTAGAAAACAAGTATGCTATTCTGAATTCAACAAGTGTTCGTTCTCTTCAAAGATTCATTCAAACACAAAGATGTTTCATCTCCGATGACTGGATGGATTCATACAGAAAAAGAAGTCAATTATATCTGTCAACTCAAATCTGCAGACTGCCTCTGACTTTCGGTTACTAGCGTCACGTTGTCTGACTTAAATCAGGGCATAAGTCATGTGGTGCATTCCAGCCTTAAGAAAACAAAAGCACATCAGTCTTATTTGACTGAATATTTCACTGTGCATGAACAGAAACATAGCCACAAGTGAAGTCAGACTTGAAGACTAAGGTCTGTATATACTGCAAAACGGATCATGTGACCTCGTGTTGACGCCACGCAGCCGAGGTGAATGTCTTTGCAGAGCTACTAGTCCTCAGGAGGTGTCTTTAACCAGGGCTGGAGTTAAATCAATGGTTCCTCACAGGGGCAAGAGTCTGAGTCATTCAAATAAGAGAAATTGATTGGTTACCATTTACATTTACATATAAATGAGAGCAGTTATCGGCGCGTCCACTTGTCTGAGTTTCCTGACAGCTCTAACTTTGTTGAACTCATTTTTTTGGACAGTCTCCAGTCCAGAAGAGAAACCATGATACATGCACGAAATAATAAATCATCCAGTTACTATTCAGAAATTAATGTAATGTAAATTACACTGAGAAGATGGAGAAACTTTCCATTTGGTTTCAAGGAGTGTGGAAATGGTTTGCTTCTTAGGTCTACAATCTTCAGTGTTTGCACAAAAGTATTAAAAGCACAATTACATGTAAGATAAGTATTTATGGAAGCTTCTGACCAGGAATATTGTTTGAATATAATAACAGAACGACTGGATAACTACAACGAGCTCATGTTCTTTTAGATATATACGGTTATTCTGACATTTACTCTTGCTTGTGTTTCAAGAGAAAGAGCATTATGTGTATGATATATATATATAAACACTTTCAGGTTGTTGTATTAGGATTTTTGTATTGTGTACAATGAGTAATAATAAGTAATATATATTTTAAGAATAATTATATACATATTTTTCTAATTTTATCATATGGATTTTTAAATAATTTATTAAATAAATGATAATACTTGTATATCTGTACATTAGTGGTGGAGATCAGTCATTCTTTCTATGAGGTGGAAAAAAATGAACATCTTTATGAGTCATTGACTCATTCATTCAAAAGCAAAATAATTTGCATACTAGCATACTACTCTTACTATTCCTGCCATTGAAGGATATGTTTTATCCAAATTTGGCAAGATATACAGTGTTTAGTACATTTAATCAGTAATGCAAAAATATTTTGAATAAATTCAATGACTCACTTACTTGTTGCCATCCACTGACATAATGCAGCACTAATGTGATTCATAACTAAATGCATAATCTTGACGCTTCATACTCTTTACCAGTTCAGCATCAACATATGCAACAGTACTTCTACACCATTGTTTATAATCCGCTAATGTTATATTTGATTATATATCATTAAAATTCCAGCTGTGGGTCCATCTAATACAAGTTCATACTATAACAGATATTGAGGAACTGAATAATTACTGCTCCTCATGAATGAGATATATGCACTCAGATCCACACAGAAGCACATCTGACATCTCACACGTCATCGTTTGGTCCCTCACGGCGCAGTATGAGCTACAACCATAGGACAGAAAACACGCTTTAGCATGCATGTATATCTGATGTACATATCATAGAGCTGTCAGATCTACTGCAGTGACACATCACAGATGGTGAGCATCAGGCTGCAATGCCAGCGCAGGTCAACTAGACGACCTCAGCCTCTGCTCAGCCTGCTGGGAAGTCTGAGCCGCAGATGAGCTCCAAGATACTGAATTAAGATGTGTTGAAAGATGCAGATCCGTCTCGATGTATTCAAGCCCTCTAAGGAATGAGCAACTCCTATATGCATGCATGAAGTTTTCCAGTTTCAAAAACGAAAGCGTTTGCGAGAGAGAATAAGAGGCAGAACATGAGAGAAAGCGAGACGCTCTCAGAAAGGAACCGAGACACAAAGAAAGAGAAGCAGACAGGCCAGAAGAAAAACAGACCGAGAGGGTATGACTTGCATGGTGATTCACTGCAAAATTCAAAAGTGACAACAAAACTGCTGTGCAAAAATATTTTTTAAAGTGAATCATATCATTTCTGCACCACTAGTGGTGCAAAACAAAACTGAGAATATATATATATATTATACCAAACAGGTGTCCAATCAATTCTACCATTATTATGTTGAACATCCTGTTTCACTTTTCACATTTTTCATATTAAATAAGTTAAATGCAAATACATTTGAATATACAAGTGAATATTATATAAAAAAGTTGATTTATTACATTGATAAATGCAAGGTTGTTTTCTGAAATGTTACTTTAAAACAATTGTAAATAACTTATACTCATGCCCTAATTCGCATACACACTTGCAAAAAATACAATTCAGATTTTTTTCAGAACTTGCAATTGCATATTTATATCATACAATTTGGATATCTATTCTCAAATTGTGAATTTATGTCTCAATTCTGAGTTTATCTTTTGACATTCTGAATTTACATCTCCCAATTCAGACTTTTTCCTCAGAACTGCAAGACAGAAGTCAGAATTTTGAAATAAAGGCAATAATTACCATTTATTATTATTATTACTATATATTGTAGCAGAAACATGCTTCCATACAAAAGATATATGAACAAACCCATCTGTATAAATCTTCAGAACATAAACGGTATACATATAAAATGGTACTGTGTATGCAAGTGCTACTAAAGTGGAGAAAAATACAGCCTACAGATATATATGGCAACTGAAATCCACAGATGCAAATATATAAGTGCGATAAAAGAAATACTTAAAACTGTAAATATTATGACTAAATTTAAAATGTAAATGCATGACTATTGGTTTGTTTTCTTCTTCCCTGTAGTCTTTTCCCAACAAAGCAATTGCACACTTCACCTTTAAAAAAGAGGCTGGATCTGAAACAGGAAAGTATTCTTTGGACAAAGAAAGCAAAGCATTGGCGCTGAACTGACCCCTCGTGGACCAGAGCTAAAGCCCTGCATTACAAGAACATTTTGAAGGCTTCATGGCTTGAAAAGGAGACCATGGGCTTCTTTTCATGTCTGCGGGCCGAGCTGAAGGAGAGAAGCTCATTAGCCTGATGCTCTGGGCAAGCTGAAGCTGCAGGGTGGCTTTCTGCCACAGGCAACTTGTATTGAAAGCTTGTGTCGGCTTTGGGCCGCTCGGCATCATGGGTAATGGTTAGCCTAGAATACTGACACCATTATCCCACTGCATTCACTCATGAATACTCTGTTGATTCTCCCTGATATATCATATTGAGGTCAAAATCGATACTATAGTAATTGTATGGTCCTTTGGAGATGTACTATGGTAATACCACAATATTCTTTGAAAAACTCGTTTTGTTTTTCTGTTTTTGACCATGGGACCCTTTAAATAATACAGTGATAAAGTGATTGTAATACTATGGTACTTTAACATATACCACGATACTGAAATAGTTTTTACCATGGTATTTTCAAAATACCATGTGGAAGTAGGATGGTGTGATTTTAGTAAGTGTTACTACCACTCCCCCAAAAAAAAACAATGTTAATCAGAGATTAGCAATGGTACAGTAATGGTATGGTAGTACCACACTACTTAAATATTTACCATAGTACAGAAATTATTTACTATGAGATGTACTACAAACTATGGTATATGTACAAAACACCAAGGTAGTACCATAGTATTTGTTTTTGGTACATTGAGTACTATTTTCCCTTTTGTTGTACAGTGATGGTAGGGTAATACTGTGGTGCATATACTGTATTTACCATGGTACTGATATGGTATTTTGTAAATCGGTACAATTTCCAACACTTATTTCCCCCAAAAATACTGAAAATACTATGGTAGTACCACTTCACTTGTTAAGTGTTGTTTTTCCTTAAAAAGGGTTGTGGTAATATCATGGTACTCTTTTTTTTTACCATGGTACTGAAATCATGTACTATGATATTTATAAAGTGCTTCTAAGAATACTATAGTACTACTATGGTGTATGTCCAAAATACAATGGTAGTACCATGGTACATTTTGGCACAGTAAGTACTGTTTGTTAAAGGGATAGTTCACCCAAAAATAAAAATTCTGTCATCATTTACTCACGCTCAAGTATTTCCAAACCTTGGGTGGTTTGGTGAACTATCCCTTTTATGGTCATACTATGGTACAGTAGTGTGGTAATACTGTGGTACCTTTATTTACCATGGTACCAAAGTTCATATGCCATGCTATTTACTCTAAAGTACTTACAATAATACAATAGCCAACACTTATTTCCAAAACAAGTATCAATGATACCATGGTAGTACCAGTGTCATTTTAGTATCATGATAAACTGTAGTTGTACTAACATTTTGAATTTTTTTTAATATTATTATTATGTGCTATTTGCTATTATACATAATTCACATTTTTTATAATATATTTACATTGAAAAAACTTGTATATATTTTATTGTATTATTGAATATTTATTAATGTCAATCATTATTATTTTGTTTAATTCACTGTTAGCTTTAGTTATTTCAGTACATCAAGTTAAACTAAATGAAAATGAGTGTTTCTTTGGCAACTTATTTTTGTATATGTTTTATATATATATATATAGTTTTACTGTAATAACCTTGGGTAGAACCATGGTCAAAGTGTATGAATATAATAGTTATTTAGGACCGTGGTAGGCCACCTTCTCTTTCCACACCAGTAAATGTCTGATCTGCTGAAGACGACTCATGCTGCTCTCCTGAATGAGTTTTGCTTTCAGTCAAAGGCACAAATTCTAGCACGAGTCTGTAAGTGTCCAATTCAACACAATTTAATTCCTAACACCGGCTCAAAATGTTCTGCTGACCTGTAACCGGACATCATCACGTTTAAAAAAGTCATGCGTCGGCCCCTGATCAGTCCATTTCCACAACGGGAGGAGGTTTTCTCGGACTCACTCATCAAGGGCCAAATTGCTCTGGACATCGAGTCCCGCTGGATCTGCCAGGGGACCAATGTCTTCACGCTGAGATTCCCAGCAAATGTCCTCTCCGTGTTCCAGTTATCATCATCATTAAGAAGTACACTTTGTCGTGTTATCAAGATGAGATGGCACCCCGGGCCACAAAATGATTGTGACTCCAGAGAGACTGAAGATAGCCTGCTGCGAGGAGACGTCTGAAGGCCTGCTCTAAAGCTCTCTTTCAATCTCTCTTCCTCCTTGTCCTCCATCAGCACCTCGCTACCATCAAGATACGGTGAGATGGCCTTGATTATGAGAAGAAATATTACAAGAGACAAGAAAGAGCTGATCCTTAAAGCTGATGTATTTTCGATCTAACTCCTTAGAGGTGTGCAATTTTTCAGTGTTAAAATACTTTATCCTTATTCCAGTTTAATGCAACGACTTCAAAAAAAAAAAAATTGTAGCTTGACTTTTGTACGTACTGTATATGAATTGCATACAGAAATCCACCCATTTGGATTACACTGTGTAATGTGTGTGTGTGTGTGTGTGTGTGTGTGCATGTTTATGTGGTTTATGAGGACACACATTTGTATAATGACATGGTATGACATAGGTATTACAAGGAGAAGGTGATTTATGAGGACATTTTCAGTGTCCCCATAATTTAAAATGCTTATAAATCATACAGAGTGAGTTTTTTTGAGGGAAAATAGAAATGCACCGTCTCCTGTGAGGGCTAAGTTTAGGTGTAGGGTAGGTGTAGGGCAATAGCACATACAGCTTGTACAGTATAAAACCATTACGCCTATGGAAAGTCCCGTAAACCATAAAAACCAACATGTGTGTGTGTGTGTGCGTGTGTGTGTGTGTGTGTGTGTGTGTGTGTGTGTGTGTGTATATATCACACACACTCCACTGGTGGTGGTTGAGGAGAGACCCTCCACATGATTGTAAAGCGCTTTGGGTGTACAGCAATACACAATAAAGCGCTATACAAAATGTATCATTCATTCATATCAACAATCACACATAATCCACATTTCCAAACTAAAATTATTAAAAGTTGATATACATAGCTTTAAAATAACAGACTAATAATTTAAGGTGATGCATATTGTATGTCAATAATACATAAATGAAACAAAAATTGTGGCATAGTATTTAGTTAGTTAAAAATATATAAGATTCAAATAAATTGGATTTATTGAAGATGAATATATAATGTTTGTGTATTTAAAACACACTCAGTTTATTAGTGCAACTAAATAAATCTAACATGTTTAATTTATGTATGCTGAGAGAAATTAATCACATTAAGTTTATAAGATTGTTTGTTAAAACTTTGTAATCCAAATGGATGAAAATGTTATATGCAAAATCAAATCCTAAATGTAGAATTATAAGCATTCATTTTTGGGTGGGTGGTTGATAAAAATCCTCCAGAACCTTACAGAGGTCAGATTAAAACTGTATGAACTTATGTTGCCCAAAAAAGTATATGAAAATCAAAGAAGGTGATGAAACCATGCACCAAATGTTTCTCCAGATCAGAACATGCTGGACTTCTTCTGATAGATCAAGATCTAACTGTATTTCAGCGGGAAGGGAAGAAGCACAGTCTACTCCAGCAGGCAGGACAGCGCAGGATGGCAAAACATCATTGATTTGGCCGGCGGGTGGAACAGGGATAGAATAAACTCGAACGAGTTAAGGCTGAAAATGGATTTTTAAATATGTATTCATTGATTTTCTGGTCTCCAAGTGTTCCGCTGTGACGCGTTATTTTGCAGAACAGAGGGATATGAAAAGAAGCATAAACTAATTTGCCTTCAATCGTATTAATTAAAGCAAAACATGCAAGTGTGAGTCAGCGTTTGAGCTTTTACCGTCCTCCAAACTGAGAGTGATGACAAAAAAATCTAATCAGCACTGACGTATGTTTGTTCAGGGAACGTCAGTACTTTTGGCTCTGAAGGTTAGACGGTGACGTTTATTCATCCGTACAAATGTGGAGTTTTCCATTTACAGCTTTTATGAAATGATTGAAGATCACACGCAGAAAAACACAAATTATATTCATCATAAAAAGTAAATGCACATACATTTGCATTTAGGCATTTGGCAGATGCTGGTATCCGGTGATTTGCATTGTACTCAAGGTGTATAATTTTCAGAAAATGCATTTTACAGGATTCAAATTCATGACCTTGGTGTTGCTGAAGCTAGCAATGCTAGGGTCACGGGTTCAATTTCCAGGGAATGCATGAACTGAACTAATGTACAGCATGCAATGTGGGTCACTTTGAATGAGAGCATCTGCCAAATGTAATGTGAGTATTTGAGATTGACTGCAAAAATGAGTTTGCACTTCAACAAAGAAATTCTAGTTTGTCATAAAATAATGACAAAGATTGTTATCTTTACCCACATTGGACTGAATATCAACCATTCTTATTTATATGTGTTACCTTGAAAGGCTTTTTCTTTGTAACAGGGAAATGATTTTGGCTGTACTGCTCAGACAACTTACAAAATAGTCAAACCAACATGACAAAGAATAGTGATAATATTATGAATCGTGATAAAAAAAAAAATACAAAAACAGTTGGGATATGATATTTTTGCCATATTGCCCACCTCAACTAAAAATAAATAATTTAAAATGCAATAAAATTATACACAGAAATGTTTAATTATTTGAGTGATTAAAAACACAACAAACTAAAAGGTTAATAAAATGAAAGATGAAAATAAATATTTATAAAAAATACAGAAATATATAGAAAATGTAAAAATAAAATACATTTAAAATATGAACAAAACTATAACAGTAGATTAATGATATTAATATACACTCACTGGCCACTTCATTAGGTACACTTTGCTAGTACCGGGTTGGACCCTCTTTTGTCTTCAGAACTGCCTTAATTCTTCGTGTCATAGATTCAACAAGGTGTTGGAAACATTATTCAGAGATTTTGGTCCATATTGTCATGATAGCATCACACAGTTGCTGCAGATTTGTCGTCTGCACATCCATGATGTGAATCTCTCGTTCCACCACATCCCAAAGGTGCTCTATTGGATTGAGATCTGGTGACTGTGGAGGCCATTTGAGTAAAGTGAACTCATTGTCATGTTCAAGAAACCAGTCTGAGATGATTTGATCTTTGTGACATGGTGCATTATCCTGCTGGAAGTACATCAGAAGATGGTACACTGTAGTCATAAAGGGATGGACATGGTCAGCAACAATACTCAGGTAGACTGTGGTGTTTAAAAGATGCTCAATTGGTACTAAGAGACCCAAAGTGTGCCAAGAAAATATCCTCCACACCATTACACCACCACCAGCCTGAACCGTTGAGACAAGGCAGGATGATCCATGCTTTCATGTTCTTTACACCAAATTCTGACCCTAACATCTGAATGTCGCAGAAATCTAGACTCATCAGACCAGGCAAGTTTTCCAATCCTCTATTGTCCAGTTTTGGTGATCCTGTGTGAATTGTATCCTCCGTGTCCTGTTCTTATCTGACCGAGCGGCACCGGTGTGGTCTTCTGCTGGAGCCCATCTGCTTCAGGGTTCGATGTGTTGTGTGTTCAGAGATGGTATTCTGCATATCTTGGTTGTAACGAGTGGTTATTTGAGTTACTGTTGCCTTTCTATCATCTCTAACCAGTCTGTCCATTCTCCTCTGACCTCTGACATCAACAAGACATGTTCATCCACACAACTGCCGCTCACTGGATATTTTCTCTTTTTCAGACCATTCTCTGTAAACCCTAGAGATGGTTGTGTGTGAAAATCCCAGTAGATCAGCAGTTTCTGAAATACTCGGACCAGCCCGTCTGCACCAACAACCATTCCACGTTCAGTCACTTAAATCCCCTTTCTTCCCCGTTCTGATGCTCGGTTTGAACTTCAGCAAGTCGTCTTCTCTACGTCTAGATGCCTAAATGCATTGAGTTGCTGCCATGTGATTGGCTGATTAGCAATTTGTGTTACCAAGCAATTGAACAGGTGTACCTAATAAAGTGGCCGGTAAATGTATATATCTGTCATGACAACTCTCGGAGGGCTTAAGGTATTTGGTCTTGGCGGAATAGATCTTCTACACTGCTGCGGCAGAGCAAGTACAGAGACTTGCTACTGCCAATACATCCGCAACATGCTGTTGTGAGCATGAAGGAAATACTGCTGCTGCACATATGAATAACCCCATATAACATACATGAATCACCTCGTACCAGATCTATACCGGTGGAGCTGGGGAAGGTGGAGGGTTTTGAGGTGCACTGCCAAACTGCTACAGCAAACAAAAGCCATGTATTTGAATATTGAGCAGAGAGCTCATTGGCTACTGATAGAGGAGAAAAACAATCTGCTGTGCCATGTGATAATGATGTCATTAGTTCAGATTGAGTTAGACCTATCGGACTGCGCCATCTAGAGTTTCATGCCAGAACTCTGTATATGTATGAATGTATGTATGTATATATTGTATGATGATATGTCCATGACTTTGTTGTTCTGGAAACCATGATTTTAAATATTTTCAAGACTCTTGGAACCTTGAGTCATTCACATTACTACACCCATACTAACACGTTTTAAACACACGCATGAGCAGAGCTAATGCGATCTGCTCTGATCTGCTGGCATGAAAACACAGTAACTCATGAAACAGGACTGCGTGGGACATCAAGGAGCTCGTTGCATTTGTTTCATTTGACTATTTTTCAAATAAAATAGGGCTCACCTGATTGATGTGCTTCAGTTTATCAATGACTTGACTGATCACCGGGTCGGCCTCCTTCACTTTGACTTCTGGGTTTTCCGCCTGGGCTTTAATGCCGTTGCCAACCACTCGGCGAGTGTAGCTGTAAAGACAAAAAAAGGGTGAAGAATGAGAGACGTTTGTTCGTGGTGAGTGGGTGTCGTTTCTTTGGATTCCTTTCCAATTTTTCTGCAAAGGCGATTGAAGCTTTGTTGTTGGCTTGATGAGGACGGCCTTACATGAACCGACTACATTTATCAGCACAACAGAGAGAGAGAGGCCTAAAGAATCCCTGAAAAACCCACAAGGGCCTGAAATGGGACGAATAACTCAAGCCACACTAAAAAGCGATAGGACTCCAGGTTGAGAGACAGATTGGGGTTTATGTGGGGCAGAATGCATGTGTGCTGCGATGGGCTGCAGATAAGATGCACTAGTGCAGAGAAAGCGCTGCTGACAAATGACATGAAATATTACAATTCTTTATAGGTGAATTCGTTTTACACCACTGGTAAAATCAGCCTGAGACTCACCTTGAGAAGGACACGTAAAAACAGTCTTAAAACAGTGAGAGAAAATATATAAATCAGTAGGAAAATGAGCAGTGGGCTCAGGTAAGCGACTTTACTTACAGGCAATAAAATGTCTTTATGGAACTGAAAAACTATAAGAACCCGGGCCTGAGCTTTTTCAATAAGCACAGTAAAGCCGATACAGTGAACATGTTTAGTTGTAGTGTCAATTCTGATGAAATGACTATTATAATATGACAAGCCATTTCAAATTAAGAATATGAAATAATATATGTATTAGCATTATAAAAACAAACTATACAACAACATCAACAACAACAATAATAATAATAATAATAATATTAATAATAATATTGTCATTATTGCTATTATTATTATACAATTTAATTATATATGTGTGATTGCATTTAAAAATCATTACAACAAAAACATACAAAAAACAAAACACCATCAATAATAATATTATTATTAGTATCATTATTATTGTTGTTGTTACTGTTGTTGTTGTTAAAGTATATGTGTGATATTATATTTAATAACATTATAAATGCAATTTATATTATACAAATGCAATAATACCTGTAAAAATCAAATATGACTGTAAAACCTAAACGTTCTTATTTGTTTCATTACATTTATAGTCCCAGTAAACCATAAAAAAGCTTTATTAGCATACTTATTTAATTATAATTTGATCGAAATCTGACAGCACCAACAAAACGTACCATGGTAATAATATGATATTCCTTAAAATACACATTATTTGGAGTACCATGTAAATACTACTGTTTATGAATATGATATCAGTACAGTAACCAATATCAAAGTAACATGAATCCTGTTAGTACCTGTTTTGTAAGAGAGTCAGGAAATAAAGGACACAAATAAAACCTGCATCTCATGTCACGCTAAGCCTCGCATCGTGCTTGAGCATGTTTCACCTCGGCGTGTGTCTGAACGGTTGATGCGCTGAGCGTCTCTCTGCTGCTTTGATTCCAGCTGAAGGCATGAGAGGTGTGTGTTCCCTCGCTCAGCGTCATCACGTTCCACACACTCATCTGAATACGACTCGAACCCACGGCGGCGCTCCAGAGAAAGACACACACTTCAGTGGAATGGAAATGCTCCAGAAATACAGCGTTAAGTCTCGCTGTGGGTTTTGTGCTCTTGATGCTTGGAGACAAATTGATTTAGGGGCTCGAATGGAAAAATTCAGGACTGAAATAAAACAAAAAAAACTAAATACTGACTTCTCAGTCTTTCTTTGAAAAACCCTTCATAAAAATATAAAAATGATGTCAGTTTACAGCTCATTATTAGCTTAAAATTAGTGATGGAAGGTAAAACAAATACAGTGGTTATGATATTTACAATCACTCAGAACACCTTAGCAACCGCATAGAAACACACTAAACTCACAGCACAATTGAATAGCAATGTGATGACATCTCAGTCAAAAGACATAAAAACAAATACCTCATAAATAAATAACTAAAATTACTGTAGTATTTTTTAAGTCAAATATTCTGTCAGTCTCTAAGTCACTGCTCAGACACTTTGGGATTTTATAATATTTTTTAACATTTTGGTAATTCCCGCGATGTGGAAAACATGGATATTAGGCTGCAAAAATACCATTTAAATATGAATCCTGCATGTTCTGTGTGTCTCTGTGTGAATGAATGGTAGAGACGCGTGGTTTTGTTTACTACACAAACACTGAAGCGTGCGTGATGCTCACTGTGTTTTAGCCTCTGCTGCCTCAATATACAGGTGCATCTCAATAAATTAGAATGTCGTGGAAAAGTGCATTTATTTCAGTAATTCAACTCAAATTGTGAAACTCGTGTATTAAATAAATTCAATGCACACAGACTGAAGTAGTTTAAGTCTTTGGTTATTTTAATTGGGATGATTTTGTCTCACATTTAACAAAAACCCACCAATTCACTAAACACCTGCAAAGGTTTCCTGAGCCTTCAAAATGGTCTCTCAGTTTGGTTCACTAGACTACACAATCATGGGGAAGACTGCTGATCTGACAGTTGTCCAGAAGACAATCATTGACACCCTTCACAAGGAGGGTAAGCCACAAACATTCATTACCAAAGAAGCTGTTCACAGAGTGCTGTATCCAAGCATGTTAACAGAAAGTTGAGTGGAAGGAAAAAGTGTGGAAGAAAAGATGCACAACCAACCGAGAGAACCGCAGCCTTATGAGGATTGTCAAGCAAAACCGATTCAAGAATTTGGGTGAACTTCACAAGGAATGGACTGAGGCTGGGGTCAAGGCATCAAGAGCACCACACACAGACGTGTCGAGGAATTTGGCTACAGTTGTCGTCAGAGGCGTCTTACCTGGGCTAAGAAGAAGAACTGGACTGTTGCCCAGTGGTCCAAAGTCCTCTTTTCAGATGAGAGCAAGTTTTGTATTTCATTTGGAAACCAAGAGTCTGGAGGAAGGGTGGAGAAGCTCATAGCCCAAGTTGCTTGAAGTCCAGTGTTAAGTTTCCACAGTCTGTGATGATTTGGGGTGCAATGTCATCTGCTGGTGTTGGTCCATTGTGTTTTTTGAAAACCAACGTCACTGCACCCGTTTACCAAGAAATTTTGGAGCACTTCATGCTTCCTTCTGCTGACCAGCTTTTTAAAGATGCTGATTTCATTTTCCAGCAGAATATGGCACCTGTCCACACTGCCAAAAGCACCAAAAGTTGGTTAAATGAGCATGGTGTTGTGTGCTTGACTGGCCAGCAAACTCACCAGACCTGAACATAGAGAATCTATGAGGTATTGTCAAGAGGAAAATGAGAAACAAGAGACCAAAAATGCAGATGAGCTGAAGGCCACTGTCAAAGAAACCTGGGCTTCATACCACCTCAGCAGTGCCACAAACTGATCACCTCCATGCCACGCCGAATTGAGGCAGTAATTAAAGCAAAATGAGCCTCTACCAAGTATTGAGTACATATACAGTAAATGAACATACTTTCCAGAAGGCCAACAATTCACTAAAATTTTTTTTTTTTATTGGTCTTATGAAGTATTATAATTTGTTGAGATAGTGAATTGGTGGGTTTTGTTAAATGTGAGCCAAAATCATCACAATTAAAAGAACCAAAGACTTAAACTACTTCAGTCTGTGTGCATTGAATTTATTTAATACACGAGTTTCACAATTTGAGTTGAATTACTGAAATAAATGAACTTTTCCACAACATTCTCATTTATTGAGATGCACCTGTATGAGGACATGAACACATAAACATAATCTCTAGAATCTCTTTTAATTTTTTATAAAATCAACTAATTAGAGATGCTTTTTATTATTAATATTTAATGAAACCATTCAAATGGAATCCAGAAAATTTATGGAAAACAGAATTTGGTAAAAGTAAATAATTTAATTAATACAATAAATTAATAAAAAATACAATTGAATTTGAGAAAAATTGAAGAATTTCAAATGGCCTTAAACATTAAAATGTTGTTAAACTTTTAATAAGGGAAAAAAATGCTAGGTTAAATACCCAGTGCTGGGTGAAATATAGACAAACCCAGAGATTGGGCTGTTTTTAGACCCAGCGGTTGGGTTTAATGTTTAACTCAACCTTCTGCGCAGTAACCCGATCTCTGGTCCATATTTCACCCAGCACTGGGTTGTATTTAACCTAGCATTTTTAAGAGTGAATTAAAAAGTTGAATTTAAATTAATTTGGCAAGCTTTTTGATGAATACAATTCAATTTAACCATTAAAACTAAACTGAGAAGAAGAAAAAAACAGAATCCAGGAAAAAAATTCTGAAAAGAAAGTGGTAAAAAATAAAACGGGCCCTTGGGCCCTACCATGGTAGTTATGTGTTAGTTGCATTGTTTTGCTGTGCAGATCAAGGACTTTCCTAACCAGACCGGGTGTGATATTTCTCCCTTTGATACAGTAATACCCTCGTTTAACAGTCGGCTCTGTCTGACTTGATTAATACTGAATTATCAACACAGGTCACTCGCAAACATGCTTCTAAGCGCACTTCAAAAAAAATTATGAATAGATCTGCCAGGACGCCTGCATGCGCTCTCAAAAGATCAGCGGATGTGGGCCGCACTCACTCGCTCCATTTAAAAGCCATCTTTCACTGTGCCACGGGCCGCTCTGCAGACGCTTCACTAATATTTCATAACACGCTCACGGAAGAGTCTCGTAGGGCAACATGCTTTTTTATAGGTGTCGACTGATAAAACTACTAACACTCACGACGCTCCTCCATACATGCACATGCCATCCGCTGCTATGAAAACACTCGGTTTTGCAAAAGAGAAAATAGATCAGAGACAGCATGTATCTGGTAAGAACTGACAGACAACATTCTGAGGTTCTTCCAGCAAACTCGCTCCATCACGACGCTCTTCAGTCGCTCTTTTGGTGTGTGCGGATCCTTCAGCACCAGAGATGGATCATTTAAAGAAAGTGTTTTTATTCATGGCCTGTGAATGATGGGATAGTGTGGGTGTGCATACATATGAGCAGGATTGTCTTTTTAAAGACATCAATCATAAAACTTTACAAGTTTACACTGCAGCGGCACACGACTGCTCATTACGCATTTTACTGCTTGACAAACCACCCACCAAACGATCGGCGTAATGAGAAATATAGCAGCGGCTGGCATAAGAGACACATCACAATCAAAACCACTTCATTTGCCTCAAATAAAACACAGCTATCTGCTCGTATGTCCAAGACAGACATCGTCGAGTTCTGGAAAACAGTAAATGCACTCATAAGAACATACGCCTGCATGAATAAAAACAGCCAATAAATCTCATAGCTCACATTTATTAAATATGATATTTTTGATTATATTAAAATACAAATTATATAAATGTGAAATCTATATGTAGCAGAGTTGATTGGCAAACAAAATAAAAATTACTTTACTTAAAATATGTATCACTTGTTTAAAATGACAATGATTATTAAAATGAATATTTTAATTATACATATTATTCAATAATAATTATATTATTAATTACTGTAATTATTATTATTATTATTATTATTATTGCTTGCCTTTGTAAGATACATTTTTTTCTTGTAATTGTAATATTAAAATAATAATGTAATAATAAAATACTATAAGAAGAAAATGAACTATCATCATAGTTATGTTTTTAATTATTGTAAAAACACACACAGCATCACAATGCTAAGGTGTTTTAGATGGCTGCCGTGACAAAGCTGATCTGCCCACGATTAAGGTACTCCGCTTCATGTTGTGCTTGACAAAGCCCAAAGACACGGTCACATCAGAGCGACGCAGGGCCTCGAGTGGCTCATTGCTTTACGAGTGTATTACACAAGAGCCCAGCGCTGGTGAGAGAATCCTGTAATTGCAGAATTGTATAAGAGTTCAATCAGCGCTGAGATTCAGGAGGAAAGCAGCCGCTCTAGACGGAGATTTCTTTTCCTTTCACTGCTCTAACTCTATTATACATTTGGACACTCCAGATGTGCTTTCAAATATTCTTTTATACAATTACGATACAAGAAATAAGGTCAACCGGGGACGTTTCACTCCATTTTGTGCAAGTGAAGGACACCCGACTGGGTCTGGGTGCACTGATGTAGCTGTCACTGCCAGATACTTGGATACTCGGAACATTTTTATAATTGATGAATCTATTTTATTTCATCTCTAACAACTTTCCTATGGTTTGTAGCCTTCATTTTCACTGCTGTTCTTCAGATTCACGCACGGAATAATGATCTGAGGGGTTTTCACTATGAAATTATGGTAGTTATCATAATGACTCAAAGGTACAAGAGAATTGAGAGGCAATTGTGTCCAAATGAGAGGAAATGGTTTTTCATTTGAGGAAACATAATGTCTCTGCAATACGGAGACTCAAATCATTCGCCTTTGCCTTTTTGTATCAGCAAAATTTCAGTATAGGGTTTGTAATTTATGAAATATAAATGTAGAAAACAATAATAATAATAATACTTATTATTGTCCTCATCATTAAAATTATTATTAAAATGTTAAATGTATTAATGTTAACATTTAAAATGTATTAAAGTTAATAAAAAGTCACAATTTAGAGTCGTTCAAGTTCCAAATCTAATATTAACAAAAAATAAATGTTAAATAAAATAAATAATAACAATAATTTGTATTATTATTAAAATGTTGTGTGTGTGTATATATATATATATATATGTAATAATGTTAGCATTGAAAATGTATTAAAGTTCATGAAAAATGTCACAATTTAGCTTTTTCTTCCAAGTATTAAACTAAAACTCAGAAAAGCTCAAATAAATAAATCAATAAATAAAGAGAGCGAGATGATGCTTATATTTTTTTTATTGATTGATTTAACATTTAAAAATGTACGTTTTTTTTATCAATTTACTGTTTTTTTTCTTTCAACTTCATCATCTAATGTCTCTCCTCATAACAGCACCTGACTCTGACTGGCGTAAGCAAGTAGCACATCATTGTTCACAGCTGAAACAAAGTCCTTTCAGAAACAAAAATCATCTCAACTTTCAGTTTCAATAAGCAATACGCCAACAAGTGAAGGGAATCTGTGCACTGCGCATGCCACCACGGGACTAATACACCTGTGAAGCACTATCTGTGGACGCGGTCGGTGTGATTGTTGAGAATCTGTGCACTGCGCATGCCACCACGACTAATACACCTGTGAAGCACTATCTGTGGACGCGGTCGGTGTGATTGTTGAGAATCTGTGCACCGCGCAGGCCACCGACTAACACACCTGTGAAGCACTATCTGTGGACGCGGTCGGTGTGATTGTTGAGAATCTGTGCACCGCGCAGGCCACGGGACTAAAACACCTGTGAAGCACTATCTGTGGACGCGGTCGGTGTGATTGTTGAGAATCTGTGCACTGCGCAGGCCACCGGGACTAACACACCTGTGAAGCACTATCTGTGGACGCGGTCGGTGTGATTGTTGAGAATCTGTGCACTGCACCGCGCAGGCCACCGGGACCTAACACACCTGTGAAGCACTATCTGTGGATGCGGTCGGTGTGATTGTTGAGAATCTGTGCACTGCGCAGGCCACCGACTAACACACCTGTGAAGCACTATCTGTGGACGCGGTCGGTGTGATTGTTGAGAATCTGTGCACTGCGCAGGCCACCGGGACTAACACACCTGTGAAGCACTATCTGTGGACGCGGTCGGTGTGATTGTTGAGAATCTGTGCACTGCGCAGGCCACCGGGACTAACACACCTGTGAAGCACTATCTGTGGACGCGGTCGGTGTGATTGTTGAGAATCTGTGCACTGCGCAGGCCACCGGGACTAACACACCTGTGAAGCACTATCTGTGACCGCGGTCGGTGTGATTGTTGAGAATCTGTGCACTGCGCAGGCCACCGGGACTAACACACCTGTGAAGCACTATCTGTGGACGCGGTCGGTGTGATTGTTGAGAATCTGTGCACTGCGCAGGCCACCGGACTAATACACCTGTGAAGCACTATCTGTGGACGCGGTCGGTGTGATTGTTGAGAATCTGTGCACTGCGCAGGCCACCGGGACTAACACACCTGTGAAGCACTATCTGTGGACGCGGTCGGTGTGATTGTTGAGAATCTGTGCACTGCGCAGGCCACCGGGACTAATACACCTGTGAAGCACTATCTGTGGACGCGGTCGGTGTGATTGTTGAGAATCTGTGCACTGCGCAGGCCACCGGGACTAACACACCTGTGAAGCACTATCTGTGACCGGTCGGTGTGATTGTTGAGAATCTGTGCACCGCGCAGGCCACCGGGACTAATACACCTGTGAAGCACTATCTGTGGGCGGTCGGTGTGATTGTTGAGAATCTGTGCACCGCAGGCCACCGGGACTAACACACCTGTGAAGCACTATCTGTGGACGCGGTCGGTGTGATTGTTGAGAATCTGTGCACTGCGCGCAGGCCACCGACTAATACACCTGTGAAGCACTATCTGTGGGCCGGTCGGTGTGATTGTTGAGAATCTGTGCACCGCGAGGCCACCGACTAACACACCTGTGAAGCACTATCTGTGACCGCGGTCGGTGTGATTGTTGAGAATCTGTGCACTGCGCAGGCCACCGACTAACACACCTGTGAAGCACTATCTGTGACCCGCGGTCGGTGTGATTGTTGAGAATCTGTGCACTGCGCAGGCCACCGACTAACACACCTGTGAAGCACTATCTGTGACCGCGGTCGGTGTGATTGTTGAGAATCTGTGCACTGCGCAGGCCACCGGGACTAACACACCTGTGAAGCACTATCTGTGGACGCCGGGTCGGTGTGATTGTTGAGAATCTGTGCACCGCGCAGGCCACCGACTAACACACCTGTGAAGCACTATCTGTGGACGCGGTCGGTGTGATTGTTGAGAATCTGTGCACCGCGCAGGCCACGGGACTAATACACCTGTGAAGCACTATCTGTGGACGCGGTCGGTGTGATTGTTGAGAATCTGTGCACCGCGCAGGCCACCGACCTAACACACCTGTGAAGCACTATCTGTGGACGCGGTCGGTGTGAATGCTGAGAATCTGTGCACCGCGCAGGCCACCGACTAATACACCTGTGAAGCACTATCTGTGACCGCCGGTCGGTGTGATTGAGAATCTGTGCACCGCGGGCCACCGACTAACACACCTGTGAAGCACTATCTGTGGACGCCGGGTCTGTGATTGTTGAGAATCTGTGCACCGCGCAGGCCACCGGGACCAACACACCTGTGAAGCACTATCTGTGGACGCCGGGTCGGTGTGATTGTTGAGAATCTGTGCACCGCGCAGGCCACCGGACCAACACACCTGTGAAGCACTATCTGTGGACGCGGTCGGTGTGATTGTTGAGAATCTGTGCACTGCGCAGGCCACCGACTAATACACCTGTGAAGCACTATCTGTGGACGCGGTCGGTGTGATTGTTGAGAATCTGTGCACCGCGCAGGCCACCGACTAACACACCTGTGAAGCACTATCTGTGGATCGCTCGGTGTGATTGTTGAGAATCTGTGCACTGCGCAGGCCACCGACTAACACACCTGTGAAGCACTATCTGTGGACGCCAGTCGGTGTGATTGTTGAGAATCTGTGCACCGCGCAGGTCACCGGACTAACACACCTGTGAAGCACTATCTGTGACGCGGTCGGTGTGATTGTTGAGAATCTGTGCACTCGCAGGCCACCGACTAACACACCTGTGAAGCACTATCTGTGACCGCGGTCGGTGTGATTGTTGAGAATCTGTGCACCGCGCAGGGCACGGACCAACACACCTGTGAAGCACTATCTGTGACGCGCGGTCGGTGTGATTGTTGAGAATCTGTGCACCGCGCAGGCCACCGACTAACACACCTGTGAAGCACTATCTGTGGACGCCGGTATGATTGTTGAGAATCTGTTCACTGCAGGCCACCGACTAACACACCTGTGAAGCACTATCTGTGGACGCGGTCGGTGTGATTGTTGAGAATCTGTGCACTGCGCAGGCCACCGGGACTAACACACCTGTGAAGCACTATCTGTGGACGCGGTCGGTGTGATTGCTGAAGATGAAGATGAAGGAATTATGATTTCTGCACGTTTTGGTATGATTGCAGAATTGAGAGAAATCAAGCGAATCACTCCAGCAGCTGTTTCCTCGTCTGGAACGTCTCGAGAGGTCTCCTCAGGAAATACAACCATCTAAATGTATCCATGTTCTTCGATTGAATGCCTGTCATGCAGCATGACTGCCAAACATGAATATGATGATTAAATACATAATTACTGCCGCTCTCTGGTGCACTGTGCTTTGCATTACAGATAACACTTGCTTTATCTGCATTTTTGCCTTGTTTTTCAGTACAAAAGACAAGATAAATATACCCGAGAAGAAAAACTGTGTAATATAATAGGAATATTTATAATTATTTATCTTGGCCAAATTATTTTTAAGTGCAATTTAAACTAAATTGTCTTGTCTTCTCTCTCTCTTTTATTTTAAGCGTAATCGTCACTAAATTAATTATCTGAAGTCTTAATATCTTATGGGATTTTTATTTAGATGTATATATATATGTATATATTGAAATAAATGTAATTCTATTGGAAAATTATTTTGGTCTTATTTTTAAAAGTAATCTTCATCAAATTTACAATAATTTATGCTCATAATAGGAAAAACTATGAGAAAAATATATATTTTTATTTGCAAGTATCTTTCTATTGGCACATTATTATTATTAGTAGCAGTATTATTATTATTTGCTATTTTAAGTGCAATCTTCACCAAATTTACATGAATTTATGCTAAAAAGAAAAACAACACTTGAACTCTTAATATGTTATGCACAAATGATCTTCACGAGTATATATATCTAAAATATTTCTGAAATCTTAATATCGTACACATTTTTCTTCACAAGAATCTTGAATTAAGTTTATTTCTCTTTGTATTTATTTACTGCAATTATTTTGGTTTTATTTTATGTGAAATCTTCACTAATTTGACTTTAATGTATGCTTAAAATAGCAAAATCAACAAGAAAAAAATACTTTATGATTGATTTATCTGAAGTATTATGCTAGTTTTCTTCATAATTGACTTTGCTTTAATCATTTTTGGTTGTTTAATGTTTTTGCGTTACAAGTAGAGCGAGACCTGAACAAAAGTCCATTAAACTGCAGCTCCTGCGTTCCAATCAATGAAACCCCCCCGAGCCATAAACGCCCATCGATCTGTGCCAGGGGCAAAGTGTGGCATTACACAACAGGCGCGGGCATCCAGGGAAGCAAGGCTTTCTGGGCATTCAGTGTTTTTGAAAAGGTCGATATATATTGTGTGTAATCCTTACTTGGCTCTATACTCCAGCATCTAAAGGCGACGACGCCTCGGCTGCTGCTTCAGCATCGTTACCCGCTGTGAGAACCACAACACAACCGAGACAGAGCTGAAGGGAGGATTCGGAGAACAATAAGCATAAAGCTCTTTCCTAATGATATACTATATGGCTTTATTTGCACTACTTACAAGTGAGAACAGTGGAAAAGGTGCAGTGTAATGCAAAAATTAAGGATAATTTGTTTATGGGTTCATATAATGACCATTTTCCACAAGTTGATATTAGTCTTTAGAGTCTTAATGAAAAGTCTGTAACATAGTTTGGTTTCATTTTTCATTGGTAGTGTAAAAAACACATGTTTTACCCTGTCAAAAACAGCTCTTTTCAGAGCAAGTCTTATTGTGTCATTCTCCTTTAAATGTTAATGAGCTCTGCTGACTCCGCCCCTCTCCACATGGACACAGCTCCATTTGAGAAAGAAAACATTAACAAGATTACAAAAAACACTAGGTGGATATTTATCATTATAGGGTGGATGTCTACATACTCTGCCAACACACATTTCAGTTCAAACAACTTAAAGTGCATGTAGCATTATATGACCCCTTTAAAGACAACAATGATGCTTTTTATTTTTTTTACAGCTATTTATTATGACTTCAAATGTGTCTCATCCAATCATAATTATCAGTTATATTTTACACTTCTTTTAGATTTTTTTAAATAATTAAAACATTTGCAGATGTTTTATTGTATAATGTATTTATTTATTTTGAAATGGAAATGGGATATAAACAGTATATATATATATATATATATACATTTTCAGGAAAAAAAATATAAGCCAAAAATACTTATTGAAATAAATAATTAAATGCAATATAATGTAACTATGATATCAATTTTACTTCACCATGAATGTGAAACTTATAACTAATTAATAAAAAATAATTTTAATTGTTTTATTCTTTTTTTTTTTTAAGAAAATTACAATACAAAGCATACAATATTTGTGTTTATTTTTACCAAAATATAAACACTTAAAAATAATTAAAATATATTATTAAATAGTTCTTTATGGTGTGATATAAAATCCACCACTTTTATAAATTCAGTTTTTGCTGAATTTATAGCAAAATATAAACAATATATACTTAAAAATAATTGAAATATTTTTCATCATGCAATGTATTGTAACTGTGATATAAAATGAGTTTCACCATAAATGTGAGACTTATCATTTATTAATTATTTTGATTTGTTTGCTTCCATATAGGGTTAAATATGAGAACCTTACAAAAATTATAAAATATAGAATTTTTCAGCTAATTATGAGCAGAATGCTTAATAAAAAATGTGACCCTGGAGCACAAAATCAGTCTTAAGTCGTTGGGGTATATTTGTAGCTATAGCCAAAAATACACTGTATGGGTCAAAATTATATACTTTTTATGCCAAAAATCATTAGGACATTAAGTAAAGATCATGTTCCATGAATATATTTTGTAAATGTCCTACTGTAAATATATCAGAACTAAATCTTTAATAAGTAAAATGCGTTGCTAAGAACTTCATTCGGACAAATTTAAAGATAATTTTCTCAATATTTTAGGATTTTTTTGCACCCTCAGATTCCAGATTCTCAAATAGTTGTATCTCAGCCAAATATTGTCCGATCCTAACAAACATCGATGGAAAGCGTATTTATTCAGCTTTCAGAAGATGTATAAATCTCATTTTCAAAAAATTGACCCTTATGACTGGTTTTGTGGTCCAGGGTCACATATGTTTAATATACCTAATACTTAAAATAAACAATATAAACAGCATGCAAAAACTGCAACTGAGATATTGTAACTGTGATATAAAATAAATTCCACTATGATGCAATATTTTTGGTGATACCGTCCACCTCTAACAATCCTCTGAGGTCCTGTGCATGCTTAGAAGTAATGCAATAGAAGTGTGTACTTATTTCCACAGTAACAGCATATTGCAGTTTACAAGCAGATGATCCCCCACAAATCACTGGGTCTTAGCGTTTACTTGTGAGAATACAAAGACACAGATATTATCTGATTTCTCTGCTGTTACGTAGCCGTTCAGCTCAGGAAAAACTCTTTTATTGATGTCGATCTATCAGCGCTGTCTCCTTGGCCATTTCCCAGTACAATTACATGAAGCTGAAATATAGCAGCACAACACAGCAATCAAAAATCCCAAGCATGTAGATTAATAACCCTCTTAAGAGCTTTGGCTGGGTAAAATTATAAAACATCTCCATCATGAGATGAAAGCTGCTTTTTTCATTACTGAGCCCAGAATATTCAGGCTCTGTGTTCTAGCCATCATGATTTGTACTGGCGACAAAAGAAGAATGAATCTGTGACTTGATTAATTCGCTTTCAAAAAGGCAAAGTCAAAATCCAGAGGCCTGAAATTGAATCTACACTACTATAACCACATGTATCCTCATACATAACTTTCTAATATCTAGAACAGAGCTACGGTACATCATGCTTTATTAAAACAGCAATATGCAGGGTTCAAAGTGGACAAGACACAAATATGAATACAAAACTGATTTGGTGAGCAAATAAACCATGGTTATGCCATTATAAAACTGGTTCAAATCAGATTTCTTTGTGGCGGTGGATTTTTCAGTCATTCTTTCTGCATGTTTCATTGTTATGCCAAAATGTGGCGTCAAGTGACCGTCTTTATGAGTGAATCGTTGAGTCATAAACTCGCATGATTTATTTAAAACACTCATTCATTCAGGAACAACACACGTGTATGAAACACTGATTCATTCATTCAGGAACAAATCTATATGAGAAAATCAATCACTCAAAGACTCAAACAGTTATCCAATCAGGAACAAAGCAAGCGTATATGAGAAAAATAATTCAGAAAACGATTACTTGAAAAATACTGATTCATTTCAGTAACAAATCATTCAATCAAGTCATTCGTCTCTTTAAAAACACTCATTCATTCAGGAACAACACACGTGTATGAAACACTGATTCATTCATTCAGGAACAAATCTATATGAGAAAATCAATCAATCACTCAAAGACTCAAACAGTTATCCAATCAGGAACAAAGCAAGCGTATATGAGAAAAATAATTCAGAAAACGATTACTTGAAAAATACTGATTCATTTCAGTAACAAATCAATGAGTCATTCATCTCTTTAAAAGCACTGATTCATTCAGGAATTAATCAATGAATCGCTCACTCGGACAATTTGTTAAAAACAGTGATTCATTCAGGAACAAAACAAGAAATCAATAAATGATATTATATCAAAAGATAAAAAAACGAAACATTAATTAATTCAGGAACATATCTATATGTGAAAATCAATGAATGAATCACTTACTCAAACGATTTGTAATCATTAGTGATTAATTCAGGAACAAAAAATCAGCGAGTACCCTGGTGACACATCTGTATCTGTGCATATTCTTGTTTGTTTATTTTATGTTTCTGTTTATGATTGTACTACCTTGATGTTTTGTACAGTACAAAAAATATATATATATATACGGTTATAAAAACAAACAATAAGTCATTCACTAAACCAATTTGTTCCTAAGCACTGATTCTTTCAGAATGATACACCTCAACAAAACTGTTAATCTATGTGTATTAATTGTTATACATCCAATTAATTATGTGCTGATTCATACGTTGTTCAATTTCCGAACCGCAAAAGTGAGCAGAAGCAATACTGACACTTTCCTCATCAGACACTAACACTAATAACACAATCCCCAAACACCAGATACATATCAAGTAGAGCAAAACAAATACTGTTGTTCTGTTCTGAGAAGCAAACAAACAGCTCGACGCCTCCAATAACATTCATCTGACAGAAATCAATGCGAACAGAAGTGATTGTGCTTCTCTGTGCTCCGTTTGTCATTTGTGTTGTTTTTCTGACCCTCAATTTGCACTGTCAGAAATGTTTTCTCATTCTGCTTTCGCTGACCCTCGTTCTGTCTCCTGTCTTTCTGAACAGACACTAAACGACTGCTTGCTTTAGGCCTGGCGGGATGTGAACTTCCCTGATCTCTTCTCCAGCTTTTCCAACAGAAGCGGCAGACTGACGAGCAAACGAGACCCTCCGCGGAGCGTGCAGGGGTAAAGGGTGACTTACAAGTGCCAATCATCACAACACGCCGGTCTACAGGAACGACAGACAATCTATGAGGTGCCAAAAGCGTCTCGCGGTGAAGAAACGCCTACTGTTTGAGCGCACCTGAGGCTCACGCTGTGCGTAATGAGCGTTTCGGGTTTCGAGGGCGAGTGGATCCTGACTGACGTCGCGTTTAAAGCAAGCTATCTATGGATTGAGCTCAAAAAATTGTCAAGCCACAATTGCTCTTTTCTCTCCTGGAAAGCCACCGCTATGAGCCGCTATCAAGCAGATATAAGAGACATCACATCCGGACTCTATCGCTCGGCCCCTCGCGATTCGCCGCCGTTCTCCACCATTCTCTGTTTTGATTTTATGTCCCGATCATACATCTTTCCCTGCTCCCAGAACTGCACTCCACGTATTGACTCCAAGTCAATGTTATAGGCCAGTGGTCTCGGGGCCTGTCTGCTGTCCGTCTCCACATGGCATCTCGACGGAGTCATTTTCACGTGGACAATCACGGAAGAGTGCGTCCGTTACCACGGAAACACACTCGCACAAGTGCTCTTCACCAGTCCTCGAGAATGTACTTACTACTTACTTATGCATTGAATTTGTGACACAACAATGTTTATTCAAAACGGCAAGCTGGGAGATGTCTGGACCCGGATAAACATCTTCATGCATCATTAGGCACCGAGGATCTTATCTGATTATTACCTGACGAACAATTATATAAAGACAGCATCTGCAGTACAGTGTTGATAACCACAAGAGAAATGTACACTTATCCCTGATCTTTTGTCTTTCTTTCTTTCTTTCATAAAATCAAATCAAATGTACTTTCACGTGTGCTCTTGAAATTGGGCTTGGCTGTATCTGAATATTGCTCTTTTATGCTCACCAAGGCTGCATTTGTTTGCTCAGAAATAGAGTAAAAATGCAATATTGTGAAATAAAATTACAAATTAAAATAACTGTGTTCTATTTGAATGTATTTTTATATTTTTCTGTGATACAAAGCTAAATTTTCAGCATCATTACTTCAGTCTTCAGTGTCACATGATCATTCAGAAATCATTATATATGCTGATTTTGCAAAACAAGAATTAATTTCCAGGCAAAATAATCTGTCTGATCTCAAACTTGTTAACAGTAGTGTATTTTTAGAGCATTTGGATTATTTTCGTATCTAATTAATGTCTAAAATGCTGTCAATAGAACTAAACATAAATTCATTTAATGATCAGGCCCAAATTATGACATGAAATATTTCATGTAACCCAAGATGGCTTTGGTTCATGTCCTAAAAACAGTCTAAAGTAGTTTTCTGTTTGCTTCTGTATGGTCTCATTCAGTCATGCAGCCGCAGAGGGCCTTGGGCAGTCGTGTTCAATCTCTGAAATGATTCAAGGGCTGTCTTGTCTTCATTTAAGATGCTTCAGTATCATCTGAGGGTCCCTCAGCGGCGGCCCGTCTCTCTGGAAGAGGACACTCAGTCTCTGACCCCTTCAGGCTCTCAGACCTGCAGCAGCGCCAGACTGTCAATGAAACGGGGAGTCCACAGTAAACCCAAACACTTCCTAGTCCAACTACCATCCGCATGTTTCCCCGAGGACTGCAGCTACCGGTGTGAGACGGTGTGAGACAGAAAATGAAATGTGTTATTACTTTTCTAAGCAATCAGACTTACAATGTTGGACCAGCAGGTGATAAAACAAGCTACGAAATATCTTAGACTTCAATTAGGAGGGACCTGAGCTATATCTGGATTTGAGACTTGACTATTTTGACTCATATCTGTAAGAAACCACATAGCAACTGCACAGAACACCCTAGCAACCACAGAACACCCTAGTAACCACCCACAACATTGTAGCAACTTATGAGTAGTGCATGGGAAACGTAACCAGTTTTTGATGGTTTGTGTGTGTGTTGCCTTAAATTAATTGTAATTAGGGCTGGCGATATGACGATATGTATCGGTTTGACAAAATAAAAAGTCTATCGTTTCATATTATGTGCTATCGCTTATTTCATGGTGTCGCAAAATACATTGTTTCCGGTAATACCTTTTCGTCATTTTCATTGAGCGATCTTTATACGCCGCCCACCACGGGACGTGACGAGAGACAGAACGAGCACAAAACCAGGAGCTCGTTACTAAACGAGGGACTACATCTGTAGCATGCTCACGTGATTTTAAGCACTGCAATTTTAAAACAACCGATTTTAAGCCGTTGAAACTCAAACAACAGAGCTATATGCGTGCGCCGTCTCTTTCTGTGTGAGAGGAGCGCTATTTCTTTTTCGCCAACTTTGAACAATTACATAAACACACTTATATGCGTCAGAATCCCCAGGATCCGGACTTCGGTCTTAAAGGGGAAGCGTTCCAATATTCATTCATGTTAATCACAGCACACTGCTAGAACATCTCTCACTGCTCTCGACTAAATCACGTCTGTAACTTTAATGAGAATAAATAATGATACATTTAAAATATATATAGAATCTATACATAACACACGTGTTAATTATATCTAGCATAAATATAATTAACACAGTGAAGACTAATTAATTTACACAATGTATGTAGTGTTTCTTATTTATTGTAGTTTTGTCCTATTACTTGTAATTATTTTCTTATCCTTATCTCATCACTGACTGTTTATTTATCTTCAGTGAGGTTGAGTTTCTCTCTTTAGGCTTGTATTAGTTTGATATTGACATTGGTGACAAGGATTATGACAATTATATGATATCAAAGATTTTAATATAATAAAAACCTTTTTAAAAGGGAAAAAAAAATCACTATATCGTGATATATATTGTTATCGTGATATAAAATTGGTCATATCGTGATATAAGATTTTGGTCATATCGCCCACCCCTAATTGTAATATTATTATTATTATTATCAAAGAATCATATATATTTGTTTTCATTTATATATATATATATATGGGTAGTTGTTGTATAAATGTGTCCTATGGTTTGACGGGATAAAACCTCTAACATTTAAGATAAACCTCTCACATTATATTTGTATCTCTAAGAATGAAGATACATTTTTATCATGTTATTTGTATGTTAAGGTTTATTTTCTACATTTGTGTTATGTCCCACCATAGGACACAGTCCAATTTGTATTTGTTAACTACCCATACAGTATATATATATATAATTCCTTTGGCAAGCAGTTGAAACAGTAAAATTACTAAAACTGATTAAATAAATAAAGAGAAAATATAAAAATAGACTAACAAAAATGGAAAAAAAATTACATAATAGTACTAAGATTTAAATGAAAACTGAAAATATAAAAATAAAATCTAAATTAAAAGAACACATTATTATATAAATAATACTAAACTAAATACTTGTAAAAAAAAAAAAAAAAAAAATGTCATATAAAATATGTTTTAATTATTTGACTATCATGTTATTTCAACAATATTACACTTTTTGTAATAAAAATTACCGCAATAATAATTTCCAAAAATAATAATTAGTATTATTAGTATCAATTTAGATATTGGTAATACCTCAATAAATTGTGAATTAAAACCATCTTATTGGTGAGATCTTTAATAACCAACGTTCAGCTTGAGCCAAAACCAGTTAAGAGCTGGACACTAGTCTATCCTGTATTTCACAACCAAGAGGGATGATCTGTGACCCTGGACCACAAAAACAGTCTTAAGTGTACTTTTCGACATTGAGATTTACATATCTCCTGAAAGCTGAATACATATGTTTTCCATTGATGTATGGTTTGTTAAGATCGGACAATATTTGACTGAGATACAACTATTTTAAAATCTGGAATCGGAGGTTGCAAAAAATCCAAATATTGAAACAAATTGCCTTAAAGTTGTCCAAATTAAGTTCTTAGCAATGCATATTACTGATAAAAATGAAGTTTTGATATATTTATGGTAAGACATTTACAAAATATCTTCATGGAACATGATCTTTACCTAATATCCTAACGATTTTTGGCATACAAATAATCGATAATGTCATAATAATCATAGATCTGCCGGTCTACACATCTGCATTCTGTTGAAACAGGTTATAGAGCTGTGCTGAGAGGACAACGTCTCAAACTACAATCACAGTGGATTGCTCTGCTCCACTTTATCTACTTCAGTTAAATGACTTCGGCATCAGATAGAACCTCGGACTCGGAGAGGAATGACAAAAACAGGGAGGAAAAATGAGCAAGAGAAAGATGTTTGGTTTGGGGAAATCCCAATATAAGGTTATCTGATGCTCTTTCTTTGGTCCAAGCCTCCAGGGAACAGATGCAGGAGCTTTTCTTCGCTGTGTGTTATTCTGATGGCCACTGATTGACGTGGAACAATCAGCAGGGACATGGGATATTTTGGCAGTGATGTCTATCCGTCTTATCATAACATGCATATGGATGAGAACGCCTCTTGAGCCTTTTTTTTCAACAATGAAAAGCACATTAAATATTGAAGATAACAAAACTGAAATCCCGTAGAGTGTGACAGATTGTGGGAGTAAGATTGCAGAATTGGTACATGCTAATTTATTCATCGTATTGTGGGTTTGGTAGAGTGTTTTTCCTTGGCTTAAGGATTTCATTTGATTTGACCCTAAAATCTTAATGTTATGCTGATATTATCAGCAATAAATAAATCAAATTAATATAAAAAAAGAAAATGAAAAGGAAAATGTATTAAAAAAGATAATTAAATACATAACATCTAAAAATACATAAACAAAGAAATGCATTATAAATATAAAAAATACTAAAAATACTTTATCGTGTTATTAACAATAAAAAATGCTGTCTTCATATTTAAATATATTATGTAAATAAAATCTTATTAAATAATAATGGATTTTAAATAAAATGTAAATGTTTTATGTTCTTTTAGCAATATAAATTGCTGCTCTACTATATTTGGTACAATATTACACATACTAGTACTAACTTTTATGCTTCTTCATGGCTGCTTTACTATGAAAAACCAAGTTTATAATTTCAATTACATTTGTTTACTGGTTTGGATGGTTTAATTTATAAAAACTAAATAAAAAATTTAAATATGTTAATTTCAAAAGTACTATTAATATTTGTACATGTGCAACATCAGGATCTCTGGGACGCTGAACATAAAGAAAGTCAAGTTAATTGAGCAGAAGACAAGGGTTAATCACATATCACAGAGTGCAACTCTTCCTCACACAGGGCGAAGCTAATTAATTAGCATTCTGGATTTGTCCACTGATACTGAATGTAATTTTCCAGTGGGCTAGTTTGAGAGAAGTCCCGAAGTTAATGAATCAAACAACGAGGTGTTTGTGCCTTGACCGAACTCAGAGTTTCTCAAGGGCGACTCCGACGGTTTATAGTAGCATACTAACATACTCCAGAATTTCATGAGTATGTAGTACATACACTATGCACTGTACTTAATGTCTCTGTGCATGAAATACACTGCTTTGAATCATTATCTGCCAAAAGTGAAATAAAACTGAATTATGAAAAAAAGAGAACCGTATGCATTTCCAAGATGATTGGCACATGCAACCTGAGGAGGTCACATGCTCAATATCTCTATACTATAATATATACAGCATATATATATATTTTTTTTAATCTTCTGTATCTGACCAAACTCTGACTGGTTATATGCTACGATCGATCAACCGCAATTGTTCCTGTGGCTCAGTGGTAGAGCAAAGGTCATGGGTTCAATTCCCAGGGAACACACATACTGACAGAAATTGTATAACCTGAATACAAAGTCGCTTTGGATAAAAGTGTCTGCTAAATGCATAAATGTAAATGTAACCGCAGATCAGTATCAGCCGATAATCATCTTCTCGACTAGTAGTCAATACTATGGCTGTAGCCAGGCTTTGAAAATGAGTGAGGTCTAGGGTGGGGTAAAGAATTAAAATAACCCCTTTTAGTGGGCTTGGTCTTACTGGTGTTTCTTTCTACTAAGGTCTGGCAACACTGCATTTTTCGACAGTCAGTTTGGTTGTAGAATGCAGTTTTCATTCCCATAAACAAACTGTGTGTACCAGCGGGGATTTCTAAAAGACTGCAAGTGAAGATCGACTTGCCCTGTAATGTCAACAAATTAATGGTCAAATATGTACTATTGTGTTAACATTTTAGTGACTAAAACTGCGTTAAAGCACATTCCCGTAGTGTCACAGTGCATTTCCCTGCTGAAGCCTAGCGTCTATTGACATCAATGGGGCTGATTTAAACAGGTTTTTTTTTAGTGTTTCGAAACTAGACAGTCATTGGATATATGCTGTGATTATGTCCCGCTCACGGACGCTCCGCGTCTCTGGGGGTGAATGGAGGAGTGGTCAGGCCTGGACTCTGGGCTTCTGCGTGATGATTGGAGGGTCTGTCGAAAGACTGCATCTCCTTTTGATTGACAGCGATACTATAAAAAGTCGCTGACGCTGAAGCTATTCGAGCTCAGTCCCATCGTGATTTCGCAAGTGTAGTCGAAAGACAAACTGTTGCAACCTATTTCTTGGTATTTGCTTGGCGAAATTGCTAGCCAATTTTCATCATACATTTCACACAATTATACACCACATTCCTTGTTTCAGTTTAACCTGATTCCCACATTTCCTCCGAGTTTAATATCTCTTTTAGATCGTTTGTTCATTCATTCATACAGTAGGCTAGAGAATTTTCTTGAAAAGGAAGGTAGGGGAGAATTTCCTTATATATAAATGGACAATTTTTATGATGTTAGCCAGAAATGAGCTTCCCCTCTTTGAAAGCACAGCAGCAACGACTGGTGTGTACAGAACAGAATTAAGCACGAAAAGGTGAATTGACAACTGAATTTAGCTGCAGTGTATGTGTGTGTATGCAAGCAGTATTCCAGCATCGTATGCTGAACATAGACAATATGTGTGGCCTTCTTCAGAGAGGCTGTCGGAGAAAAAGTGCACAAAAAGAAGTCCTCCTCTTATCTGCTCTGCTTTGCAGTGTGTCTCGAGATCAGGGAGAGATTACTGGAAACTGCAGAGCTAGAAACAAGAAGAAAAGAGCATGACAAATGCACAGCATATAACCATGCTATCTTAAAAAATAGATACTACAAGGACAAACAGTAAAATACCTCAGGGAGAAGAACAATCACCAATGAGATTCCTTTAATAACGCATCTTTTTCATCTTGACAGCAATGAGACTAAATAGAGTTTGAATGGAGAATTCTGCACTTTGTTTCGTAGAGCAAAAAATATATAAAGTCCTTAGCAACACCTTAGAAACCACCTACCAAATGTCAACAAGAGCATCAACAACCAGCAAGAGCATCCTAGCAACAACCTAGCAACCACCCAGAACTTCCCAACAACTGCCTAGCAACACTCTAGCAAACCATTCAGAAGACCCAATAAGACCCAGCTCAGCAACAAAAGCGTTTAGCAGCTACCTAGAAACTCATTTACACCTTAGCAACACTCTAGCAACCAAACACCATAAAAACATTCAGAAGTACTTAACAACCAATCAATAACTAAACTACCCAAAACCGATTAGCATTCACCCAACATCTGCCTAAAACTATTTTACAAATTAGCTATGCCCAAAAAAATAAAAAAATATAAAAATTCAGAACACCATAGCAACCAATCAGGACATCATATTAACTACCAAGAAATGTCCTAGCAACCAAGACATTATCAACCATCTACGTAGCAACAACTAAACAATCCAAAACATTTAGCATCCACCCAGCAACTGCCTAAAAACAAATGTACACCTTAGAAACATCATAGAAACCTCTTATAACAACTTACCAACTACATTTACATTTACATGTATGCATTTAGCAGAAGCTTTTATCCAAAGCGACTTACAGTGAATTCAGACTATACATATTTTTTGTCAGTATGTACCCAGCAACCACCTAAAAAACATCCCAGCAATTATTCAGAAACACCCTAACAACCATTCAGGAGACATTTTCAATCACATAGCGTCAACTAATCCATCCAAAAGTTCAGCAACAGCATATAATTTATTTTACTTCAGCAACATCCTAGAAACCGCCCATAGCACTTTAGAAAATACCTAGCAACCAACAAAAAAAACTATAGCAATTACATAGAAACCCTAACATCCATTCAGAAGACCTCATCAACACTTCAGCAACAATGAATCTATCCAGCAGCTATTTAACACCTTAACAACACCCTAACAACCAGTCAAAACACATGCAAAATCTTGCCACGGTTTTAAAACACCTTAGCAACACCTTAAACTGGATTTCAACCACACATGCTCAAGTATTCAATCTACAGTTTTTTTTTATCTTCACTCTTTTAAATGCTGATAAAACCATAACACTTCCACAGTCTTCAGTGCAGCAGTAGATTCAATCCATGGGCATGTTTGTCTCTGTTTCTGTTGCTTATTTTCCCCTGTAATGTGTCAAGGCTCTGCTTTAGAAAGGCTGTATTATGCAGGCCAATAAATAAGGATTGTGGCCGTCAGTCTGCACGGCTTGGCAAACAGAAACACATGTTTGCGCTCTCGTACCTCTCTGTGCACCGGCTCGTTTATCTTCCTGTCAGGTAAAGGGCAACGGACGAAAAGGTGAAACTTTCTCTCTCTTTCCCCAACTACTTATTTAATAAGCCTGCTGTCTTCAAGACCACACACAACTTCTCTGAAAGGGACCTAGCATGCATGCAGACATACAAACTCTTCATGCACATTTAATCATTTCCTTTTAGCTTGACACATACGAGGAAACAAGCTGTTCTTGAGTATGTAGGACATCGTTGGTTTGTGTCTGAGATACACTGGAGGACGCTTGTCATTGGCAAGAATAGATAACGAGTCATTAATAAGTTTGGAAAAGTGTCATACTTTTTTATAAATACAAATACATGATTTAAAGCAATGTTCTGGATTCAAAACAAAATCAGTCAACAGCATCTGTGACACACTGCTAATCAGTGTAAGTGTGTGATGTTAAGAACCATTCAAAACATCCGGTTACCACCTAGCAACACATCACAAACACCTTAGCAACACATCACAAACACCTTAGCAACCATTTAGTCCTTTAAATAGATGATAAGGTGTTTGTGATGGGATGCAACACACTATCTATACTTTTCTAAAACAATGTCTACACACACCAGGGCTATTACCACTAACTACAACTATTAAAAGATTTGTGTTCATCGAAAGATTAAATACAATTCAATTAAAATATTAGACAAAGAAATTAAATAAATATTAGACATGCTGTCTACCAACTAACTGAAATATATGTAAAACTAATAAAATAAATAATATATACAAATATATAAATCTATTACACACACACTATTTTTTCTTATTTTATAATTTAAGTAAAGAATATTTTATATTATTGAAAAGACTCCTAAATGTTCTTATTTTTTTACATAATTTTAATTCTTTCAAAAAAAATAATTACCAAAATTAGGAAACAAAAACTTAAACGTAAACTGTAATAAAATAAACCTAAATATAATATTTAAATAAATAAATAAATACAATTGCACATATATATATTTTTAAATATACTAAAATAAAATGAAACCTGAAAACATACAAAGCTAATAAAAAATATACAGTATATAAAAGCTATAATAAAATGTCACTGATACTTTCAAAAGTGAATAAATACTATTCGTTATTCTTATTTTGTAGCTAAAGAAATACAAAATATTTAATAATCTTGAAAAAACTTAAATTCTTGCAAATATAGGTTAGACTGAAGCTTGTTTTACATACTGAAAGGTAATATGTTCAATTAAACATTAATATCAATAAAATGTTTTATTGATTATTTATTTACTGATCATTAACAGCATGTCAGCTTTTATTTCTCACGGCCCATTCGTTTAACCTCATACTGCAATATAACTCAACATTCAAAGTTACGAAATGCTGAGCGCAGATGTCTAAATATGAGTTTTCATTGTTTACCGTTCACTGAAACTGTATAACTCGAGGCGATACTCTTATAATTGAAGAACACATTTTAGTCTCATTCCGCGGTTAATGAAGGTTGCACGGGAAGAGCACAGTGCTGTCAGAGCAATGATGTGTACATTATGATAGCCATGGGCAGACGCTCCAAACTAGCAGTTTTATGAATTTATTCAATGCATTTTGCTTAAACAGAAAGTCTAAACAAGCAGGCCTCACGAGGAGCTTTGGCTTTGGCGGATGCTGTGAGTTTAAAGGCGATGGCACTATGTTTAACGCTTGATTTACGCCCGAGCTTTTAATTAGATGATTGCAGTGTTCGTGTGACGGGACACATAACACATGGTCTTACGGATGCTGCAGTTAATTACTATGAGGTTATTCATCTTCAATGCCCTCAGACTGTTGCAGCCCGGGGTTGAATACATAATCGCACAATTGGCTGGATGAAAAATGACGCCGCAGTGTTATTCAACATGATGTAATGGCTGCGAGGTCTTGAGACAAATGACACCAAGCGGTGCTTTTGATGCTGCTCCCACACAGATTAAATAAAATCCATCCAAAAGCGTGAACATTTCTTGAATCAGAGTTAAATTAACGGGCAGCGCTTCAACTGGAGTCCATCTGCATGTCCATTGATTTTCATGGCTCTGAACCTGAATCCTGCACAGAAACACACAGCGCTGATAATTCTTACGCATATACTCCAATTGTTTTCTTATTTTCTAACTAATAAAGTAAATCGTATTGTGTGTTCTTTTTAAAACGAGCTTAAAGGGACAGTTCAACAAAACATTTAAATGTGCTGTTAATTTACTCACCCTAAGGCCAAGCAACTAAGATGTAGGTGCCTTGTCTTTCAGTAGTATAACAAAGACATTCATTCATTCATTTATTATTTTGTGGAAACTGTGGTACTTTTCGATTCATTACAATGCAAATCAGTTGAGAGTAAAAAATAAAAAACATATAGAGGCTTTTTTAATACTTGTGGCTCCTGTCAAAATATTGAGGTCTTATGAAGTGAAAAGATCGGTCTGTGCAAGAAACTAACATTATTTACAGCATTATTACCTGTAATCCAGAGCCTTAGGCGAACAGGGAAATACGATTATTTTCTGAAAACTGGTTCTTTCAGACATTTTTTTTTTCTAATGAACTGGTTTAAATAACCGATTCACGAGCAAAGACATCCTCAGTTCAGTGACCGTTGGAGGAACTGGAGTCTGAATGATTCATTCATCACAGCATCAGCTACACGCTGCTATTTTGGCTCATTTCCAGTCGGAGTGACTGTCGGGCGACTGAAAGTGAGATTTTATTCTGTATCTTATAGATCTGTGCTGCTCGAGCCACAAACTGTTTCCGATGATTCAGTCCGATAAAGGTGAACTAGTTCACTAAAAGAGCCAGTTGAAATGAATGATTCATTCACCACCAGGACATCACTCCAGACCGTTTGAGGTAGAGAACCGTGGGACCCGACCAGATTTCTTGCGCCATGGGATTACATTCCCGAATATAACGCGGTAGCGGTCGGTAACTCTAGTGTAATTTGAACAGGAGCGGGCGGTCTCACAATATCCTGTTCCCGATGTACATTCATAACAGCATATCTGTGCTTTATTCTTATTGACCATGCATTAAATGCATTGAGTTGCTGCCATGTGATTGGCTGATTAGCAATTTGTGTTACCAAGCAATTGAACAGGTGTACCTAATAAAGTGGCCGGTGAGTGTATATATATGTATGTATATGTATAAGTATGGCTGAAGGATCTGAACAATTAAAAAATAACAAAAAGTCCTAAATGTCTTCTGAAGTTCACAACATTCCTCTTGACTAAAGGGTTGTATTTGACTTTTTTAGAAAACAGCAATGTAATACTCATATATATACACGTCACTGTGGTCATTCTGCTGTGGTTTTGGGTGTAGATGAGCAGCTGATAATGTTAGGTATCCATATTTCCTCCTCCAAAACAGTGTCATGTTTCTTTATTTTGGAGGACGGGCAGTGGAATAGTCCACCATCACGGTTCATGTTATCTGTGGGAATGTGGGTGTGATCCGCGGTGTTCGGTCTGATGGTGCAGTGCTGAGTGAAATGAACCCACAGCTGTAGGTCAGAGTCGACGGGTCACAAGGTCCTGGGTTATATATTGAGAGCGGACTTTCTATTACTTGAGTCTAAGGAGACGGTAGTGTAGAGCGGATACAGAAACAAACTAAATCCTGCTAACAAAACTGCTGCTTGTTGTATAAAAAACTACTGTAATGAATGATGACAATCCATTAACGGTTCTTAAACCATTCTCCAGAACAACACGGGCCCTCCATCACAATGTCATTGACCATTGAATCTACAGCTCCACACCAAAACAAATATAGAATAGTTTTTTGTTTAAGTTGTGGTTTGCAGCCTGGATCAAATATGAAAGACAATAAATAGACAACACACCTTTATATTGGTTGTAATCATTAACAAAAAAAAAATTCAATCACTCACTGAACCACAATATAATTTTTAGTTATATCAGAATTTAAATGAACCAAGAACTATTACTTTTATGTAAAATAATAATAATAATTTTTTAGTTAGTTAGTGGTTGCTTACAAATACAAAAGTAATTGCTAAAGGCCAGAACGAAGTTATTTCCATCACGACTCTAAACACACAAAAATTGTTGTTCAGCACTGGAGCTCAAAAAGACCTGTCCAAAACACAACAAATGCTCTTTTCCTCCACCTCAAGTAGAAAAAGCATGAAAAGCGTTTCCCCGGTCCTCTCGTTCTTTCATCAACACCGCTGCACCTCGGACAGAGCATCAGTTAATCTGGATTTCACATCCGTGTGCGGATCGATCGCAGCTCGGATCACCTGTGGCTTCATTTGGCCTTGTGTGACAGCGTTTGAGCTGCTCTAAATCAAACACAATCACACACAGAGAGAGAGAGAGAGAGAGAGAGAGAGAGAGAGAGAGAGAGAGAGACAGAGAGAGAGAGAGAGAGAGATCTAGATCAGCCAGAGCAGCAGTTCTTCATCTGGACCACTGGACTGAATAACCCACTTTAATAAAGGTGGAAAATCTAAAAGAATGGTCTCTTTTAACGAGAGCAGGACGACACTGTAAAAACTCATTATCACATCTGTCAATAACCAAAATGGTGTATCTGCGACTACTGTCAAAAATACATTAAGTTATATGGTCATACACAGGTGCATCTCAATAAATTAGAATGTCATGGAAAAGTTCATTTATTTCAGTAATTCAACTCAAATTATGAAACTCGTGAATTAAATAAATTCAATGCACACAGACTGAAGTAGTTAAATTCTTTGGTTCTTTTATTTGTGATGATTTTGGCTCACATTTAACAAAAATCCACCAATTCATTATCTCAACAAATTATAATATGGTGACATGCCAATCAGCTAATCAACTCAAAACACCTGCAAAGGTTTCCTGAGCCTTCAAAATGGTCTCTCAGTTTGGTTCACTAGGCTACACAATCATGGGGAAGACTGATGATCTGACAGTTGTCCAGAAGACAATCATTGACACCCTTCACAAGGAGGGTAAGACACAAACATTCATTGACAAAGAAGCTGTTCACAGAGTGCTGTATCCAAGCATGTTAACAGAAAGTTGAGTGGAAGGAAAAAGTGTGGAAGAAAAAGATGCACAACCAACCGAGAGAACCGCAGCCTTATGAGGATTGTCAAGCAAAATCGATTCAAGAATTTGGGTGAACTTCACAAGTAATGGACTGAGGCTGGGGTCAAGGCATCAAGAGCACCACACACAGACGTGTCGAGGAATTTGGCTACAGTTGTATTCAGAGGCGTCTTACCTGGGCCAAGGAGAAGAAGAACTGGACTGTTGCCCAGTGGTCCAAAGTCCTCTTTTCAGATGAGAGCAAGTTTTGTATTTCATTTGGAAACCAAGGTCCTAGAGTCTGGAGGAAGGGTGGAGAAGCTCATAGCACAAGTTGCTTGAAGTCCAGTGTTAAGTTTCCACAGTCTGTGATGATTTGGGGGTCAATGTCATCTGCTGGTGTTGGTCCATTGTGTTTTTTGAAAACCAACATCATTGCACCCGTTTACCAAGACATTTTGGAGCACTTCATGCTTCCTTCTGCTGACCAGCTTTTAAAAGATGTTGATTTCATTTTCCAGCAGAATACGGCACCTGCCCACACTGCCAAAAGCACCAAAAGTTGGTTAAATGAGCATGGTGTTGGTGTGCTTGACTGGCCAGCAAACTCACCAGACCTGAACATAGAGAATCTATGAGTATTGTCAAGAGGAAAATGAGAAACAAGAGACCAAAGATGCAGATGATCTGAAGGCCACTGTCAAAGAAACCTGGGCTTCACACCACCTCAGCAGTGCCACAAACTGATCACCTCCATGCCACGCCGAATTGAGGCACTAATTAAAGCTAAATGAGCCGCTACCAAGTATTGAGTACATATACAATAAATGAACATACTTTCCAGAAGGCCAACAATTCACAAAAAAAAAAAAAAAATTATTGGTCTTATGAAGTATTATAATTTGTTGAGAGTGAATTTGTGGGTTTTAGTTAAATGTGAGTCAAAATCATTACAATTAAAAGAACCAAAGACTTAAACTACTTCAGTCTGTGTGCATTGAATTTATTTAATACCAAGCGGCAACCTTCCGCTCTCTCTCTCGTGAAGCCAACAGGGAAGTGACTAATTCTGCAATTCATCGACTGGC
Organism: Gymnocypris eckloni scoliostomus; assembly: GCA_027564155.1. Lineage (NCBI taxonomy): Eukaryota > Metazoa > Chordata > Actinopteri > Cypriniformes > Cyprinidae > Gymnocypris > Gymnocypris eckloni. Next base: position 15,057,688 of record CM050416.1, on the reverse strand, counting down.
CGCTGGAGGCTGGCTGCAAAAGGGAGTCAATCCCATAGACTCCCCATGTTAACATGCCCAACTTTACAGCAGAAAAAACGAGCCTGGTGGAAAAAAGGATTTTGATCTATATAGCTAATTCCGTCTATTAAACCTTAAAATTCTGCATAATTAAGGGCGTGGCCACTTGAGTGACAGGTTGATTTCTGCTGATGTCACCACTGTCGCGCTTGGTGGGCGTGGTTTCAGCAACCAGCTCCACCCACATCCCGCCTTTTTGCCCACTTTTGATTACGCGCCCAATTTAAGGTTAAAAAATGCTCTTCAGAAACCGGTGACATCACAGACACTTCGTCCATGTTTTTTACAGTCTATGGTTAATACACGAGTTTCACAATTTTAGTTGAATTACTGAAATAAATGAACTTTTCCACGACATTCTAATTTATTGAGATGTACCTGTATATTACCATCCAAAAGTTTGGGGTTGGTAAGATTTTATGTTTTTGAAAGCATACTCACCAAGGCTGCATGTATTTTATCAAAAATACGCAAAACAGCAATAATGTGAACTATTATTACAATTTAAAATAGATATTTTCTATGTGAATATATCTTAAAATGTAATTTATTCCTGTGATCAAAGCTGAATTTCCAGCATCATTTCTCCAGTCTTCAGGTTTCTGGTTTTCATAAAGAGCTATGTTTTTTATAGTTAACACAGTATAGATTGACACATAAAGATGCTCATTGTAATTGAACTCATTTATCATGATCCAGAATCACTCACCCTAGGCCATTTCCTCTGCATCTGATGCATTACAGTGTTCATTTAGACTGGGTTTAAAGAGCGTGTTGGCTTTGTCCTCTCCATCCACTCTCACACTGAGGTGATGCAGTTTTACCGCAGTATCTCCGCACCTGATTTTACCATCTGCTTTTCTGCACGCTGGCAGATGGTATTCACGTTGAATTTCACAGAATAAAACCCTCGCACCCAAATATGCAATTAATATCTGTGTTCAGCAGACTTCACGGAGGTACTGCTCATCTTTAATAGTCCAATAATTGATGACCAGCTACTATATATTATGCTTAGGCTTCATCAATATGGCTCTACAGTAAGCGTTTCAGGACAAACCCGAGCAAGCGGCTGAGATTTGCCCTCGCCCACAGCGTCTTCATGTCAAACTAAGATTTAACGCTGACATTCCTGGTCTGGGACTGGGGCCGAGAAACACGAGGTCACGTCTGTTGAACGTCCAAACATCTTTACACACAGACGTGTGAGGACTGAGAGCGGCGGAGTCGCAGATACGTGAAACAATGTGAATTATTTGACCTTAAACATTTCCCATTTGGATTCCTGCCTCAGAATCACCTCAGAACGCTGTTTCTGAAGAAACTCACACATGTTAATGAATGTTTGTGAATCGTCTCTGCTGATAAAGCCCCCAAAAAGTACCTGTGCTGCCTTGCGTAACTAGTCTCCTGTTGGTCCGATAATAATGCCTGTTTTAATGCATGAACGTGTTGAATGCACAGATGAGAGAGAGAGAGAGAGAGAGAGAGAGAGAGAGAGAGAGAGAGAGAGAGAGAGATGGTAGAATGAAATCCTGAAATGAACACAGCTCCTCCATCTGGCCAAGCCTCAGCACTACAACTAAACATTAGCTAGAGAAGCACAACCAAATAATACATTTGGACTCAATAATAATAGTTATTATTATTGTATTTATTTATCTATGTTTTTTTATTTCGTAATACTTTCTATAAAGAAAAGTTAAAGTATTCACCTTATATTTTAAGATTATTTTACAAATCATAATCCAGGTTATAGATACGAAAAAAAAAGTTATTCATTCAAATTATATTCATCAATGATGCCTTAAATGTATAAATTGTGGTATTAAAGATATTTATATAGTTACAAAACATTTCTATTTCAAACAAATGTTGTTCTATTGAACTTTATATTCATCAAAGAATCCAAAAAATAAATAAAAATGTGTCATGGTTTCCACAAAAAATATTAATCAGCACAACTTTTTTCATTATTGATGATAATCAGAAATATATATTGAACAGCAAATCAGCATATGATAATGATTTCTGAAAATTGTGTGAAACTGAATACTGGAGTAATGATGCTGAAAATTCTGGTTTGATCACAGAATAAATTACATTTTAAAATGTATTCAAATATAAAATAATGATTTTAAATTGTACAAATATTTCAAAATTGTACTGCACCTTGATCAAATAAACACAGCCTTGGTGAACAGAACAGACTTTTTTTTTAAAAACATAAAAAAAAAATATTTCTGACTCAAATTTTTGGAAAAACACAATTTTATATTTTTACTGCTTAAGACCCATTCTTGGTTTTCTAAAGACAGCAAGCTTTATTTTATGTCCCTGCCTGGCAAAATGATATTTAGCTACTCTCTATTTCCAGTTAAAGGCAGAAAGTATTTGGAGGAGGCACATTCTCTTTCTACACAATTGAATAAAACTCGGCATACGCCCTTGATATGAACAATCAATATTATTGGATCACTTTCCTGGAAAACAAAGACTGTGAATATAAATATTCACATCTCCTAAAAATACCAACGATGTTGATAATTATAAACATTAACACCCACTTGACAGATTAAACGACACATTAGCGCCACCTAGTGTCCAAAGTCTAGCAATAGAAAAGCTAAAAGTTTTCAAATGCTAGTTTGCTATGCGGTCATCTCACTTGCTACAAATAAAAGGCATTAGCCTGCATGAGCAAATATGGGACTACGGCATCCCTCGTCGGTGTAAATGGGCCGATGAGGCCTGGGAAAGGTAATCAGGGTAACGGCACTCCCCATCGTCCCACCGCAGCCTGAAGAAACGGGAGCTCAGGGAGCCGAGGGAGAGCCGGGCGCTGGAGTGCGGTGTCTGTGGGAGAGTGAGTCATTAATCCTGGACGTGGATGCGGTCGCCCACATGCTAGCGCTAATAATTTATGCTAAACAGAGTGAAGAGGAGAAATGGGACGGCGTAGCAGAGGTCACACTCATTAACAATGCCTTTTGTGTTACAAAATAAAGCCTTCAAAATATGAAGTAGAAGGTTATGTGTGCTCATTTTTATTTTATGGGGGTGATTTGAGATGCCTTAAAGGGACGGATGACACTAAACGGAAACATTGTCATCATTTACTCACCTTCTAATCCTTACACTAACCGCAGTTTAGACTTGAGTCACAGTGGGAGGCAATATTATAAGACAAATATATATATATATATATATATATGCACATATTTAAAAAACTGTTCCTTGATGTCTAAAATCTGAAACTTACTCAAAATACTACTTTAAACAATTGTACATAATGTAATAAAGAAAAACTATTAATGAAGTATATATATATATATATACAGTGTATATAGTATATAGCAATTCTGTCAGAAAATGCAACACTTCTCTCAGAAAATGATTGGCACCTTGTTGAAATTGTAAGAAATAATTGCTTTCCAAGCATGTGATGCTCCTGTAATTTGTATTTAGACACACCTGTGGCAAGTAACAGCCGTGGGCAATATAGTAATCACACTTGCAACCAGTTAAAATGGAGAAACGTTGACTCAACATTTGTGTTGTGTGTCATACTGAGCATGGAGAAAAGAAAGAAGTGCAAAGAGTTGTCTGTGGATTTGAGAGAACTTTTTTTGGAAACACGTGGACAATCTCAAGGCTACAAGTCCATCTCCAGAGATCTTAATGTTCTTGTGTCCACTGTGCACAATTTCATCAAGAGGTTTACAGCCCATGCACTGTAGCTAACCTCCCTGGACGTGGACGGAAGAGCAAGATTTATGAAAAATTACAACGAAGGATTGTTCGAATGGTGATAAAGAACCCAGATCAACTTCCAAACAAATTCAAGCTGATCTGCAGACACAGGCTCGCACTATCCGTCGCCATCTGAAGGAAAAACGGACGGACAGACAGATAGAAAACAACAACACAGATCTTAACATGGCTCTAACATCAAAAGTGCAACAAGCTGTCTGTTTATAACAAGAATAAATTGTAATGAATTTCTGATATATACTGTAGAAGTGAAGCACTGGCAGCTGTGTGTTAAGAATGCATTAAAGCCGTTTTCACCAAAGTCACTAGGAGTATAAAACGGATCAATACAAAAAATTAAATACTATGAAAACAAAAGCAGACCGCAATGAGAGCAGAAAATTGACATACGGGTTGATGAAAGAATTCACACACACACACACACACACACACACACACAGACACAGACAGACACACACACACACACACACACACACACACACACACACACACACACACACGTCAGTATGATTTCATTGCTGCTCTTCACAATAGCACAACATCTGCTCTCCGGTCTGAGCGTAAGACAGTACCAGGAGCTCTGAACTCTTCCTCAAGCACCTTGGTATCCCTCACCGTGTGGATGTGTATATCACCACAGGAAATTCAATTTCAGCTTCTGGGCCGGAATGAAACATCACCGAGGGCCGCGGGGCAAACTGATCCAAGGGAAAGTGATCGCGTGTTGACTGGCGGCGGACGTTTCCGGAAGAATGGATTCTGCTTTTCATCCAGTTTGTCAGGCTGGAGTTCAGCACAGCCCTGTCATCTTCACAGTGGGCAAAACTGGTTAAAATAGTCCACGTGTCCATCGTAACAGTAGCATAATGATGCAGAACTTTAGTTTAACCAAACTGGTTCAATGAGATGTTAATTTATTAAAAGTGCAAAGACAGATGACGTGCCATTACTCCAAAAGAAGATCCAAATGTGCTTCAAACGCATCTCGATCTCAAGCTCAGACAGCTTATTAACCTAACACATGAATGTAGCTGTTTGACAAAAATAACTATAAATAAACATTTAGGGAAAGCGAAACGATTGCAGGAAATGGGCGGGAAGGGGACTGCAGCACCGAGTGTAATCATCATGAATAAAACATGGCGATCGTGTTGATTTTGTGTGTGTGAGGGTGTTTGTGGATCGTCTGGGCAGGAATTATAATTTCACTCATCAAACACAAACGTCTCCAGCTGCAAACAAGCCACAAACAAACAGCCTGAGACTTCAACATTAAAAGCACTGCTAAACATGGAACAATTCAGCAGAACTCAACATCAAGAATAAAAATCATAAGGGATTTAATGATTCCAAATTCCACTCAATAACTCCCTTTAATAACTCTATTAATAGTTTTATTTAGCACTTAGCAATTGTAGTGACAATTCTTTTAGACTTAGTTCTAATATAGATAGACTAATATATTAAATAAGAGGATTGGTGACGTCAACAATAATATGCCAAAATAAATAATTAAATGAATTAATGCGTCTAGCGTGAGTGTGTGTGTGTGTGTGTGTGTGTGTGTGTGTGTGTGTGTGTGTGTGTGTGTGTGTGTGTGTGTGTGTGAGTGAGTATGTGTGTGTGTGTGTGTGTGTGTGTGTGTGTGTGAGTGTGTGTGTGTGTGTGTGTGTGTGTGTGTGTGTGTGTGTGTGTGAGTGAGTGAGTGTGTGTGTGTGTGTGTGTGTGTGTGTGTGAGTGTGTGTGTGTGTGTGTGTGTGTGTGTGTGTGTGTGTGCGTGCAGAGAGATGAGTGAGTGAGTCATGTGATGTCCTGACATAGTAAGCACAACATATAAGAGGGATTGTAAGTTATTATGAAGCTAAAATAAAATTAAAGCTGATGTCCTGATATATAATTTTTTTAGGACTGACAATGTCAGGAAATATAAGTAAGTAAATCAATAAATCAAACCTGATGGTCCTAACATACTAAGAAATAAAAATATTAACTAAGGGAACCAGTAGTGTCAGTTATTATTAAAGAAAGGAAGGAAGGGAGAAACGACGAACGAACGAACGAACGAACGAACAAACGAACAAATGGATGGATTACAATAAGATCAACATATGCCATGTTCACCCTGAAAAACAAAAACTCATGTGTTCACAGAAGACAGTCAGTCATATGAATTTGGAGAAGCATGTGGTTGAATAAATGATGACCATCCATAAATAAAGCACACTTTTATTCCTGCTTGATTTCAAACTGACCCGAGTTGTGCGTATTTTAAACCTTCAGATCCATCAGATTCTCCATCAGAGCCGCCTGTAGTCTGCAAGCGCCCAAAGCAAATGTTTGTACACGTGACACGACAGGAATGAGTTACTGTGATTCTCTCTCCTGTAATGCACACGTCTCAGAAGGACAAAGCCCGTCAGGACGTCCTGCTGACAAAGGTCCATGTCAGCCGGAGGAAAGGTCTGCCAGAATCGTTCAACTGTTTTCTCAGACGCTCAACACAAGCAACATAAAATGTTCTTGAGACCAGATCCCTAGCTTACATTTTTCGCTTTTATATGCATCATAAATAACTCTGTAAGATCCATAGAAGGCTTTAGTCGGTGACTAGAGGCTACTCAAGGCAATATGGCTGCAAAACACATTTCCAAGTATTGAGAAAAACACTGAAAAGCTGTAGACACCACACTAAAAGAGCACTAGAACCACTCAGAGCAGCCCAACATCAAAGCAGCTAGTTGTGTTTTCTTCAGAAAATGTACAACAATTAGTTGAATCTGGAGTTTTCAAAGCAAAGCTACAGCAGCAGCTGCAAGGTTAACCTGAACCGCTGTTTGTTTTCTATTATCAGTAGCATGTATTAATATTCTACAAGGTCACATTATACCGGAATCATTTGTCATTTTCCACTGATTTAGAGATACACAAAACCTCTTTATCTTTATGAGTCCAATGCAGATATGCATAATTAATACAAGAATGAATCTTGGGAAAACATGTTCAGGTTAGATAAAAAAAAGAAAAAAAAAATTCCTACTACTGTTTTTTTATGATCATTGTGTATTCTCATATATGTGTGTATGTGTATATACATATACACATACACACACACACACATATGAGAATACACAATGAGAATAAAAAACTCTATTCTTGTGTGTGTGTGTGTGTGTGTGTGTGTGTGTGTGTGTATAGTCACGGCCAAAAATATCAGCACCCTTGGTAAATATGATCAAAGAAAATGAATCTGCATTGTTAATCCTTTTGATCTTTTATTAACCTTTCATTGGAGAATAAGAATTTAAAATGGGGGGGAAATATCATTATGAAATACATTTTATAATGATATTTCTCCCCATTTTAAATTCTTTAACAATGCAGGATTCATTTTCACAGCCTTCGTTGATCATATTTACTAAGGCTGCCGATAATTTTGGCCATGACTGTATATAAAATATATATATATATATATATATATACATACATACATACATACATACATACATACACGTGTATGTGTATATAGTATAAATTTGTATTTTTATATTGAATTAATGATTATATTTTATATATTATTTTGTAATAAATGTATATTTTATATAATATTTTGAAAACATTGGATAATATTAATTTAAATTAATATTATATTTAGTATTGATATTAATGTGGTCAATAGTAATTTGTCTGACTTAAAAATAACATTTATTAATATTCATTACTTATTAATATATTAATTTGAATGAATAATATGCCACTTATTTAGTTTTACTTTTTAAATACTTCTTACATTTACGGTTGTATAAAAATATATAAATGTTATATAAAACATTTCATTATATATAAAATATTGTATTAAAATAATAAACAAATAGATATTTTCCCCACACAATTTTTGTAAAATTATAGATTAACTATAGATTCACTAAGTGAAAAATTGTCTTTGGCTTATCATAAACATGAATTATAATCACAACAAGCACACCAACAAGTACACAAAAAGCTCGAAAGGCATAAAAATAATACATAACATATAAAAGAATGAATAGCATATTTGACCCCAGTTTGAGGTGATATATGACCCAGGCACGTTTTCATGGTCATTGTTTTCATAAACAGAAGAGCGAAAACTAAGCCTTCTGTTTTCATTACATCCGTAACGAGTGAACTTTCCATAAATAACATTAAGGTCACACTTTCACCTTTCCTTCTGCGTCTGCTCTGATTTATCAAAGCTAATAGCCGGTGGTTGTTTGGCCCCGCTCTCGGACATGCACCGCGGCCCTTTCAAAGTGACCAGGGCCCAATCCGCTGGTTTCAGGCCCGAGTGGCCTTGCTAAATCAGTCTGTTGCCCTCCGTCCTGATTTATTTGTCCTTTTTATCCCTCAGTGCTGCAGACGCGGGGCCTGGGGCTGTGTGCTTATTTATCAGCGTTACCTCCGGTGAGCCGAGCGCTAAAAGCGGTGGCCTGAGGTGCGATGGAGGATGAGGATGCCATACATAAGTAGACCGCTGTGACAAAGTCAGTATGGAGTGAGACAAGTGAGCCATCTATCGCAGTAAAACAAAGATCACTGCGTTCCTCCGTAGTCTTAAAGATGCCGGATTCATCAGAGAAAGTACTACAGAGTTATAGAACATCTTTACCTCATTCATTTTATTACAGGTTTACCCTTGAAAATGATAATACCCCGGTATAGTGATGTTAATAATATGTTATTTCACAATTTCAGCAACTTTGAAACATATCATGTGATGCTGAATTATGTACCAAATGACTTCAAAGAATACTATGGTAGTGCCTACCTTTGAAAACCATGATAGTTGGATTAAAAACATCTGCACAATATCTCGCTCGCTTCCTTGGCCTTCATCTTTTCCTGTTCAGTCATTTGAAGCAAACAATTTACATAATTAAACCAGGTCAAATAAATACTATTATTGTATTGTATTGATTATTTGTTTTTTTGTTTAATCATTTAAAATTTAATTTTCTAATTACATTTTAACATCTATTTTATTTAATTATTTACAATTATTTACGTTATTAAAAATATATATATATAAAAAAAATGATTTAAAACAATATTTTTTTACATAATCTAATTTAATTTCTTCCTGTTTTTATTACTGTAATAAACAAATGTATTGTGGAAAATTGTATTATCAAAAGTTTTGAACAGTAAGATTTGTGATGTATTTTAAGAAGTCTGTTCTCACCAAGCCTGCATTTATTTGATCCAAAGTACAGCAAAAACAGAACAATTCAGAAATGTTTTACTGTTTAAAATAACTGCTTTCTATTTGTATATATTTTAAATATGTATCCTGTGAAAGCTGAATTTTTAGCATCATTACTCCAGTCACATGATCCTTCAGAAATCATTCTAATATGCTGATTTGCTGTTTAAAAATTATTATTATTTTCAATTATTACATATTTTCAAAAGTGCACCCTTATTTATTTTAATAAAATAAGCCGATCAATCCTGCACCAAAATCAATCAAATTATAATTTAAATTGCAAAAAGAACTGATTTAACCAATAAGCAAATAATAATGACTTTACTGCATTGATTGGAGATTATGTAACACAACAGAAGTTTATTTTATAACCTCAAGTGTCCACTAGACGGCGCCTCTGGCAGTAATAACCGTCCGTCTCGTCCCGTGAGCGTTTACCTCTCCTCCTGAAATATGCTCCCACCTGCCATCTGGCAGCACTGACAGCGGGGGGGAATCTATGAGAGTGTTTGAGCGCTGACAGGTCAGGTGAGAGGAGAGGATGAACATCTGGCCCGACCGTCACTTATAAAGCTGTTATAGTGAACGGAGAACTCATGAATTACACAGACACGAGTCCGTCTCCATACACACTCCTGTGCGATGACGAGCGGCCATCGTTTACATTTCACTTCCAGATTCAATTTTATAGAAAAGAAGGGGTTCGTTTATAAAAATCAACTAAACTCTATGTATGTTTCCCTTTTTACTGGAAATGAGGTGAGCACTTAATTAATAATTATATGAATATTACAAATAATAATAATATTAGTATTAGTAGTAGTTGTTGTAGTATTATTATTATTATTATATTAATAAGTTATCATCACAGTTAAACAGCTACAAGCTAATAGTTTGCCTCAGAAAACAACATACAAAATGAACAAACATTTACTGTGAAGCTGTATATATTGTATAATAAATTAATGATATATATTTTCACTTTTTACTATTAGTTTGTAATAATAATAATAATAATAATAATAACAAGTAGAATTGTATAATATTATAAAACTATTTATTTTTTATTATAATAATGATCTGGAAGATATTTTACTTCAAGATTAGCAAATGTATTATTTGATAAATATATAATGTACATTATTTTAACCTAATTAAAATTATATATTTTATTTACACTATGTAAAATGTTCCATTAAGTATCTTAATCTAAGTATAAATCCATCCATAACCGGCCTGACTGAATGTGCAATACTGGAAATAAGCACAACTCCAAAAACTATCCTGATTTATAATTAAATCTATCTGTCCTCCCTAAAACTACATACTGATCAGAATGAATAAATACATAAATAATCTGAATCTCATCAACGACACGGCACATTTACATTTATGCATTTAGCAGACGCTTATATCAGATATATATTCAGGCTATACATTGTTTCCAGTATGTGTGTTCCCTGGGAACATAACACATTTCTATTCTCCCAGTAGAATATAGTAGTCCTTCAGCAAACACGATTATCCAAAACAGCTCACAGTACACTAACTTTATGTAAAGTCACCCTGGACTAGCCTGATGGTTCATGGCTCAAATCTTCAGATATATAACCAGGAACGAGAGGATTCCCCAAAAACTGAAACATGTGTAGTAATCACAAATCAGATAAATAGAGATGCACTCATATATGATAATCTTAAACAAAAAAACTACAGACACGCGTATAAGCAGCTCATTCTGGAAAAAACCACGGTCATTATTCACACCTAAAGAAGCTGACATGAAGAAAGCTTTCTGATGAACACGATGATGAATAGTCGCAGCTGGAGGCAGATGATTTGAGATGTTTACCTGGCCACGCCGGCCCCGTTCCAGCAGGCCGTCCCGTCTCCAGAAGCCAGGTCGCTCACACACAGCTGGTCGGCCAGGCCACCGTAGAACGTGCGGTGCAGACGCAGACTGCTGAGGAAGTCCCTGCAGACACACAGAGGAGTGTGTCACGGTCTGTCCAGCAGATGGAGCGAGAACTACTGATGTCAAGGACATCGTATTAGAAGAATGAGCTATTCATATCTAGAGCTGTTTATGTGCACAGATGAAATAGAAGCATAACCAACAAACCCAACTAGTTTTCATTTACAGTATATATTTTTATCTCTTGGATTCCCTTGTTAAATATTATTGATTAACATTTTGATATTAGCTTAAAATGATATTATATCAAATCTACCATATGTACAAAGACCAGCTTATACTGTTATTTTATTAAAAATAAAGATTTATTTTCTGTATGAGACAAAAACAAATATTAATGTCAGTAATATTAAAACATGTTTTCAGAATACTATTATACACAACGTTTTTAATTAATTAAAAATGTCATATGAATATATAAAATATTAATAAATAAAATAATGTTTATGTACAAATACAAATGTATACAGTATTTATTTTGTTAAATATATTTTTTATTTATATATGCACAGAGACCAATCTATATTGTATTTATGTTAAAAATCTTACATAACGTTTAATATTAATAATAAATAATGCCATTTCTAAATACTATTACACATTAATTTCTAACATTTCTAAATACTACGGCACATTATTAATACTACATAATATTTTTGTAGTTATTATCATTAATACTAATACAATTTAAATATTGACATAACCAACATTTCTCGTCACTAGCAACCAGTGTCTTTAAACAGATGTTTTTTTAAAGACCCCCACATATTTTACATTTATATTTTTATATTTTGCATATCTTGTATTACCTTTTTAAATATTATTGATTAAAATGTATATTAATATATGCAATATATCAAATATATCATATGTACAAAGACCAATTTATACTATATATATTTGATAAAAATTAAGTGTTTTTTTCTGTATGAGACAAAAACAAATATTAATGTTAATGTTATTCCAATATTCATGTTATTAATATTAAGATACATTTTCAAAATACTATTATACACATTTTACATTTTTGTATTAAAAATACTATATTAAAATACCCAACATTATTTATAATTATGTACAAATACAAATGTATACTTTATTTATTTTGTTAAATATGTTTTTCCTTAATAATATTATTAATTATAGATGCAAAAAGACCAATTTATACTATACATTATTATAAATGTATGCTTAATTAACAATGAGGACATACAGTATTCATTATATATTTATATGGGAAAACATTGTAAAATTAAATATGAATGGTATTAATATCAAGAGATGTTGTGTCCAGTGATATTGAATTTTTTTTGGACATGACATATCCTCGTTATAGTTCATAGTTTTGATGACTTCTTTATTCTAAACTGTGTAAACAGTCATCGTAACACAATAAAGGATGAGTAGATGTGTCCAGAGCTTTGGCTGCAGTATACAGCATGTGTTGATGTTAGCAGCTGTTTCCAGGCTTACTTCCTCCTGTTGCTGAGCGTGTCGTCTGTGTTTCTGACCGCTCCTTTCAGAGGAATGGAGTCTCGTCCGGCGCTGCCGTGCTGACCGCTGCTCACCTGCTCCGGCTGCTGTCTGTCGGGGTGACCGCACACCCTGTGCACCTGCACAGATCACACACACACACTCTCTATTACACACACTGACAGGATATTTAACAGTGGCTGAAGCTCAGGGCTGTGACACTTGCACTTCTGCAGGTCAACAGGGGTCGATGTGCCTGTAGTAACATGATCAAACACTAGATGATGCTGTTTATTAACTCAAGCAGCAACAGCATTGGCAAGACTGTGAAGGGAGAGAAATAGAGTGATTGTTTATACAAAACTACAGGAAAGTGAGATTACTAGATTAGGTTCAGGGTAAGTACCTACTTTTTACCTAGTTATTGTAATTACTAAAATAAGAACATAGTATGTACATGAGGAACAGGACTGTAAAATACAGTGCTACCAGCAGAGATACTAAATCGATACAATATATTCCTCAGCAACGAGGTGGTAAAATCGCTGTTTTTTGAAGTAACTAAACACCGCTTCATTGTTTGAAGAGACACGCACATTTAATTTATTACAATAACATTACTGCAGACAAAAAAATGGCAGATCTACAAGTTAATCTTTTCTACATACACTGAATAAAATGATAAACGCAACGTTTGTTTTTGCCCCCATTTTTCATGAGCTGAACTCAAAGAGCTAAGACTTTTTCTATGTACACAAAAGGCCTATTTCTCTCAAATATTGTTCACAAATCTGTCTAAATCTGTGTTAGTGAGCACTTCTCCTTTGCCGAGATAATCCATCCACCTCACAGGTGTGACATATCAAGATGCTGATTAGACAGTATGATTATTGCACAGGTGTGCCTTAGGCTGGACACAATAAAAGGCATCTCTAAAATATGCAGTTTTATCACACAGCACAATGCCACAGATGTCGCAAGTTTTGAGGGAGCGTGCAATTGGCACGCTGACTGCAGGAATGTCCACCAGAACTGTTGCCCGTGAATTGAATGTTCATTTCTCTACAATAAGCCGTCTCCAAAGGCGTTTCAGAGAATTTGGCAGTACATCCAACCGGCCTCACAACCACAGAACGCGTGTAACCACACCAGCCCAGAACCTCCACATTCAGCATCTTCACCTACAAGATCATCTGAGATCAGCCACCCGGACAGATACTGCAACAATCGGTTTGCATAACCAAAGAATTTCTGCACAAACTATCAGAAACCGTCTCGGGGTCTCGGCCTGATTGCAGTTTGTCGTCGTAACTGACTTGAGTAGGCAAATGCTCACATTCGATGGCGTCTGGCACTTTGGAGAGCTGTTCTCTTCACGGATGAATCCCGGTTTTCGCTGTACAGGGCAGATGGCAGACAGCGCGTATGGATCCCAGACACTCTAGACACTTCTTGAGTTTTATGAAAATCATCATTCCTCCAGAACAACTGGGATAATTTGGACTTATTTTACACGGGTAATACAAATTGTTTTTATTGTTCTTATACTAGCCATGACCCTCAACAAGTCACAACACCTTATTAGAGACTTGATTCTGATCCAGATTTTGATCCAGACCCGACCCCTGCAGATCCAGTGTCACTCAATCACTGACAAATCCATGTGGTTTAAGGGCTTATTTACACACACACACAAACACACACACACACACAGACGCTCCGTCTGCTAGCAAACCTTCACATTTCAACAGCACCACCACAGCACTATCTGAACATGTGTACAGGATCCCACAGAAGCCCAGTATGATTGCAGGCGTCCAGCACAGATGAGCGTGGCCGGCCGTCCCGCTGCAGCTGCCCACACGGAGAGTATTTTGGGAATGTTCTGGGCTCTCTGGCTGCAGCATGGCATGCGAGACTGCGAACAACTCATGTTCAGGCCGTACTGCATTCCACGCCGTCCAAACAGTAGTTACACCACGGCTTTAAGACCAAATGATCAAGGCATTAAAAAAATTGCAAAAATGCAACGGCCAGTGTTTGGGTTTGAAAGAAAAAATGTTCACTTATTTGTGAATGCAAGGTTTTTCGAAGTGATAAAAGTAAACGAATGTTTAGCCTTCAGGATTTTAAAGCTAAAATAAATTCTAAATCTCACATATCAAATGCTGTCATCAAGTCATGTCAGAATAGTATAGACTTTGTGAAAAACAGAAATTAGTATGTAATTGGCCTATATGCATTGTTTTAGTCCAGCCAAAATCACTTACAACATAAACCAGATTTTTTTCTGGAGATCGTAATATATGATATGACCCCACTGAAAAATAATTCATATTTGTATAAATTGTATTAATTACTCTTGTCTCCTCCAAAATACATGAACACGCTCCATCAGAGCAGAGACTAACCTGCAACATGATGAGAGACGGCATTGGTGGAGGGTTGACTGCCCTGTCTCATTCACCGCTGAGAGAACATTACAGTACAAAGTGCATAATATAAAAAAGTGCTGGAAGGCACTTATGACGTATCATGTCTGTGTAAACAGAGTGCGCAGAGATATGCAAATACAAGAATAAGACACGAAACGATCGGTCTGTGCAAGAAACTGAACAGTATTTATATCGTTTTATATCGTCACAACATCCGGTGCGTGACGCGTCTTCTTCTTCTTGCTTTACGGCGGATCGCAGACTTATAAGAGACTGATCGTTTCGTGTCTTTAGACCTCAATGTATCGTCACAAGCTGCAGGGTTTAATTTGGCTTTGTCTGTGTATGTTTTTTTTTCTCTCTCAAAGCCGTGAGTCCCATTGACTGCCATTACAGGTACTTCTAAACAAAATAGAATATCATGAAAAAGGTCAATATTTTTTGTCACTCATTTCAGAAAGTGAAACCCATATATTATATAGATTCATTACACAGAGTGAAATATTTCAACCCTTTATTTCTTGAAATGTTGATGATTAGGGCTTACAGTTAATGAAAACCCAAAATTCAGTATCTCAGAAAATTATAATATTACATAAGATCAATAAAAAAAGGATATTATCAGGATATGTCAGGCGTCTTAAAAGTATGTTCATTTCTATGTACTCAATACTTGGTTGGGCCTCCTTTTGCATGAATTACTGCATCAATGCGGCGTGGCATGGAGGCGATCAGTTTGTGGCACTGCTGAGGTGTAATGAAGCCCAGGTTGCTTTGATAGCGGCCTTCAGTTCATCTGCATTGTTGGGTCTGGTGTCTCTCATCTTCCTCGTGACAATACCCCATAGTTTCTCTATAGGGTTCAGGTCAGGCGAGTTTGCTGGCCAATCAAGCACAGTAACACATAGTCATTGAACCAGCTTTTGGTACCTTTGGCAGTGTGGACAGGTGCCAAGTCCTGCTGGAAAATGAAATCAGCATCTCCATAAAGCTTGTCAGCAGAAGGAAGCATGAAGTGCTCTAAAATCTCCTGGTAGATGGCTGCGTTGACTGTGAACTTCAGAAAACACAGTGGACCAACACCAGCAGATGACATGGCAGCCCAAATCATCACTGACTGTGGAAACTTCACACTGGACTTCAAGAAACATGGATTCTGTGCCTCTCCTCTCTTCCTCCAGACTCTGGGACCTTGATTTCCAAATTAAATGCAAAATGTACTTTTATCTAAAAAGAGGACTTTGGATCACTGAGCAACAGTCCAGTTCTTTTCTCTTAGCCCAGGTAAGATGCTTCTGATGATTTTCTGTTTCAGAAGTGGCTTGGTAGCACTTTTCCTGAAGATGTCTAAGCGTGGTGACTCTTGATGCACTGACTCTTTACTTTACATGTAATGAATCTAAAATAAATATGAAAGTTTCCCTTTTTGAAATAAGTTACAAGAAAAATGAACTTTTTCATGATATTCTATTTTTTTTAGATGTACCTGTATATGACTGGCAGACTGCAACGGTTTGAGTTAAACATCTTTATTTGTGTTCTACTGAGGAAACAAAGTCACCTACATCTTGGATGCCCTTGGGGTAAGCAGATAAATATCACATTTTCATTTTTGGGTGAACTATTCCTTAAAATAAATTTAAACCACATAACTTAGAGATTGCCATTGGATGTGAAGAGACTTTCAACGAAAAAATTAAATAAAAATGTTTTTTAAACAAATCACCTACCCTGCCTTTAATTATTTTGTTATTACCAGCCCCGTTCAGCAAACTCTCTTACAAATATCCTGCGTACCTGTGCAGAAAGTCGTGGAGCATTCCTCTGCGCGTGGGCCACCGCGTCCCTCACCAGCCCGTGAACTTCCAGAAGCACTTGTTCCAGGTCCTGCGCCCCGTGCATGCGGGTGGAGAGTGTCTCTAACGAGCGCACGAACTCCCTCCAGTGGGCATCCACTTCGGCCAGGCTGGCGAGACAGCCTCGCACTACATTGAGGCAGTAGCCCATGCAGGGCTTGCTGGTGGTCAGACCCTGGCAGTGTGGGCAGTAGCTCATCCTCAGCAGGCCGCGTCTGCACTCGCGGCTGAGCTGAATGTGGTCGGTCGTGTTGATGACCTCCACGCCCAAGTGCAGCGCCTGGAGGAAGACCCGGCCGGGCAGCGAGGCGCGGGAAATGAGTGCGGCGAGCCGACCCGGGGCTCCGCCGAACGGCCCCAAATCCCGACAGGCGGCACGGACGCACTCGGCGTACGGCGGAGACAAGCGTGACAGATCCGGCTCCACCAGCTGCTCGTAAACCAGGGGGAAAAGGGCGTCGAAGAAGCGCTGCGAGGCTTCCTCCAGACTGAGCTCGGAGCCCAAGACGAAGAGACCCACGTCTGTGAAAAACTCCCCGACGGGAGCCACCGCTGGACCGGCCAGATCACGGTACGTCTGCAGGAGGACGGTGTGAGTGTGGTTCTCCGCCTGACGCACCAGGGAGTCCACGGTTTCTGGAAGACAGACATTAAAAAAAGATATGAGAGACATTTCAAAGCAAAGTTATGATGTTTAAAATGAGTTTGGAATGACATGATGAATCATTCACAATAAGCTAAGGGACATTTATTGTTGACTTGCAATGCTTAGAAATGAATAAAACAGAAATGTTCATGTGCTATACAGGTTTGTCCTTTCAAACCGTTCAATATACACAACAGTTCAAAGTTTTTTAAAGAAAATAATTCTATTCAGCAAAGATGCATTAAATTAATAAAAATGCCAAAAGTAACAACTTAAATAGGGCCCTTCCAGAGTTCTTATTATATTATATATATTATATATTAAATATTTATTTTTTAAATGCGCTTAGAAATTAATAAAACAGAAACGGTCACATGCTGTCACATTTTAATACATTAACAGTTTAAAAGTGTTGGTCAGAAGGTGATAGTAAAGACAGTTCTAATGTTACATAATGTTCCTTTATATTAATCAAATAACATGAAAAAAAGCAGCTTGAGCAGAAAATCAGTATATTAGATTGATTTCTGAAGGATCATGTGACACTGAATACTGGAGTAATTATGCTGAAAATACAGCTTTGATCACAGCAATACATTTACAATATATTCAAATAGAAAACAGTTTTTTAATTTGCAATAATATTTCACATTTGTACAGTTTTTACTGTATTTTTGATCAATTAAATGCCGCCTTGGTGAGCAGAAGGGACTTTCAAAAACATTAAAAAGCCCCAAACCTTTGAACAGTATAGTCTACCTTTGACATTTGCATAACAATATCATCAAACTAGTGGCATTGTTGCGATATTCTCTCTAGTTAGTGCTTTGAGCGTGTAAAAGCCCACACCACAGAAACCAGTCCCAGCCCTTTGAAAGCAGCAGAGCAGAGAATGGCTCTTCCTGCAGGCGAACACAATATGAAATGCTTTTTATCTGTGTGCAACGAGATCTAAAGAGAGAGAGAGAGAGAGAGAGAGAGAGAGAGATAAAAAGTGGATAACAAGAGGCAGAGAGCTTGAAGATACAAGGGTGCAATGATGCCTTGAAGCGCTCTCCATATATCTGCGTTTAAAGAGCGCATTGAAAGATGATCTGTCTTTTTTATTATTCCCTATTATCTCTGTTTATGATGCCCAAAATCATCTTTGTGCACATTCTCCAAACACTCGGTGCTAATTCATATGTGATGTATAAACAACAATAATTAATTATGCTGGAAATGACTCACAGTTATTGTATGGCAAGTTTTAATGGCCTTTCTTCCATCGGTTTTAATTCTATTTACAGTTTCTTGGTAAAAAATTGTTGTTGTTTTTTTTATTAAAAAAAGTGTACATTGTAAGAAACATATTTTGTGATTATATACACATTAACACATTTTAATGCAAAGTTTTATAAATTATAGTCAATAATAATAATAATAATACAAAATATCTGAAAAACTATGTACTGTTCAATAACGTCTATAAAAATAAAAAAAAAAATATATATATATTCTAGTAATTTATTTATTCATTCTTGGTGAAATTATGAAGTAATAAAAACAACTGACTGTTCAAAGGTTTGAAGTCAGTAAGATCTTTTTAAACAAATTCATAATTTTATTCAGCAAGGTATGCATTCAATTGATCAGGACTTTTATATTATTACAAAAATAATTACTTCAAATAAATGCAGTTCGTCTGAACTTTCTATCAAAATTGTATTTATCAAGAAGAAACAAAAAAAACAAAATATATTTATTGAAACAACAAATCAGCATATTATAATGATTTATGTAGGATCATGTGACATTGAAGAAAGGGAATAATGATGCTGAAAGTTCAGCTTTGATCACAGCAATAAATTACATTTAATAATATATGCACATAGAAAGCAGTTATTTGAAATTGTAATAATATTTCACCATATTACTGTTTTTATTGTATTTTCCATCAAATAAATGCAGCCTTTCTGAGCAGACGAGACACAAATCTTACAACCCCAAACTTTTGAATGGCCGTTTATATATATAAATATTGCCAATAGAGATTTCAAACTTTTATGATTGAGGCCAACAATATTTTTGGATTAAATCCTTCAGCTTTGAGGTCATCCAATAAAGTATAATAAACACATTTTACAATCTGAGGCCCACTGGGATGATATTTCTACAATCACAGGCCTTTACCGTGAAGGACGAGGCCAGATAAGCAGAAATAACCTGATGCAGGTTACAGGATCAGCACGGCAGGACATCCAATTTCCTGCTGAACTCTTTTTGTCTATGAATGAAGTATGACTTGCAGAGTTAGCAATATCCTCGCTGCGCTTTTTATGAGCCCTGAGAAATACCTGAAGGACAAGAGAACCTCAGCCAGCACAGAACCACCTCCTGTGTCTCCGTATTAATGTCTGAACAATTCATCTAGGTGGAAATACTGTAAAACAAGTCTCAGTTTCTGCCAAGGTTTCCCCTCAATATATACCAAAACCTCTTTGTAAGTCCCTATGAGACAAAGGGTATTGTATTAACAGCTAAACAAATAAATGGAGGAGCATTATTAGTGGGTGAATTTTTCAAATGTTTTGCTGGCTGGCTGGCAGAGAGAGAGAGAGAGAGAGATATGTGTGGATGTGCCACAGCCTGAGAGACAGTAAGTGTGTGTGTGTGTGTGTGTGTGTGTGTGTGTGTGTGTGTGTGTGTGTGTGTGTGTGTGTGTGTGTGTGTGTGTGTGTGTGTGTGTGTGTGCGTGCGTGCGTGGCGTGAGTCACAGCCTAAGAAACAGCAGGTGAATGTGTATCATGTCTGACCTGCATGTGTGTTACCCTATTGTCCACCACAGTGATCCTTAGTATGTATATATGTATGTTTCTATGTAAGTTAAAGACTGTGGTATCAAACGTTCACACGTTCTAATGTATTACAGTTTAATACTTATAAGATGTTACAATATTCTATTAATGCAATGTTCATTTAATTATTATATTATTATTATTTTATCTTTTTGTATGTACACTAAGCTTTGGCCATATTGTATAATTACAGTCATGCCAATAAAGCAAAAGCATTTTTTATTTTTGAGAGAGAGAGAGAGAGAGAGATTCAGACATCATTCTTACTGTACACCCTGCCAGTAACTCAACGAGTCCTGCTTTTCTCTTTGGCACTTGAGAAGTGATACTGTTGGACCCTGATTGTAGCTTTGCGCACATTACACTGCTGTCATGTTATCCATGGCATGAATCTTTTTTAGCTAAGTGTCTGACTGCTGTTTTGATTTGTTATGGAGATTTGTCAGGATAGGACGGGTCAGGGCGACTGGAGCCAAATCAAGCAGAAGGGCGAGAGGTTGCCCTACACTCCTACGCTCTAAAAATAATAATTACACAGCGCCTGAAAGTAGTCCGCAGCTATATCATAACTAGTTAACTAGCTGGGGACTACTTTCAGGTGCGCTAATATCATTGCGCCTGCTGCACCCATGTTACTCCATCAACCTAGAAATCACAACTTTTCATTTTCTGTCAGTCTTAGTACACGATGTAACTACAGAAGAGTCAAGTCTTAAATAGGAAAATTATCGAAACTCTTTGGTCATTTTTGAGCGAGATGCTAATGGTCTAATCAGATTCAATGAATCTAATGCTAAGCTAAGCTAAAAGTGCTACCGGCAGACCCGGAGATCGGCTGAATGGATTCGAAAACGGTAAAACTCAACTGTTTAACTCTTGGGGAGTTGGAACCTTTTTACAGTTTTTTTACGATCGCTATGACATTTTTTTCAATACTTCTAACAATTTTACTAAACGCACCAACACACCTACAACACACAATTATTGACATAATTTCATGCTCAAATCACACACTGCAAACTACACTCCAACACTAATTTTCAAATTACAATAATATACTAACACAACACACTACATCTACCTAAACAAGTCTCAAAATCAAATTATTATTCCAAAACACTAACACATGTTCTCTTCCAACAGGAACATTTAGTCAATCATAGCACAATATGATAAAAACACTAACATCAAATGGAATTACAGAAACTGTATTATATTAGGTGTTAGGTATGAACTTAATAGACAGTATATTGCATTGATCATAGATTGTGTTTTACACTAGTTTCTTTTTCTTTTGGGGTTTAGTAAATGCATGTATTTTGTTTATTTTGCTGCAGAAATTCAATACAAAAATGTAATGACCCATCTCTGTGTAGCTTCATAAAATGAACCGTTTATGGGGGGACAGATACAGAATTGCTGCATTAAAGGCTTTATTTGCAACAGGACATTAGAAAAATTAGAAATATGCAATATAGCGGCCATTTATTATGTGAATATACAAACAGAAAAACCCACAGAAGAATAAAAAAGATGAATGTAATCTAATCTGCCCGGCCACATGTTCTCATCCACTTCACACCTGATATCTTCTCTGGCAAGGCATCTTGGGAAGAATCTGTTGGTATGTCTTATCCTTCCTGGTATTGTTCAGCTGTGATGTCTTGGTATCCAGCATCCATTGCATCCTGGAGGGATATTTGGCCCTGTGGACGATGGTCAAAATCCTTCCATCTCCAGGCTCATAAAAACTCCCCAATCAGGTTGAGGAAAGTGGAGTAAAGGGCAAGAAAAAGAGACATCATTCTCGAATGGGTGTCAAACCAGTCTGTGACTGCACGGGAATGGTGGAATGCCACATTGTTCCATGTGATCACATATTGACAAGTGGTCTGTTCTCCCACCCGTCCCTTTCTCTGGCAGCAGATCTTCTAAAATCTCACATTTATGCAGGAGTGCACTTTTCCACACAAGATCAGTCCAAAGAGTTCCTCTTTTACTGTATACTGTATGGTCATTTATCATTTATATATTTGCATAACATTATATATTTGCAATTAGCTGTTTCTCGTTAATGAATAAAAAACGGGATATATATATATATTTTTCCCACTATATGAACAGCTGTTCACTTTGACTTTAGCCTATAAGTTAGGTTTAGAACATGATGCCATCTGTTCTGACATATATCATGAAAGCATTTGTAAATTTGGCAGTAAAAATCCATTGTTTTGGTCTTGGTTGAGTGTGTAAAAGAAGTTCAAGTATTTTAAATGTGTTAATTATGTATTTTGTGTCAAAGCAGCAAGAAATGTGTTAATTGTATAGCCTATACAAACGAATGTTGTGCTAACTGTGTTAAGAGTTTAAGAAAACTGTTACAAGTATTGAAAAAATTGTCAGTGATTGTAAAAAAAACTAATGTCATAGAACCATCAATACCAACAATGTACTTTTATTTTAAGAGTCAATATTTCCATTACACTAAAGGTTCTTCACAGTGAAGAAATGTTATTTAGATTAATATAATCTCACACTAAGGGAAACATAGCAGTCTGGGAACCAAACATGGTTTCCTTATTTTTTAAGTGTGGATGTTAAAGGTTTTTCATGAAACCACTGATGACAATAAATCACCTTTAATTCAAGAATGTACTACTCTAAACTAGTCTCCTCGTGGTGGCAAAGACAAAAAGAGCAGAAATGTGCGGTGTCTGGCAGTGATTTGTGTGAGAGGATTAGACACATTCGATACCTTTGGTCCTGGCCGACTACTGAGAGTTCACAGGGATTAGACACAGCTGATTAAGAGCTGGCCGGCTGAGGGAGGTCACCGAAGATTGTTTACCACCGAGCGTTAATGAATCCTCCTTACTAGACCACAGAAAGACTGTGTCTGAGCATGTGTGTGTATCAAGATTGACGTCTTTAGGAGCTAAACGGGAAGATTAGTGAGTTCACTGACTGGAGGTGACTAGAGTAGAAGTCATTATATGCTCCGCGGCTATTTATCTCATTTAGTGGCTTGTTACACGCTGTAGTCATGGAGAACCAAACTCGCAGGACACGCTGAGAGGCTATTTCCAAGAAATGCATTGCACTCGTGGTTAATCCAGAGTCAAAACACCCTTAAAAAAGGTGCCATGGTTTCCCACACTCTTTGGCCAATGAGTCTCTGGGAGTTTTCGGATCATTTTAGATAATTCCAGTCACATGTGGGTCCCCTTATGTAGATGTTTCACGAAAGAAAGAAAGAAAGAAAGAAAGAAAGAAAGAAAGAAAGAAAGAAAGAAAGTTTTATATTATTATTTTATATAGAAACAAATTGAATCTATATCTAATTATTTTTATAAGATCTATAACCCCTGGGTGTAACCCCACTTGCCCTTGTCAATCATGGCCTCCTAATAATCCCCATCCACTTGATTGTCTCTATTTCTCTCTCTCCTCTCCACCTGTAGCTGGTGTGTGGTGGCGCATACACTTGATTGGCTCTATGACTCTCTCTCCTCTCCACCTGTAGCTGGTGTGTGGTGAGAACATACACTTGATTGGCTCTATGACTCTCTCCTCTCCACCTGTAGCTGGTGTGTGGTGAGCATACACTGATTGACTCGACTCTCTCTCTCTCCACCTGTAGCTGGTGTGTGTTGAGAGCATACACTTGATTGTCTCTATGTCTCTCTCCTCTCCACCTGTAGCTGGTGTGTGGTGAGCGCATACACTTGATTGTCTCTATGACTCTCTCTCCTCTCCACCTGTAGCTGTGTGTGTGGTGAGCGCATACACTTGATTGACTCTCGACTCTGTCTCCTCTCCACCTGTAGCTGGTGTGTGGTGAGAGCATACACTTGATTGTCTCTATGACTCTCTCTCCTCTCCACCTGTAGCTGGTGTGTGGTGAGAGCATACACTTGATTGTCTCTATGTCTCTCTCTCCTCTCCACCTGTAGCTGGTGTGTGGTGAGCGCATACACTTGATTGGCTCTACGACTCTCTCTCCTCTCCACCTGTAGCTGGTGTGTGTTGAGAGCGTACACTTGATTGTCTCTATGTCTCTCTCTCCTCTCCACCTGTAGCTGGTGTGTGGTGAGCGTACTTGATTGTCTCTATGACTCTCTCTCCTCTCCACCTGTAGCTGGTGTGTGGTGGCGCATACACTGATTGACTCTCGACTCTGTCTCCTCTCCACCTGTAGCTGGTGTGTGGTGAGAGCATACACTTGATTGTCTCTATGACTCTCTCTCCTCTCCACCTGTAGCTGGTGTGTGGTGAGCATACACTTGATTGTCTCTATGTCTCTCTCCTCTCCACCTGTAGCTGGTGTGTGGTGGCGCATACACTTGATTGGCTCTACGACTCTCTCTCCTCTCCACCTGTAGCTGGTGTGTGTTGAGAGCATACACTTGATTGTCTCTATGTCTCTCTCTCCTCTCCACCTGTAGCTGGTGTGTGGTGAGCGCGTACACTTGATTGTCTCTATGACTCTCTCTCCTCTCCATCTGTAGCTGGTGTGTGCTATAATAATACCCCAATTCATAATTGGGGTATTATTTGCAAAAGGAAGATTTTAAATATTGTACAATAAAGTTATATTAAATTATATAAATTATATATTTTATGAGTTTCAGGTTATATTTACAGGTTTTTACAAATTATTGAAAAAAATAATTAGATCTATAATATCTATATTTTTTAGATCAATAATTAGAGCATAACTTACTTAAGAAATAGGTATTGTTGTCATTTATAAATAAATAACAGTAACACAGTAATTTATAACAGAGTAAATATTTGAGAAATGAACATAACTTCAAAATTGGGACGGGGGGTCAATTCTATTTTGTTAATTTCATAGACTTTTTGGGTTTAAAAACCCTATCATCTTTAGGTTTTCTATTACCACAGGAAACCTGGAACATGCCGAACAAAGGATTTAAAAAAAAAAAAATAATATTAGATGAACTATCAACATGACAGGATATATTCTTAATTAACACCAGTGACTCTATTCCTTTGCCTTCATCTTACACGTTCACTTTCCCGAGGCAAACTATTAGCATGACAGGAGGATAACCGAGACTTAGAGACCTTGAACATTTGCCCTGAAGCCTGGCCGATGGCTCCAACATTTTCTGCTGATGTCTCCACGAGGGGACGCCTCAGGGAAACCCCCAAAGAGTTATGGGAGAGATCAAACCAAATCGTGACAAAAGTGCTAACTCATCAGAACTGAGACGAAGAGAGCGTGGAGAGCACACCTGCGATTCATGACGGGTAAAGCCCTGGCATTTCCTTCATTCGGAGCATGAGGAGGACAGGAAAGGCAGGAGGGAGAGGAGATTCGTGTCACCTCAAATTGGAACCATATGAGTGCTTCATAGCGGGACGCAAGGCAAGAAAAGCCCATGAGGAAGACTGAAGGAGCTATGCCATGCTGAGTTTCAGCAACTTCAGCAGGAAGCATCTCAAGCGTGAATATCACAGGGTTATTTTTCATTAGCTATCCGCTGGAGCCGTAGAAAACACCACAACTATTTACTAAACAGCATTCTGTGTGGTTCAAATAAATCAGGACCAAATTAAGAGTTGGCATCACTGATGATCCCAACTGTGAAATTAAAGTTTGCCAACTTGTAACTGTTGAATAAGAATCTGGGGATTTCTTTAACGACCCAATGAAATAAAAATGCAAGTTTTATAAAATGTATTCCATATATTCTAGCTCCAAGGCCATTTATGTGCTAGTGTACTAAAGCTGACAATAGACATGGGCATAGTTTGTGTGTGTATATATATATATATATATACACTGTCGCTCAAAAGTTTGGGATCAGTAAGATTTTTTTAAACTGTTGTGCTGCTTAATATTGTTTTTTGGAACATGTAATAACTTTTATTTGATTATTTGATGAATGCAAAGTTAAAAAGATCAGCATGTGTTCAAAACATAAATCTTTTCTAACAATATAAGCCTTTACTATGACTTTTTATTTATTTAACACATGCTTAGAAAAAAAATGTATGAACAAATTACAGGTATACATTTATTTTATTAATATTTATAAAGTATATTTATTATTAATATTATTGATGATATATTACTATATTTTATGATATTAATATTAGGCAGGGTGTTACTCAGCAACAATCATTTCATTTCAATCATCCCAGTTTGTCAGACTCTCACTGATAGTTGTATTATATGATTCACACAATTCAAGCTCTGGGACTTCATACATTCATCTCATTCATTGAGGTTTCAAGGGTCATTTAAAACCCCTTGATGTTTTCTGACAAGCATCTGCAGTTATACATATTTCCAACCACATATTGGGACAAGATTGAGAAGAACGGCATGACTGTGTGAGTTTACACGCGTGCTGTGCCATTAATGAACGTTATCAAACGAGGGAGAGGGGGGGTGGTAACGTGTTTTGAGCTGGGAAACATTCATCTCAAATCAAGAAATAAAGTAGAGGACATGCTATACTGTGAATGTTACAGTCAGTTATAGTAAGAAACTGTTTACATACCTAACTACTTAAAGAAATAGTTCTCCCAGTCCCAACAATAAAAATTAGCTGAATATTTACTCAACATCAGGCCATCCAAAATGTCGATGAGTTTGTTTCTTCATCAGATTTTGAGAAATGGATCATCTGCAGTGAATGGGTGCCGTCAGAATGAGAGTCCAAACAGCTGATAAAAAATCATCACAATAATACACACCACTCCAATCCATCAGTTAACATCTTGTGAAGTGAAAAACTGTGTTTCTAAAAAACAAATCCATCATTAAGGAGCTTTTTTAACTTAAAATTGTTAATGGCTTAAAATAAGAGTCCTCTATCCATAATATTGCTTCCTCCAGTTAAAAAGTTGTTTCATCTGAATCAGGAGAAAAATATGCACACATCAAACACCGTAAAAACAATTTTAGCTGGAAGAGATGGTTTGAAGTTAAACACGCCTTATTGATGGATTTGTTTCTTACAAACATGCGGCTTTTAGCTTCATAAGACATCAACTGATGGACTGGAGAGGTGTGGGTTACTTGTGATGTTTTTATCAGCTGTTTGGACTCTCATTCTGACGGCACCCATTCACTGCAGAGGATCCACTGATGAGCAAGTGATGCAATTCAACATTTCTCTAAATCTGATTAAAAATAACAACAAATATTCATTTTTAGGTGGGATATTCCTTTAAATAAAAACAAAAATATATTCTTACAAATTAGTCGCCTGCTCATCATGAATCTGCCTGGGTTCTTGCACTTCTGTCTCTTAATGCAAGAGATAGATTTTGTCAAGTACTGTTTTGATCTTCTAATGCAGAGTACACGTCCTAAACGAGACTGATCTTTACAGGTGGCCTTTAGTAGAAGAACAATGCATCAATGCTCAGACTGGTGCATGAATACTGCATGAGCTGCCCTAATGCATTGTTCATCAGATAAAGAGCACAACCACAGCAAAGACAATGAATATCTTTACTCCGAGCTCTCCTACAGACAGCTGACGTGATGTTTGTCAGGCTAGGTTAATGCTACTATGACGAGGACCTTCAAAGGACATAAAGAGATTTTATAAATACAGCAAAACCAGGTGGAAACTTGATTTTTTATTTGCAAACAACATGTGAGCTCTTAAAAGAACAGTTGGCTATTGAAGATCAGGCCTGTGGTTGCAAGGCTATTGGTGTTTCTTTGCTCAACAACTTGTTTTACAACGTTTAATAAACAAAACAGCATTCATAACTTATTTTACTTCAGTAATCTGATGCATTTACATGTGAACAATATAGGAGGAGACTTATGAGACTTGAGTTTATGCATTAGGATTAATTGGATCTTGAAATGTTGAAATCTAAACAGATCCAATTAAGTTGCATTTGTACAATCAGTCAAAATTAATACAAATAATACAAAATGGCATTTGGTTTATTTATACGCTTATTTTTTTTGTCATGCTTTGAATTCGTCATTTTTTAAATGAACTGAGTTTTATATTTAATCATATATCATGTTATTTGTACTTGTTCTCATATGAAGAACTTAGTGCTTATTGTAATGTATGTTATTTTACAACACTGAGCTTCATTGCTTGTATGAAAGGTGCTATACAAATAGCATTATTATTATTATTATTATTAAGGTTAAAAACTATGTAACAAGGAAGTTTTTAAATAAAAACGTATTAAATAAAAAAGTATTAAGTAAAATTAAGTAATTCAAAAATATGAAAAAGAACTAATTAAGAGTATTTGATTTTTATTATTATCTTAAAAATAGAAAAGTAAATACGTTTTTCCTTTAGAATAATTGTGCACAACAAATTGTTCTGAATAAAGCAAGCAATGTGCATTAGGAAAGTAAAGAGGATTTATTCTGATTAGTTGACTTTAATGTTGAATTAAGTAAACATCACAGACAGACGGGTCCTTGTTGCAGCTTTTCTCTAGTTTTACAACTCTTAATATAAATAACTCGAGTCAACCACTTTCACATACGCATCCACGTCCTGCAACATTGACGTACAGCCTCATCCGAGACACATTGTTCTCGCAGCTGTTTCGCCTGACATCTCTGTCCATCGTGGCACAATCAGGAATGCATTTCATCCTATTTGGTGCGGCTCCTCCGTCTCGTATGAATCTGCTCGGCGGCTAAAAGGCTTTCCCAGACCCCATTCTCATCCCTCGACCCATAATTGCAGCATTACTCATTTTCAATAATGCTAAGTAATCCACTTAGCCATGACAGCATATTATTTAATTCAGCTATGCAGCGCGGCACAGCACGGCTCGCAGGACTAAAGGTTTCTGAGGTGGTCTTGAGTTCTGTGGGGGAACAATGGGCAACAATGTGTAAAATAACTACATTTTATTTATTTTACAAAACTAAAATGTACTAAATATTTAGGGTTAACTACTGTAAAAAGGTTACATGACCTAATTAATATTAATGAGTGTATCTGGTGTTCCCCCAATTTTCAGATGTCCTACATCCTGGTAAAGACAACATTTAAATGTACATTTAAGCAAATCAGAAATTAAATGAAAAAGTTCAAATTAAAATTCACAAATAACCTGTTTAGAAATTATAGCTGAAAGACTAAACTTAAATAAAGCATTTTAAAATGAATAATCTTTCTGATGTAAATATTTTCACCTTTTGATTCTGAAAAACGTATTTTCATTATAGAGGGGAAGTTAAAATGTTAGACAGCCCAAAACATTCACAATTCATCCCTAGTAAAGTACATATAAAAACTAATAATTGTACATTTTGTAATAAAATGTATAATACATTTTATTAAAATTATATTTAATTATAACAACTTAAAAAGAAAGAAATTACTAGAAAAATACATATTTAAATATTTAAAATATTTCATAGTTTAAAGTATTTTAATATAAATATATATTTTTATATTATAAATAACGTATTTTAAGAAAAAGTTGGATAGTCTCGGACTTTCAATTAAACTTGAATTAAATTGATTAAGCAAAGTGTAAATGGAAATAAAAAAATTTAAAGTTTCTGAATTAAAAAATTCATAAATGTTTTTTTTTTTACTTTAAAATGATCAGAAGTTGTAACTGTGCTCGTATGAAATCCTCACATACGGCCGGTTCTGGCAGAGCTGAACACGAGTGAGCCTGACGAGGCTCTGATTAACGAGGCGTCACTAAAGGTGCTTCTGTAATCGCCTGACCTGAAACCAGAGCTCTAGTGTGAAGAAAGAAGCAGCTTTGTTCGGCTCGCCTGCTACGTTTGTTTGAGTTGGACCAACACTTGTTCACTGGCAGCGCTTCTGTTTGCTTCTCTCACAAGGGTTCGACTGCTCAGGAGAAGCTTTTAGCACAGAGCTTCCTTCACAACCTCTGCAAACACGCCATCCTGACTGAAGTGCAAAAAAGAACGGGATAACAGAAAGGTGGCGTGGGTTTTATTTGGACTGCAGTGAAAAACTCACATGCGTCTGATGAAGAAATGCTGGTACCTTTCAGCCCTATTAAGTGCAGAGGATGGCGTACATGTTGGCACTTTTATAGGGGCTGGGGTTACGTCTGGGACAGCCGTGTTACATCAGTGTCTGATTTATATGAGGCATGAATTGCAATAAGTGAACCTGTGGACAAAGCAAATGATTTAAGCCCTGGTAGGATCACATGTCAGTGTTAAAGAGTTTAGGTCACCAAAACCTTGAGACCCCCCCAACAAAAAAGTTTTGTGAATTTTGTATTTTTCATGTCATTGCATAGTTTAGACCATAAGACAAAATTGAACAATATAAATATTCATTTTTTTCTGTGTCCTCTGTAGAGGACACAAGGATTTCTAAAGAATAAAAAGGCATGAATAGACATCAAAAAGGCAAAAACAATGGGATTTTTAACCACCAATACATTTTTAGGTTTCAGGATTTTTTTATACTAAACTTTGTTTAAGGATGATTCTCATCTATGTTATAAAATATATAACACAATTATTTGATATACCATTTTCTTTTATGCAATATGTGTGTACAAATTTCCATAAACTGGTTTCCCATTAAACACAGTGAATCTATACACTGTATCTAATTAGCATTTTAATGTGTTGCTATTGGGACAGCATGTTGAAAAAAGAATTGTCATAATGGGAGTAATAAATGGCCAAATTTTCATAATAATTTTTAATATTTCATAAGACAATTGAATTCATAAGACATGATTAATTTTCCTATTCAATAGTTATGTCTCCCAAAATGCACAATAGAAATGCAGGAGGACATATATATATACACAAAGTATAGATTTGTTTTTTATAAAATACTAATATAAATTAATTATAGATTGGAAATTAAAATGAAATGGCAAAGCAAATGATTCAATCGCAGGTAGGATCAGGTAGTTACAGAGTTTAGTTACCAAAAAAAAAAAAAAAAAAAAAAAAAAATATATATATATATATATATATATATATATATATATTTATTTATTTATAAACAGAAAACAAAAATATATTTATTTATTTATAAAAATAATAATAAAAATAGATTACAAATATTTTATATTAAAATTATTTCAATCTATATTTTCAAATATTCAAATGTTGGAACTAAACATTTGTCCACCAGGGGGAGTTGCACGTGCTTGCATATCTAATGAATATTGATGTTCAGTTGTGTTTTCAGACAAGCCTCTGAGAAAAGCCCTAAGTATTAAACCAGGGCTGGGGAACGTGATCCTGGAGGGCCACTCTCCTGCAGAGTTTAGCTCCAGTCCTGAAAACCCCTGGAGTAAAAGACCTCCATGCATCCTGAAGACCTCGATTAGCTGCGTCAGGTGAGTCTGATTAGGGTTGAGCTAAACTCTGCAGGGATCAACGTTCCCCACCCCTGTATTAAACGGTGGTGCATAACTCATAACTTTACGCTCCAGAAATGAATGATTCCTCAAATACTTACTTTACTGATCAGATTTTCACAAAACATGCGACATCATAAATCCCACAGACTTCTCTACAGATCAAAAACTCACTTGATATGTTATCTTGCACTTTACCACTTCCCCAAATGAGTAAATGTTATGCATATTTGCATAATGCAGTCATTTATATATGAGGAGTAATGACATAAGCAATATTTACAAACAAGTGGGTTTTGTTCCAACCATGTTTATAAGCATTATTAAATATTTTGTCTACATGACTCTACCGACTCTTTGTAGTTTAAAGGAAAAGATCTCAAACAGAAATACAAGAGCTTTTAAAAGAATAATTGCACAAAATTTAAATTCTGTCATCATTTACTCTCCTTGAAGTATTTTTCTCACACAAAGACTTGAAATAAAGCGTGCAAGATGTTTCATAAGGGTTTTGAATGACATGAGATGAAGTAAATGATGACAGTTTTCAGTTTTGGGTGAAATGCTCCTTTCCTTCAAAGCCAGAATCAAAAGGATCTCTAAGATTCGTGACAGACACCAAGAAGTCATTCAGAGTGAGAAAGAAGCTCCTCTACGTCAAGTCCGCACACACAACAACGCATCAAATCATTGTCGCTATTGATTTTCTCCCATCATAACAGATCAGCGGTGTGGCATCAATTAGTGGCAGTGAGTGCCGTGTTATGAGGTCACAATCACTGCTGCTCTCGCCCGCCAGCAGAACTGGGCACCGCGCCATCAACAACGCACCCACACACACCTAACAGCATTTGATCACTCAGAGCTTGCTCTTTTTGTGAGACAGTAGTGTTTACATTCAGAGTGTATTTTATTTCAGGGGACAGTTCAGCCAAAAATGAAAATTGATGTTACTTAGGCCAACCGAGATATAGATGAATTTCTTCTTCATTTGAACAGAAAAGGAGATGTTTAGCTAAAACTGTGGTTCTTGGTGATTCATACAATACAAGTCAATGGCTACCGGCACTTTAAGAGTAAAACAGAAAACATACAGGCAACACAAAATGAATCCCGTGGCTCCTAGTGATACATCGAGGTCTTGTGAAGCGAAACGATCGGTCTGTGCAAGAAACTGAACATTATCTACAACTTTATTATCTGTGATTTAGAGCCTCGGTTCAGAGCAAACGATTGTTTTGAACCGGTTCTTTTTGGTGAACTAGTTGAATCAGTTCACCAAATCACACAGAACTATCTGAAACGGTCCGGGGCTCAAGCAGCACAGATCTACAAGTTACTCATTCAAAACTCACTTCCAAACTCACTTCCAATTGTGATATGAAACAATTTTGGAAACAGGGAAAATATACTTTAAATATAAACCCAAAATGGCCCATATAGGAACACTGTCGTGTGTTGCTCAGAGGCGCAAAAGTGTTCTGCTGTGGCTTTGTTTGAAACTATTTTCACTAAAGATGTAAGTCAAATAATATCAACTTCTTGTTTATTGGACTATTTTATAAAAATCAATATCACATTTGCAATCGTATCGATATTTGGAGCAAAACAAAAGTACTCTTTGTAATACACTGAACAAAAATGCTATTTTTTTAAGGTAAGCGGTTGCAAACAATTTATTTTAGCTAGATTTAAATACATTTAGTTGTAAGTTAGTCAAATAAACTGGTTTATTTAAATGTAGCTAAAATAAATGTATTGCAACCACTTACCTTATTTTTTTATTTTATTTAATGAATCATTTTTTCAATGTATTAACTAGGCAACATCAGATGATTAAGATATATAAAAGTCATATGGGGCTAAAGTCAAATGCTGGCATATATGATCCTGTAATTCAACAGTCACTGAACTGGAAAGATTGAATGTTTTTATGGGTTCTCATGTAAAAAGGTGAGCTGATAAAGACTAGTTTATTCACTTTATATACTTTAGACATGTAAAACATCACTATTGGGTGCTTTAATAATATATTTGCATACACAGTTACATGATGTCACCTCGTTGCATGATCATGTAAACGAACATGTAAATAGTACCAGTTTACAGATATGAACTGCTCAAAAGAACCAGTTCATGGAAAATAATTGTATTTCCCCATTTGTCAGAGGCTTATAAAGATGTAAATAATGTTCAGTTTCTTGCACAGATCGATCGTTTCACTTCATAAGATCTCAATATATCATCAGGAGCCACGAGTATAAATTTTGTGTTCCCTGTATATGCTTTTTTTTGACTCTCATAGAGATGGCTTTACTGTTTTACTCAAGAGGAAATTCACCCATATCTTAAACGGCCTGAGGGAGCGTTTTCATTTTTCCGTCAACTATCCCTTTAAGTATCAACTTAGTCTCAATGTTTCTCCTGAATTTCCTCCTAAAACAGTCTGTGGTGCTTCTTTCCTACAGACCTCACAGCTCAAGCTCTGTTTGGAAACCAAGCAGTAAAAGAGTTAAACGAGTGAATTAGTCTCATGCTTGTTTGGTTTGACATCTGATGGGAGGGGAATTCACTGCTATCAATGGCGTGATTGTGCGGCGATGCTGCTGTGAAATTCGATAAGCGAGATGAGCCTCGTGCGACAGCTTCATATCTGACAACTTCTGCTTACAGTGGGATCGCTAGAAAAAATGATCTCCCCCATATGAAACGCATTGCTTACACTAATCAAAGCAAAGTCAGATCCATAAATCTCCTCCGTGGATGTGTGATCTACAGCTGGAGGACTTTGTGTGTGCATCAGATCACTGCAGAACCATGAAAAGACAGGATTTTTGGTTCTCAGCAACACGAGTCAGTATGTAGACGGTCCAATCAAATCAATTTCAAATAAGATGTAGCACCTTGATTTCAAGTATTAAATTCCCCAGATTCAGCCAAAAATAATCAATATTATTTCTGCAATATAATATAAAAAATACTACAATATAGCATAAAATAACATAACATAATAAAATACAATATAATATATCACCCACCACTTTTTACCATATAAACACCATGGTATACGCAAAAGAATACAAATGGTATACTAATAATAATAATAATAATAAAATGCATACTCAGTATTCAGTTCACCATATTACCCAAAATAGGCATACATATTATTTCTGCAATATAATATATCACACACCCCTACTTGCTGTACTGTACAGAATCCCATAAATACTATGAAATAAATAAAAATAAACAAATATTATAATTATCAAGTATTTAGTTCACCAAAATCTGATGAAGCATATATTTCTGCAACAAAAATATCACATTAATATTATTTAAAAGAATGTAATAGAATTAAAAGCTTGATAAGATAATAATTTAAATATTTTGTATTATGTTACATTTAATAAATGTTTCCAAAAAATATATTAAATTATTTAAATTATGATATGAAATATTTAAAAAATATAACAATTAAAATAATAATATATAATGAAAAATAATATATGTTATCCCTACTTTAACAAACCCATTCTTAATATAACAAAATATATTAGATATATAATATAAAATCATAATATAATATAATAATAATTTGGTCAATCACCAACCCCTACCTTCTATACAGTACTACATAAATGCCATGATTTATTTAAAAAAAGTTTAAAGTAAATCATAGTATAATTATTTATTTTAAGAATTTAATTCACCAGATTCTCCAAAAATAGGCATAAATATTTCTGTAACAATTTGATCATATCAATTATTTTATAACTAATATAATTAAAATAAATAAAATAATAACATAATATTTGGGTCAATTGCCCATCCGTACTCACAGTACAGTACCATATAAACACCAATGTTTATATATATATATGGTATAATCATAGCATAGTGCAACCATACAGTTTTGGGGCATATGCCAAAACACAATAATATTCATCACGCATGCGGTCATCATTAATCCAGGTTAGACTGCCAGTGCATAAAAACAAATGACCCGCAGTGTCCCGACATGACTTAAACGTGTGCCAATGTATCAAAACTACAGCATAAAACACGTTGGAGATGATTTCTCTGAGTTAATGTGACATTGGACTCTGAAACTCTCCGAGTATTAAAGTACCAAAGCCGTGACTCACGTAGTGACTCATATAAACCAGACACTCAAATATACGATGTTGTGGTACACAAGTATATGAAACAAACAGAAAAATATGGTGAAATTCTGACTCACACAAAGAGTGCTGTGCCCAGACATGCAGCAGCTTTAGTGTCACCTTCCCAAAGCCTCCAGCTCCTTTCCATTTCTCTCCCCTAAACCAGCCCCACAAAGGCAATAGAAGCGAGGAGACAAAGGTGTCTATTCTCTCTCTTTCTTTCTCTTCGGCTCACTGTGAGAGCAGACATGCCGCCTGTCACAATGCCACTTCGGTCTTGCCAATCTCCACGTCGCCGTGTGATTCGCCGCTCGTCCCGGGACGGCCTAATCCACGCTGAAAGGGTCCGAGTGCCGAGGAAGGCCCCTCATTGTTACTGCGTTTAGACAAGAGTTCAAAGTGCTTCTTATGCCACCTGGCCATCTTCGATGTTAAGAAACATAAAGATGACTCTTATTGGCCTGATTCAGTTCATCTGAATCACCTCAGACCACAAGAAAAGCCAGCGGTGACACGAGACAGCGAGAGAGCCAGAGGAGACGTGAGTGATCGCCTCAGTATTCAGACACTCAAACCACAGTAAGGAGAGAAATATACTGTACGCAAACACACAAACGATGTGAATGCTCGGCCCATTTCACATTTTCAAGAGTTTTCACAAAGCAACAATGCTTGAAGCTTGTTCACAACCTGTATAATAATGATAATATTTAAAATAATGATATAATTACATTTGTGATTTTTATTAGAATATTATATATAAAATAAATAGTTTATATATATATATATATATATATATATATATATATATATATATATATATATATACACAATTCTGTTGAAACTAGAAATGTGTGTATATATGAAAACTCTTTTCCAAAATAAGCGCCAAATAAAAAAAAAAAAATGAGTTGTCATGCCATTTTGCTGTGTACTGAACCTATTCACTGCTCCATCAATGTTTCATGCCAAATCGCTATATTTCCTTGTTTAAAATGTACTGCAAGATGCAGTTCTTTTCCAAACCGCTATAAGCGCCGAACCTGTTTTTTAGCCTAAATGCGATATGTCCTCTCGATCAATCAGAATTAGTTCGATGCAATCCAACATGA
Source organism: Gymnocypris eckloni scoliostomus (assembly GCA_027564155.1). Lineage (NCBI taxonomy): Eukaryota > Metazoa > Chordata > Actinopteri > Cypriniformes > Cyprinidae > Gymnocypris > Gymnocypris eckloni. The sequence continues at coordinate 15,020,757 of CM050416.1, read as the reverse complement.
CGCTTTGAAGCATTTGTTTGTGCTCAGTCTTCAAAATGAGTGCTTTAAACTCTAATAACACTTTTGATGGCCTGGATGAGCCAGTGAGACCTACACCTGGGAGCAGACTGGACAAAGAAAATCACAAAAACAACAAAAAGAAGGTTCTCAGGTGGCGTTAATACCCATATTAATACAGCTTAATATGGGATGTCAATGTAACAGATGTGTATACCAGTAAAGGTGGTGTTTAACCGATTAGAGGCTGTAGCCTTTGGCGTTCCTTGTTAGAGCGCGGAAACCCGGGTTCGAGACTCGCCGGTGTGATGGTGCGGACCGGGAGGTTACATCAACACAAGGCTGGTGCGACGGTTTATAGTATGAGTCCCTGATGTTATATGTTGCATGTTCTCTTTTTTTTTTTTTGACAAACCAACATAAAAAAAGGATGGATTTGTAGCGTTTTGAAAAAAAAAAAAAAACTTTGCATTTATAATCAACAATATTGTTGTTTCATTTAACAATCATTGTTTAACATGTTCAGACTGAGCCAACAGACCATTTTAACATGATCAGTTGAATATTAACAAAATGTATGGGTCTAGGTAAAAAAATTTCATTTTCATGAAAACTATTCAAATGGATTTATAGCGTTTTGGAAAAGAGCTCTTCATATATATATATATATAACATTTTAATAAAAAATAAAAATAAATAAAATTAAATAAAAATCTATTATAACATGCCAAAACACCTCGGCATTGTGGATGAGTTCATATTTTATTTTAAAATGACCTATTTGAATAAAAATCTATTATTTACTAAATGTTATTATTTATTTAAAACTAGTATCTATCATTTTTCTCTGTCCACCATTTAATAAAAGTATTAATAAGCTATTATTTGCATGGCTTGTATGAAAACATGATTAATGACACAATCCAGACGCTCTTAAAGAACCCAACGAGGGTGAAGTACAAACGAGTCCTGACACTCACGAGCCGCTGTGAAGAGAATAAGATGTGATTACAGGTCTCTTTCAGGTAAGACATTAGCTCAATTCATCAATGTTATACATGAGACGAAGCACAGCGTAACGTCACAAGGACAAAATAAGGACGTACAACAATCTGACAGCAGTAGACAAGTAGAATTAAATTAGCCTAACCCACTTAAGCTGAGAAGAGAAACAGGCGAGGGGAGATAAACTATTTAAAGGCAATGCAGACGGTCTGAATGTGAGGGTCTCGTTCCAGATAAACGACAGCAGGGTCGGTGTATGAAACTTCAGCTGTGAGGGAGTTAACCTACACTATCACAAATAAACGTCAATGCAAAGAATACACTGCTTATCAAGAACCCGTTTGGGCTGTATGTGGTTCTTTGCAGATCAAAATGATTTCATCATCAGTTCTTCAGATCAGTATGATGCTATAGGCATCAACCAGAAATAAAAATGAAGCACTCCTTGGTTATTTAAAGTAACAGCAGAAGATGTTCTACCTCCTAAAAAGCACTAAAAAGGTTCTCCAAACACATCAAGTGTTTACAGTCAACATGAAATCAAAATTGACCCAATTTTTCTACTTTCATTTAGTAAAACTTGTCATTTCAAACCTGTTGCCATTTCTTTCATCTGTTGAAATCAGCCGCGATTTCTTTAAGACTGCAAGGGAAGCTCAGCTTCCCCTATAATTGTCAAAAAATGAATGGTCAAATATATGTACTATTATGTTAACATTTTATTGACTAAAAATGCGTTAAACACGTTCATCTCGAACGAAAACAATTTCGTTCAGAATCAGCTACTTAGGTCGGTTGACTCGATTTCCTTCTCATTCATTCCGTAGCGTACAGTGCATTACTCTGTTGAAGCCCAGCGTCCATTGACTTCAATGGGGCTGCTTTAAACAGTTTTTCAGTGCTTAGAAACAAGACGGTCATTGGATAATGCTGCGATTATGTCCGCCCACGGACGCTCAGCGTCTCTGGGATGAATGGAGGAGTGGGCTGGCCCGGACTCCGGCGTCTGCGTGATGATTGGAGGGTCTGTCGAAGACTGCGTCTCCTTTTGATTGACAACGATTTTGTACTATAAAAAGTCGCTGACGCTGAAGCTATTCGAGCTTAGTCCCATCGCGGATTTTGCAAGTGTAGTCGAAAGGCAAACTGCTGCAACCTATTTCTTGGTATTTGCTTGGCGAAATTGCTAGCCAATTTTCATCATACATTTCACACAGTTATACACCACATTCCTTGTTTCAGTTGAACCTAATTCCCACATTTCCTCCGTCGAGTTTAATATCTTTTTTTAGATCGTCTGTTCATTCATATAGTAGGCTAGACTATAGCATTTTCTTGAAAAGGAACATAGAGCAGAATTTACGTATAAATAAATGGACGATTTTTTGATGTTGGCCGAAAATGAGCTTCCCCTCTTTAAAAGCACAGCAGCCGCCACTGGTTGAAATAAATAGTAGCAATATGAAAATGTCTTCTGTACGTGAAAAAATAAAATAAAAAATATGAAAATGCAATAAAACTAGTGATCGACCGATATTGATTTTTATAACGATACCAATATCAATTATTTGCATGTTTATGTACCGATAACCGATATGCAGAACCGATATTTATTTACTGTTATAAAGTACATAAATAACAGAGTGAAGTCCATTCTTCACTTTCAGTCGTCTTAACAACAACAAACAACTGTTGAAAATTAACATTTTCATGTCAAATTTAATCTTAAAATTACAACAATAATATTTTATTTATTTTTTAAAGCATCATCAGCAACACTGATATTAACAATAAGCAAAAGAATGTCTAATATTTTCATTTTAAACTACAGTTTTAGTAGGTTTATAAGCCGTTTAATAGGCTAAAGAGTGTGTTTTTTGTTGTTGTTGTTTTTTTACAAAACCGATATCCGATTATGGTAAAATGCTTAAATATCGGGAAAAATATCGGTAAACCGATATATCGGTTGATCTCTAAATAAAACAAACCAAAATTAAATTAAATGATACAAATTTAAATAAACCAATAAATTAATATAAAATGTGAATCAAAATAAAGTCAAACAAATAAACAATACAAATTATCTCAAATAAAACTATAACGGACATTAATATCGACTTATCAGTAGAAACATTAATACTAATACAGTTAGAAAAACAAAAAAGTTGAACTTGACCTTTGGCCTCTGACAGCCCAGCAACTATCCAAACATAACAATCATGTCATTTTAAACTGTCATACTATGAAAGTAAAATGTTTTTTCACACTTTAACCTCATCCTCATTCGTCCCTGCTAATTTAAGACGGTTGAGATCCCACACAGACCTGGCCGGACGTTTGAGGACCCTTCTCACCAAAAACACATGCTCCTCGAGGTCTCCACTACAAATGACCATTTCCACCGAGAGGGAGTGGTATCTCTGCTTGTGAGTGCTAAGTAGATTTTTTCGGGGTTATGTTGGTTTTGGAGATGGCTCAGCAGAAAAAGGGAAGCCTAAGCAAACATCTCCATTATCACCCGCTTTAGAGAAGCTGCTCCTGCCGTCCAAACAAAACACAGCAGTCCTGCCAGCGCTGGCCACAACATGACCGAACGCAAATACCAGCCATACCTGCAGCTGCGACCGCAGTATCAAACACATGCTAACCAGAAGACCACTGGGAACAAAAGAGGACAGAGAAAGCTGATAAATGTAATGCTGCTCTGAGTGCTTTTCATGGTGTTCTGGCCCATTCTATCATCATAGCTTGATTGCTTAAACAACTATATGATTTCAGTTATGAAGTATGTGAAGCAAACAGTACGAGACGAGTTACATGCTGAACAGTGATGCTTCTGCAAGCTTTTTATTATACATCCATTCAAATTATATAAATGCTACTGTAAGACTCTGGTTTCTAAATCATTCCTATAAGAGACAGATGTGGGGGATTTTTTTTTAGGTGCCATTAGGGGTGTGACGAGACGCTTACTCCACGAGACGAGACGAGACACGAGATTGGGTTCACGAGAACGAGACGAGATGAGATTTTTACACTATTTTTCAGAAATCCTCAATGATGAAATATATGAATGGAAAATAGTCTTTTATTCAACTGAAAATCACAAAATGCAAAACAATTTAGGTGCATTTTGAAATCAACTTGTAATGAATGTTATTTTACTTCTATTTTAATTAATTCTATGCAGTAAAGGACATGCAAACAGTGCAAAATGTTTTGCTATAAACTCTACCGACTGGCTTCTCCACTGTACGATTTCACATGAGAAATGTAACCCATTGCCAGAAATCGAACATAAAAAAATGTATAAACAGTATAAATAAAATAAATATATAAGTATGTGGAGGAGGAAATCCCAGATTTTCCACCACAGAAAATGGCCTCATATCAACTGCATCCGTTATTGCCGTGGGGAAGACATTTAGAGTTGTTTGCCCTTTTAATGTTTTGCGGCTGGTTTTAGTAGAGAGATGTGGTGGTTCTGTATGTGTTTTTGCATAGTGCTCGTGTTAGTGTGTCCGGCATTGTTTTCTTACAATGTTTACATAGTGTTCGTCTTGTCTGTCACTCTTTCGCCGCTTTCTTATTTCCACCGAAAACCAAAACGTTGCCACACAAATGATTTAAATGTGGCAGGGGGATCTTCAATACTAATTTCTCCCTCACGCTCCATCATGCTGACATCACAACTCACGACGAGACAACTTTTCACCCAACTTTTAATCTCGCGAGATCTCGTACGAGATCTCGTTACACTAGGTGCCATACATTTTATAAATAAAATATGTTCTGTAAATTTCTAATATGAATAATTAATTTGTTAATATACAATACTTAAAGTAATATATATATATATTAGGTGTGTAATAGTACAAAAATATGACGGTTCGGTACGTACCTCGGTTTTAACATCACGGTTGATATGATTTCGGTACAGCAGTGGGAATTATATTTTTTTTTTATATAAACAGTGGTTTACTGATCGAGTTGCTCTTTCTTTAAATACATTCAGCTATAGTTAAACATTTTTTTGTGATAAAAATATACCTCAGCTTATTCTTAAAGGGGTACAAAATTCACTTTACAAGTTGTTTGAACATAAATGTGTGTTGGAAGTGTGTGTACACATCCACCCTATAATTATAAAAATCCATCCAGTGTTTTTTTTTAAATCCTCTTTCTCAAATCTGGTTGTTCTGAGAGTCCTGTCAGAATGACGTAGTTCTGTACAGGCCCCTCCCACGATAGCTGATTGACAAGCCGTCTTACCTTAGACCCGCCCTCTGAGTGAGCTGTCATCCGTCCACCATTGTGTCGACTCTGGTGCAGGGAAGACTAGATGTCTCCGACTGAGCGATTGAGGTGTGTTTTTGTTGAATGTAATAATGAATATAGCAGTCGTCAGTTACTCCCGACATCTGAGCCGCAGAGAGTTAACATAACTTTCGCTTTGAAGTGAATGCGCAGATCCCCGATCTACATAAATGCATCTTTATTCGCGCAAATCATTCGTGATCCAGCTTCATCTACAGAAGAAGTGGCTGCTCCATAGATATATATTAGAATCGGCTGTTTCTATGGGCTGCGATAAATGTAAGCCATCCGCATTTTGGAACGGTCTGTAAATCTTTGAGCTCATTGAAAAAAAAGACGTTACGCTCAGACACGGGAACCGGAGCTGATCACGGCCCGCTCGAGTCAATGCTTGTGTTGGGTTTATACCAGCGATATGTCATGCCACATCAAAGACTGTCAAAACAGCATTTATTATATGAATGTGTCTACAACAGCAAGTTATACGTTTCTATATCTCTGAATATTCATAGATTATTATGGTTATTGCGAGATGGCTGATGTGTCAACGTATCTGGAGCGGTCGAATAGGGATTCTACACATCTATGGTCTGCTCGTCACTCCACGGAAGAGAGGGGCGGAGTCAACAGAGCTCATTAGGATTTAAAGTAACATGGACTAAAACACAGCTTGCTGAAAACAGAGCTGATTTTGACAGGGTAAAGGTGTTTTTTACACTACCATTGAGACATTTTAACTACAGTGTTACAGACCTTTCATTAAGATCCTAAAGAATCATATCAACTGAAAAAATGGGCATCCAATGACCCCTTTAAAACTATAGGGAGCCCTTTTACATTATAAGATTACAGTTAGGCCTAACAACTTAAGCCAAACTTAAATGTAATTGCTTTTTTGTAACACTCAACTTTATACAAATATTGTTGTATGCAAACACGTAAATTGCACATAATGCAGTTTTTAAATTAATTTATAAATAATAAATGTCTAGGCTATTTGTTAAAATATATTCAATTACACATTGGCTGTCATAGCATGTTTCATAACAGATTCATTTAAACATTAAATAATTAAGACTAACAGGTTTAGTAAAATATAATGAGTACATGGTGTAATATTTCGTGAAATGCTCCTCTCATTTCTCTAGTGAGCTAACGAGCTGTGGACACTGATGACTTGCTGAGGTCAATGAAATGGTGCGTGACATTTTATTTCCATGCTGTTTTGTTCATGTCTTTCCATGGCTGAACACTGACTGAGCAATTACATGAGGCATGAGATGTTCAGTCATGTTTATTAGCTTAACACTAGTAGTACAGAGGAAGGAATGATCGTTCACTCGAGTCTGCGGCGCGTTACGTCTCAGACACGGGAACCGGAGCTGATCACGGCCCGCTCGAGTCAATGCTTGTGTTGGGTTTATACCAGCGATATGTCATGCCACATCAAAGACTGTCAAAACAGCATTTATTATATGAATTTCCTGGAAAAAAATACTGCATTCTTTCGGTACACATGTGTACCGAACCGAAAGAGTTTGGTACGAATACGTGTACAGTTACATCCCTAATATATATATATATATATATATATATATATATATATATATATATATATATAAATCACAATATGATGTAGACATTAAAAATAATTAACTATAATTATTAAATTAAATAAACATTTTATCATATAAAATAAAATTATATTAATTGTATTATATTTATAAAACACACGTGTGTGTAGATAGATTTTTTATTAATTATTAATAATAAAATAAAAATATATTTTGCAGCATTAGCCAGACATCATGTTGACAAAAAAAAAAAAACATTCCTTAAAATGTTACCCGTTCAGACATTATCAATATATTATTCATGCCCACTCAAGTCTATACTAATACAAAGAGTGCAAACAAATGTTACAAAACAAAACTCCACTTTCTGGCCGCCAGCTGCAGTTTGGTCCAGAGTCTCTGCATTCACCTCTGCGATGGACAAGAAAAAACACTCAGCACCATGACTGCTGTTAAGCCATCAAACTCACTCCCTGGGCTCTCGTATCTGTGTGTGAATGTCGCTCCGGTAGCTTTGACCCGCTCTGCCTAAATGACTCACTGTTCAGTCCAACAGAGAGCAGTCCAACACAAAACGCCTTTTTGTTACTTGTAGACGTGTTTCACCTCACCAGCATAAAGAAGGTAAAGTCAGGTGAGGAAAGAGAGGAAAGAGGGTGTCGTACACCGCAATTTTGGCTGACAGTTTTTATGAGAGGTTTTATGTATTTTATGTAAATGCTGAAATTTGTGTCGCCCAAAAAACGTGCACAACTCAAAATGTCAAAAACATGCATATCAACCACTACAAGTACAATATATTTAACAATATATTTATGTATGTAGCCAATCCTTATTATTTATGTACAACTTTTAAGTCTAGCATTATGAACATGTTTTAATGGTAAAAAAATACTAATACAATGATATGATATCATATACAAGGAAATCAAAGCAAACTAAAATAAAATTAGAAATAAAAATAATACATTAATAAAACATAAAATAAAATAAATTACAATAAAGTATAATAAAATAAATACAAAATAAAATAAAATACAATAAACAAAAAATAAATTAATAACAAAATAAACAAACATATATTATGTTAGTAATATAATATAATATAATATATATTATGTTAGTAATGTGAAAGTGTCCAATAAAATAAAATAAAATCTATCAGGTTGGTAAATTATGAAAAAATACATTTGAGGACATAATTTTATGAATTTTCCCTTACAGACACTTTCCTGGGGTTTCTGTGAATGATTCATCGTCAGTGCTCAATATTATAAATGCTATAATAGATTGTTATAAAAGCAATTAAAAACAGCTCTAAATCTAATCATAATGGCTTCCCGACTTCTTTTGGATATGGACAGTCACACGGGAAAAGCCTTTACTTTTTAAAAGAAATGAAAGTTCATGTAACTGAAACAGCATATTTTCATACATTTCTTCAGACTTCAAAAAAGAAATGCTACTAGTTTGCAAAGTCTTCTCCCAAGTTGCCCATGTTGTTTGTTTGGTGTCCAAATCCTTATCTAGGAATGTTTCCTACAGTTAAACCCAATTTAGATCACAGGAGAACCATTCTAATGGTTACAAATATGCAATTTAATCTTTTTAAAGATAATCTTATACAAGCATAACATAAACCACAAAACTGATTTCACTGATCTCTGTGCCAACTGTTTTAGCAATAGCATTTTAATATTTGATAGACTTCACAAGATCACTATCCCGTCACAGACGTTTATAACCCGACATAGCAATTCAATTTTGACATGGAGACGAGTTGATGAGTCAATTTCCACCATGTTAATATTAACTAATAACCTCATAAATAAATAAAAGTAAAGTAATGTTCCTTTGGAATAACAAGCACTGAGGAACCAATAAGATCTGAATGTGCAATCAAGTTAATAAGGTCACATTTGACGTCATGTTGACTTTAATTTAACGAGTGGGGAAACCAAACAAAGACAAACACAGTTACAGAAGGAAAGACAACACAAGAGTCACAAGCCACAGAGTTAGTGTGGGCATTTATAATGCTACTGGACTGGTCAGTGTTTCTTCGATTGGATGCACATCAACATATCCAGCCCACAGAAAAACACTATAAAGCCTCTTGAGAGCTTTCAAAGCTTCCTCGATGTTTGACTTCAGCAGTCCACTATAAAGAAACTCAAACGCACAGGTTTGCTGCTCAGATCACAGATAAAACCGTATCATCTGTGCACTGGATCAGACACGTAAACTCGTGCTCTCACCCTCCTACCTGTGATAGAGAACAGCAATGCTTGTATTTATGAATAACAAGAAATGGTTTATCTTCCTGCAAAGCAGAAAAAACAACATCAACAAGTGCACATGTCGCTCTGGATTAGCTAAAGTACTAAATACAATAATAATCTTACACAGCTTGGACCAACTTCAAATCCACGATGGGTTTATACTGGTGTGGTACTGCGATAAACTTGTTAACTAGTCACCGCTGCACATATTCTAGCTTGACCAGTTTAACTACAATGGATGACCAGCTAAAACCCATCATGTAATATCAAACTGGATTCAAATTTGTGTAGCACACAACTCAATGTCAGAGCATTGTTAACCACAACACTAAAACAAAATTGTTAATAGTTGATATTTAATATAGTTTAATTGTATTACATTAAGGCCTTTTAATTGCATATATCCTTTTATGTACAACATCCATTGTGCATCAAGTCTGTTGAATTGTTGGGTTATGTTACAAACAATTTAAATTATTATAAATAATACAAATAAATTAAATTAAAATATAATATAAAAGAAACAATTATATAAAAATATAACAAATTTTATAAAATAAATTACAAATATATTTAAATAAAAGAAAAAACTATATATAAAATAGTACTTTTGATGCGTCACAACTAGGGTTGGGTACCGAAACCCAGAACCAATATGGCACCGGTACCTTTGTAACTGGTATGTACCAGAACCGAATCAGAACGCAGGTTTCGATGCCTCATTTGGGTGCCATGCCTGAGCAATCGGGTGAAATATTTGTCCTTTGTTTCTCCGAAACGGATGTAACATCATCACCGGCACCGCACATGAAAAATAATTTCCCGACTGAGAAAATGCACGTGAACTCAATTCAGAAAGCTCTAATAATACAAGTCCAACAAATCTTTATAGTAACGCAAGTGTGCGTTTTTCACATTCAGAATTAAAAGCACAACTCAGGGAATGAGAGCATCCGAGGAGCGCGTGAATACAGAAATTACACTTGCTCTGACGACCTTCGATTAACTAGCTACGCTACTACTACTCCATGGGCTACTAATACATCGATTAGCAATGGATTACAAATATACTTAATTATTATGAAAATACCAGAGATGGCTTGAATAACACAGATAAACTAGACATAGTCGTAGTCGAGTGTTTATTGTATTTATTTTATCATTCAAAACGTTTATATCTTCTGTTTACTTATCCATATCCCTGGAGCTTCATGAGTTTCGCTGCTTCTGTGACAGGATCCGTGGGTTTTCTGTTTGAGGGCGCCCTCTGGTGTCCAGTATGAATGAAAAAGACATCAAAAACACGTGAACAGATGATGTTATCTTTTCTTTCTAAACCCGTACAGGACAATAGCCCAGCGCTGTCTACAGCACGATCTGTTTGGCATGTGCACTTCAAAGCCTCATGGTGAGATGCAGGACGTTTGTTCTGTGCATTAAGCTGATGGCACTGTATTGTTGCTGGAGAGGGTCACGTGCGGCGTGATAAAGCGTGAACCATGTTTGCTGTATTTGTAAACAGGTCTACCTGAAGTCAGAAAAAGGCAGGGCACGGCTGATTTAGTCTGATAAAACCCAAGTCTTGCCCAAGAGCCAAAGCAAGGAATTATAGGTTCAAAGAGATTCTTGATAAATGATTAAAAAGACTCAAACTCCTTACAGCTTTCAGACGCATTACGGCTCCCAGATGGCGCCGGAGCAACAATGGGAAAGAGCAGGAACGCTCGGCCGGTGGCCAGTGAAGCACGAGGATATGCCTTAAGGTTTCTTTAATTATCATTTGCTGTTCTATTCCTGTAATCATTCTCACACCTTGTCTTTACAACCTTTGACCTCTTTTGGCACTCCATGTTTGGATCTCACGGTGTTTGATTTTACTCAATAGTTTAACCCTTACTGATGCAAAGCATTGATATTGATGATACATTTTTTTTAATTATGATTATTTTGGGTGAACGTAAGAAAAATGTTTTCAAGGTTGCAAAATTAATGAGAGATGATGTTTCACACAGTGAAAATGTTTTAGGCTGCATTGAAAATCATTTGGAAAACTGATCCATGTGATTTCAATTTACAAACATTTATTTAATCTGTGATCCAAAAAAAAAAAAAAAATGAAAATGGTTAAAAAGCATGGCTACATAATAAAATGCTTAAATATATAAGCATTTAATATAGTGCTGTCAAATGATTAATCACATCCAAAATCACAGTTTTTGTTTACATAATGTGTGTGTGTACTGTGTATATTTATTATGTATATATAAATACACACACACCTGCATGTATATATTTAAGAAAAATATGTTACATTTATATATAAAACATTTATATATGATATAATTTGAATGAATATAAATATATGCATGCAAATACATGTAAATATGTTTGAAAAATATGCTGTATGTGTTTTCTCTCTTTCTCTCTATATATATACAACCCCATATATATATATATATATATATATATATATATATTAGTCGGCATGTATTCGTACCGAACCAACGCGGTACGGACCTCTCGGTTCGGTCCATGAGGCCTTACGATTAATAAAGTCAATTCACCTCCAATCCTGAAGGGGGCGCCCGCAGTAATGCAACACTGTTTGATAACCGCCAGCAGAAGAACAGCGAATGCCGTGAGTTGCGTGCTTGAAAACAAAGCCCACTAGACAGTGACCATGTGTTGATTCTGAGCGAGTCTCTCACATGGACTGACAAGAGCTTTGTGCTCGTGTATCCTACATCTCTCATTCAGCACAAATCCAAGTATCCCATCATATTTCCATGTTTGCGATGTAACTTATCTGAATGATAAACTATTATTTATTATGTAAATATTAGGCTTTGTAAGTTCATTCAGACGCGTTCCAACAGTGACACAGAGGCGGGTGTGCTGATGTTTGTATTTTATTTTGATAAAGTAACGTTAGCTTACTAACTTCAGCAATGCTGGAACTGATGTGTTTTGTGTGTGTTAGGAAACGTGATCATGTTTGTAACATTTTGTAATAATTTTGAATGTTAAATGTTCAATGTATACAATTCAGTAAAAAAGTGTGTGTGTGTGTGTGTGTGTGTGTGTGTGTGTGTGTGTGTGTGTGTGTGTGTGTGTGTGTGTGTGTGTGTGTGTGGTCCAGCGCGCGATCACTTCAACTGTTTCCTTATACCAGCAGAGTCAACTTTAAACACTTGTCTTATTAATAATCACTGGATAAAGGTCTGCTTTTATTTGTGTACACTCACAATGAAAGCAAAACATTTTTTTTAAATATAATATAATTTTATATAAATATTATAATATAATATAAATTGTATATAAATATTAATAGAATAATAGTATTAGTATTAATAATTAGTATTTTCACATCTAGGTGAATTATATTTTTTAATTTGCACTACAGTCTGTTCAAAATAAATGAAAAGAAACCAAGCAGAGTAGATTATTTTTTTCCCCTGTTGTACCGAAATCGTATCGAACCGTGACCCGCGAACTAAGGTACGTACCGAACCGTGACATCTGTGTACCGTGCCACCCCTAATATGTATATATATATATATAATAGTGGTGGGCCGTTATCGGCATTAACGTGCTGCGTTAACGTGAGACTCTTATCGGCGATAAAAAATATCGCCGTTAATCTATTCTCAAAGTTGGGTTGGGAGCTGGGTCTATACGCAAGCTATGATGACTTTCACCCTGATATTTTAGCGGATGTATACCTAGCGAATTGCACTGTAGGGGGCGAGCGAGTCTTGAACTAGAGGCTCGCAGTCCGTGATGGACAGATTGTTAGCTGGTCTATGTGGTAATACAATCGGGCAGGACATCCAAACGTCACCTATCATTCATCAACCTCAAATATGGCTTTTCATCTGAAAGATGTAGTAGCAACTTTACATGGCGCTCAATATGATGTTCACTAGAGAAATGTGCGCTATTGAAGTGTTTGTGTGTGTGTGTTTGTGCAGGACAGGCTCGTGCGCTCACTTGCTCTTAAAATCTCCGTCATTTTGGTCATACAGATAAAAGTAGCCTAATACATCTTTCGAATCTGTAAAGACTCTACGTTTATTTGTGTGCACTCAGAATAACAACGAAACGTTGCGCTTTTAAGCAAACAGGATGCGCTTTAGGTCTCATGTGAACTTGAGCGAGAAACTTAGAAACTCCGTCTTTGAAAAATATATCTATAGAGAGTGAAATGTCTAAAAAAAAAAATAGAAGACGTGTGTGTTAGCATGGATGATTTACATGAAATTTAATCTGTGCAACACTGTGCATTAGATGGCTTTCAGTTCAATATAATAACAAAAACGACATTTTGGGCTTACTTTTAGTCATTATTTGGGTAGCACACATATTCTGAATGCCTTCGGCAGAATTCAAATGAGCCATTTTAATCTAGATTAATCTAGATTAATTCCAAAATTAATCTAGATTAAAAAAAATTTATCTATGCCCACCTCTAATATATATATATATATATATATATATATATAGATGCGATTAATCGAGATTAATTGTTTGACAGCACAAATTTTTTAATATTATATAAAATAATATTTATATTGTTATGATTTAAAAAAATATATTTAAAACAATACATATGAAACAGGATATTTATGCATAGCATTTGTCTTTCGATTTTTTATTACTAAACATGTAAAAAAAACTATAAATTATTGTAAGAATTAAGTATAACTGGACAAATATTAAGTAGAGCCAAGTGTATTCCATAACCATATACTGTGTATGTATGTATGTATATATATATATATATATATATAAATAAAACAAATTATTACAAAATTATTGAGAAATAAGTATTATTTACATACTTTAAACTTTGTTGAAAATTTGCTACAGTGGGTCTCTAAGGGTTACAAAGACAGAACTCTGTGAAGGAAAACGCTGGAATTTTGTAGACAATCAGAACATCAACACAGGACAGGTTAGAAAGGACCCGGAGCTCCTCTGTAATTGCTTAGTAATATCCATCTGTCACTCAGGGCCGGATACTCTAATGGTATACGACAGCAATTATGTTGTTATATCTTCAATATGCCCAAGACCTGGAGGAAGCATCTGAGTGATGGAGCCAGAGACACGAGAGAGAGAGAGAGAGAGAGAGAGAGAGAGAGAGAGAGAGAGAGAGAGAGAGAGAGAGAGAGAGAGAGAGAGAGAGAGAGAGAGAGAGAGACACAGAGAGAGAGACACAGAGAGAGAGACACAGAGAGAGAGAGAGAGAGAGAGAGAGAGAGAGAGAGAGAGAGAGAGAGAGAGAGAGAGAGAGAGAGAGAGAGAGAGAGAGAGAGAGAGAGAGAGAGAGAGAGACAGAGAGACAGAGAGAGAGAGAGAGAGAGAGACACAGAGAGAGAGAGAGAGAGAGAGACACAGAGAGAGAGAGAGAGAGAGAGAGAGAGAGAGAGAGAGAGAGACAGAGAGAGAGAGACACAGAGAGAGAGAGAGAGAGAGAGAGTGACAGAGAGAGAGAGAGAGAGAGAGAGAGAGAGAGAGTGACAGAGAGGAGAGAGAGAGACAGAGCGAGAGCGAGAGAGAGCGAGGTCAACAGGAGGAGCGTTTTTTAATAGATGATGATGATACCATTGCAAGAAAGACAATAATCCCAAGAAAAAGTTTCATCCACAAAAAGCAAACTATATGGGTTTAAAATGACATGAGCGTGAGTAAACGATGACTCTGATACCACTTTTCCACTGGGGCTGGTGCCAGGGCTGATGCCGGTGCTCGGCCAAAAGTGGCACTCATTCAGAACCGGCTCGTGTTTCCACTGGCACGCAGCTGAACTGTCTACCATCATGTGAATCGCTTGTCATCTCTTGCAGAAGCTGCATAACCGAAATGGCGCCAAACGGAGTATATGTCCGAGCTCTTTTTGAAATTTTTCAAATTTACCTGACTTTCGACCGCTTGGCTCAAATAGGTCTGCAAGGAGTCAGTGCAGCTTCTCACAAGGCACGACAACGAGCAAGAAGAAGGGTAAGTAACATTATGTTCATGCAGTGATTCAAACTAATCTGAAGTGAACTGTATTTTGAGAAGTTTAAGATATATCTGGAGACTGCCCCAATAATAATAAAATAACACCAGAAAATTGCAGCATTTTACTTTTATTGGCTGAAATCAAGGTGAATTCATGCGGAGCTTAAGTACATCGTAGACCCGTTGAAATCAATGTAGCTACGATGAACTTAGGCTTACGATGCTTTTGCTGTTTATGCTGAATGTTAGATTTAAAATGTAAAGTAAAGAGCCTGTGCGAAAAAAAAATTGTTCGTTACTATAGCAACAGTCTGCGTACCAGTGGTTCTCAAAGTGCGGTATGAGTAGCACTATATATATATATATATATATATATATATATATATATATATATATATATATATATATATATATATATATATATATATATATATATATATATATATATACACATATAGTGGTACTCGGGCTCCCTCTAGTGGTATGCAGAGGAATCACTAAATTAAACAAAATTGTATTTTAAACACTGATCAATAATAGAGAACTGGATTGCTCATGACGTCATGTTAGTGAAGCCACCACGCCACCGCACCGCCATATTGGTATTCCCCTATCCCAATACATTCCATTGAATTAATAGGAAATTGTACGAATTTAATGAGAAAACATCACCTAACAAGTCAGCGTTTTTAAATCTGAAGTATCCCTGCGCATTCTTACAGTGCAAACACCCTAGGCTTGTAATGAATTTCCCCTGCTTATTAAAACGTTACATTCATTAGAGTAGCGAACATCAGATGAACATGACAAACATCGGACGGACACGAGCTTAACACATATGTATAACAAATGACAAAGAGCTCATTCTGAAATATGAAGAAAGATTTATGAATTTACATACACGTAACATAAAAACGAATCCCGTGTGACTGATTCGCTTCAAATCGGGTGATTTTAGATCAGCGGTTTGCATGTGACTCAATGTGCTCTCTGCTGGTAGGGAATAGTAAGATGGCGGATCGAACACTTCCGGCGGCTTCACTGCATGTCGGCAGTTTATAGCGCAACGAGCAATCCAGTCATTATACAGATCAGTGATTTTAAAACAAAATGTATATTAAGATATTAACAATATCAAGTACTTGGTATTAAAAATTTGAGAACCACAGACGGTAAACGACCAATAATATCCAGTGGTGCAAACTATTTTACATTGTTTTTTTATTCCACAGTTTTGAATGGAAAGTAGGTCTGTCATTTAGGTGATTCATGTACTTCATAATTTATTATGATGACAATAGCATTTTTCTGTTTTGCGTTTTCAACTATACAACTGAAAATGAATGGATGCATATTTTAAAATAAAAAAAAATATTAATTGCAGTTCAGATTGATTACTTTAAAAAAAGTCTTATTCTTTTATGGTCTTTTATTTTAATTATTTTATTTCCCTAAATCCATTTAAATCGTTTAGTTATTTAGTTTCTTTAAATAAATACCATAACTGGTCTTTATTTTCCTCAAAACGACTGTGTCCCCCCAATGTTCTAGACATGATTATGGCCTTGTTTGGTATAAACACAAAAGTTAGTTGAAAAGAATCATCAGCATAGAAACAATGATCCAGAGAAACAGAACAAAGAGAGCTTTTTTTCAATAAATAAAAAAGCTTAATTTGCTGTGAAAGTGCATGATATTCTAATCTAGGCTGTCCATGGAAGCTTTTTTCAGTGTACATATAATATAGTTAATATCTACAGTATACACATCTTCTAGACTATGTGATAATATGATGACTAAAAAATGCCCACCCATGATATCTGCCAGCTCACTCTTCCATAGCAGCCAAGAACCGGGCCTGATATAAATACGATAAAATGCCCACATGAAATGCTATAGCCGGACAGACAAGTCTTAAAGGCACTTCTCTGTTAGTAAGGGAGCAATAACAGACCTACAATTATGGTTTCTCTCTCTTTAAACAGACACGCACACATATTTTATAGCAAACCGCAACACTGTCTGGGAAACCCCAGAAACTGAAGAGGATAAAACGACAGAAGACTTGATCAATGAGAATTCATTTAGCCAAAAGTAGAATGAAGATGAAAGCAGCAGGTTCATGAGTGTCGTGTCAGATCACTTCTTCAATGAACAACCTCTTGAAGTGCTTTGTTATTTAATACAATTCAACGCTAGCATGCCTAATGGCTACGAATGCTTCACTGACCTCAGCCTGCATAGAAATGTGCTTCATGCATAAATCAACAAAACTCAAAAGTTTGATTTCAGCTTTCCTAGACTTCATTTCACTGGCAAATATAAAAAGCAAACAATCATGATGTTTTATGAATGTGTGCCAGGACAGAACTTTATTCTCATGGCAGACTTCACTCTAAAATAAACATTCAGCAAAACAGCGCTTGGAGAGAGACAGTAAAACATAGTTCATCAGGGGCAAAAATAAGAAATCCAAGCCAAGGAGAGATGTAGGAGGAACACGAGGTCAGTTTTGTGGAGAAACTAACTAAAACGTAGCAAACCAAACAACATTTTTCAGGAGCATAACAGTAGCTTCAAGTGTCTCCAGTGGCAAACTACATTTTCCAACATGTGGCAAGAACAAACGCTAAAAAAGGTTCAATCGGACAGTTCATGTCAATGAAAAAGATGATTATTTCAATTCCTGCATTGAAATATATGTGTTTACTATGATTTAATTCCACCGGTTACAATAGTTTTCATTTATAAAGCTCTAAAAACCTTACTGACTGATGTTTCAGTGCACGTCCTGCAAATATGGAAAAAATAAAGGGTCTCAATTAAATACGCAGTTTCACATGATTAGTGCAAATTGTCACATGACCAGAGCAGTTTATTTCCTGTTTGCACCTCGAGAAGCTCTAGTAATGTATGTTAACAAAGATATGGTAAAGATTTTAGGAACACATGATCTTTAAGGTGTCTAGTATTAATATATGAATTCACATATATTCAGTTTTGCTGAATAAACATGTTGATGGTCACAATAGTGACCGGTGGGATAACAGTGAATTTAGGTTTACAATACAAATTGCAGATGTTAGTGAAAATGTCAATATAATGTTGCAATGACAAAATACTGCACTAAATTAAAACTTAAAATGTTGCTAATATTATTTACAATATTGATGTTGTAATACTGGTAGCACTAATATAAAAATGTGATGTTATATTTGACAAAGAAATAAAAATTTTGAAATGTGCTGATGGTTGTGTTCTCTGTCTTTTATCTCAGTGTTGTATAAGGGTTTTATGCATAATAGTAATCCTAGAATGTGATCAAACAGTTTAAAATAGCTGGGATAAGATATATAACTATATTTATGACTGCAGAAATATGATAATTAAGTACTCACCTTATCCCACATAAAACACAATTTTACTAATGACACATGATTTGGATATTTTCATGTCTGGGACACATTTGGGATTAAACGGGTTAAGTAAAGGGTTGTATCATCCAATAGTAACACTATTGTTCATAAGTTGGGTTGGTAATATTTTTTGTTTTTGAAAAAAAATGATATTTTGCTCACCAAGGCTGTATTTATTTATTTAAAAATACAGTAAAAATATCAATATTGTTAAATATGATTACAATTTAACATAACTGTTTTCTATACGAATATACAAAATAATGTTCAGCATCATTACTTCAGTGTCACATGATCCTTCAGAAATCATTATAATACGCTGATTTGATGCTCAAACATTTCTGAATATTATCATTGTTAAAAACAGTTGTGCTGCTTCATATTTTTTGGTGGAAACATCATTTTTTTCAAGATTCTTTGATAAATTATTTTGATTTTCACTTTCACCCTTGCTGGTTAAAAGTACATTTCTTAAATAAATAAAAATACAGCCTTACTGACCGCAACATTTTCAACTCTCAGTGAACTTTTCTCTGATCCAAAATATCTTCCTCTGGGCCCAAATAAAAAAACTGATTTAGGATTTTGAACTTAATTGTTTGTAACTTAAACCTTCAAGAGTTTACATTTTATACCGAACAGTACAACAAACCAAGAGAGCTGGTATTTTCTCATTCGCAGGAAACCCACAGCTCACATTTCAGACTCACAACACAAGCTCTTCCTAAATTACTGACACTTCCCATGTTTGCAAGCAACCAGCCACGAGATGGTCTTTTGTTTGCCTGTGGTGTAATTATTGGGTCATTATGCCAAATGTCTTTGGGGACATAGAGGAAGGGGTTGGATAGTTGCACAAACCATATCCTGCTTTTGAAGATGTTAAAGCCAGACGCATCCAGACATAAAACCACAGGAGTAACTATTTATGCACGCCGTCCCATTTGAGAGAGAAATCCTGAAGCAGCCATTCATGAAGAGAAGAAGTCAAGACAGGGAATTCCTGACAGCTTATTAAACATAGGAAACAAAAGAGTCGTGGACGAGATCTCATTAACATCTCACTTGTTTTCTGAGACAGCGATGTTAACATGAAACTGAATTTGCAAGTGTTGTCAAACAGTTTCCGATACTTATCAATACTGAAATATCTAAGAGAGCATAAGACCGCGGTGTAATGAGAACGTTTATGAACCTGAAAAAAAGAAATAAACACTTGAAATATATCAGTCTGTGTGGAATGAATGTATACATTATACAAGTTTCACTTTTTGAATGGAATTAGTGAAATAAATCAACTTTTTGATGATATTCTAATTATATGACCAGCACCTGTATATATATATATATATACAAAACAAATATACACAGTACACACACACATTATGTAAACAACATTTTTATGTTGGATGCGATAATCATTTGACAGCATTAATGCAAATACATATGTTTTCCTGAAGTATTGAAGAATATGAAGTTATTCTTAACACCACAAGAAGTTTTCAATAATGTAGAAATATATATTCTCATGTTGTAATCTAGCTGTATTTCAATATTTATCTTTCAGTAAAAAATACTATTGGAAATGGTATCGAATATCAATATTTTTATCAATATCGAATTTAGAAATGTCATTATCGTGAGTCACAATACTTCTTTGCAACCGTTTTATTTTTGTAACAGGGACATTTCTGAGAGGGCATTCTGTTAGAGGAACAATAAAATAAGACATAATTGAGAGACAAACTTCAATAAAGTTACTGAACTGAATATGTCAAAGTATAACTTCTTCTCGCTCTCAGAGTCTGTCAGTTCTCTCTCTCTCTCTCTCTCTCTCTCTCTAAGAGTCTGTCAGTTTCTCTCTCTCTCTCAATGGAAAAGAATGCAGTCTTTGCTGAAACCTGTCATTTACTGCGCGTCTGCTGAAAACAGTCTGGACTCTTTCACCCCATATGTGTCTACAGCCTCTAAATCTATGGAAAAGCTTGCATTCAACACACTGAAATACCCAGACAGGAAAACTCACATACATCTCAGCATGACAGTATCTCTTACAGCATGTCTATCTAACCAAGACCACCACAGCAACTACTAGAAACACCGTAATAACCAGAGCACACAGGGAATCACATCGCTGGGTCCTACAAACTAGTGATGCACCTATCAGGATTCTTCACGGCCAAACCCATTTATTTCAAAAGAAAATTGATAGGGATACAGTTGCAGATTTGTTCTCTTTGTTTAAGCAAATTTATTTGTTGTTTATTCACACTGTAACAGACAAATGGGCATTAAACAAAATATCTAAAGCCATTTAAAATTTGAATAACCACTGCATTTTAATTATGATCCAAACATAGATTTTTTTCCCATTATTATTTCAATTAGATTGTATAATTTCAAGATTTAAAGCAAAAACAGAATGCTATGAATTCAGCTTTGTGAATTTCTGCTGCATAAAATAAAAACAGCAGGCAGGGTGCAAGTTCCCTCTCAGATAGCAGGTGGCGCTGATGGATCAGCGATACAGCAATTCCTTGTTTAGAGATGTAAACAAAGCAGCGCTGCGCTAATAAACACTACTTTCATATGCATTAAACAGAGGCTAGATGAAAAGAAAATAGCATCAAAAGTTCTCTGAAGTCAGCTTCACTCAGAGATACATTCATATAGACCCTAATTCAATATTGAGTTTTTCTTCCAATATTTAATGTATTGCGAACTGTGAGCTTGCTCTAGCGGTATTTTCTCCTCTTTGTGTTTGTCTTCACCGTCTCTGTTAACATCTTGTTTGACTTCATAATATTTCAACAATGTTTTTCACAAATGATTGCATTGCAGTTTGCGTGCCATTTTGGAAATAGAGATTGGCAAAACAAAAACTGTCTGGTTGCTAATCTTTGTGTGTTCTAACACCCCCCATCAGCTAAAAGGTCATTGTGTGTTAAAAGCCATGTGCTTTCTCATCTGCGTCTCACACTAGAGGTCTGGTTTGTGGTCGAACAGCGGCTGTAATGAGTGAGACACACTTAAACAGGGCTATTAGAAGGGGCTCTGAAAAGGGTGCGAGTCAAACACACACACAGGAGTGTTATTAGGGGCCCTACGAACACGTCCAGACACTCTGACATTACTCTGAAAACACTGCTGCTTTCTAGTGGCCAGCTGATTTACTGCTTTGTTGATGGATCAGCGCTGATAAGGAATTATTGGAAACCTGCCAAAATGAATTGAATAAACAAAAGCATTTATTTCCTTGAAGTGTACTATTAATATCCTTAGCTAATATCCTCAGACATGCTGATTTGCTTTGGACATAGAAGCTGCTTTTGAGGGGAAGCTGAAGTATGTATAGTTTTACAAATTTGAACACTGTCAACTATTCTTTAAAAAAAAAAGCTAATTTGAATTTGAGATAATTAACGATATCTTGTTCTGGGATTTGACATGAACATGCTAATGTGCTGTTAATCCTATAAAAATCAATAATCTGTTTCTATCAAAATTATTAACAAGAAATTTAGTTTTATCTGTGTGCATAAGATTTTATTGAACTTATAATAGGCCTATTTGCACTAGTTAAAAGTTATGTTATATAATGTGTATAAAACTTTACATAAACTATAGCAACCTATTTTATAGTTAAAAAATATACATGTAATACAATGAATTAATTTAATATAAAAAACATTGCAAATACACTACAGAAAGTAATACTTTTATTCAGAAAGGATGCATTCAATTGATCAAGTGACAGTTAATAAATAACAATAAATACATACATGCTGTTCTTTTGAACTTCCTATTCATCAAAGAATCCTGGAAAAAATTATCACCATTTCCACAAAAATATTAAGCAGCTGCTTTCAATTTTCAGTGTTTTCAATCAAAATGTTTCTTGAACAACAAATACGCATATAAGGATGATTTCTGAAAGATCATGAGACACTGAAGACTAAAAACTCAGCTTTGCATCACAGGAATAAATTATATTTTACCACATATTCAAATAGAAAACAGTTATTTTGAACCGTAATAATATTTCACAATTGTACTGTTTTTACTGTATTTTTATTCGAATAAATGCAGCCTCGGTGAGCAGAAGAGACTCAAAAACAGACGCAAACTTTTGAACGGCAGTGTATATAAATAGAGTAAATGAGAAAATAACAATGTAATCATAATAGAGCTTATCTTTGACATAATCTGCAGTGATAATTACATGATAGATTACTTCCTGAGTTACAGTGTGTTCACTTTCCATTTCCATGTAAGTCTCGATACACGGTTTATAACTATAGCCCCTTACGCATTTCCTTAAAGCATTCAGACCTTTGCAAAATAGTATACTATTGTATTTATTAGATGCTCTAGCTATTCTCTGCTTTAAAATAATTGCATTAATACTGCAAAAAAACACATTTGATTTAAATTGAATTGTATGATGAAAAGAACAATACCAGACCAAAAAAACAGAGCAGACTGGATGTTCTTCCTATCCAGAATATTAATGACAACTTGAGGATTTCACTCTCATGAAAAGAGCTCTTGAACAGATTTACCATTTAACAGATTGGAGTGAATCAAATTCAGAGGCTGCCGACAAACAACTAGAAGTCCCTACGCATACATCTGCTCATCTCCAGTGTTTGTTTACTTGCCAAATATTTGCAGTTTAACACCCTTAAGATGGCACAGAATGAGAGAATGAAGAGCACAGGAGTGGAAATGGGACAAAAGCATGTCTTTGCCCTCCAAACCAGAGTCCTTTACCAGGAAGCCGTCTCAAACAGAGCCATTCTGTTTTCATTATGCAGCCTTTGTGACCGGCTCCAGCGACAGGTTCTGATTAGTGAACGGCTGGGGACGGAGAGGTTGGTCTGGGTCATTCGCCTGAAGTCTACAGTAAATCACAGACAGGTTCATGTGAGAGGAACGCAGTGGACTGTGCTCTAAATACAACGATGACACTGGAGTCCTGTTGGGAAATCGAGAACATATGCATGGGAAAAGCATATAAAAACAGGGCTAATTAAATCTAAACATGGCTTTGTTTGTGAATGACACCTCAAATTATATGTTTGTTTATGAAGACTTGAATGCATTTATTAACTACAAAATAATTTAAAAAAGCCATATTTAAAATCATTATTTACACTAGGACAAGTTTATATATTTTCTTTTCAAAGATGCGTCTTCTACTCACCAAAGCTACATTTATTTGATCAGAATACAAGAAAAACAGTAATATTGAGAAATATTGTTACAATTTAAAATAACTGTTTTCTATGTTAATATATGTTAAAATAAAATGTATTCCTATGCAAAGCCAATCTTTCAGCATCAATTATTGGTACTCGATTCATTAGTAATTATGGTACTCATTAATAATGGTTCTTATTATAAATGTTGAAAACTGCTTAATATTTTTATGATTTTTTTTGCTTAATATTGTGATTTTTTTTTTTTTCTTTGGGATTCTTTGATGAATGTTTATATAATATATTCACTGTCACTTTTAAACAATTTTATATGACCTTGCTGAATAAAAGTTAATGAATTATTATTTTTTTTTTCTTTACAGTTCGAATATTTGGTGTCATGGTTTTAACAAAAAAATTAAGAAGCAAACTTTCAATATTTTAGACTTCAGATTTCTGAAGGATCATGTGACTCAAGATGGCTGCTGAAAATTCAGCTTTGCATTATAGGAATACACTATAATATAGTTATATTCAAATAGAAAATAGATATTTTGAATTGTAACAATATTTCAAAATTGTACTGTTTTACTGTAAACTGTTTTGATAAAGTAAATGCAGACTATGCGAGCATAAGAGACTGGTAGTATAGCAATATAGTAATAGTAAGGTCTTCCAATCAAATCACGTGTTCCTCTAAACGGCGGATAAAGAGATTCGGACCACATCCTCCACTGTCTCCAGGGAATGTCAATCTGTGACACAAACGGTCTAAACACAGCATACGCTACCACCCACATGGCATTGTGTCTTCCTGCTATTGAGAACAATCAGTCAAAAAGTCCCACTTTCCACACTGAAAATGCTTATGGCCACATAAGCATGGAAAGCACGGAGGGACGTTCGATCCTGCCAAGACGACTTCCTGAATCACAAAGAGGAATTAAGGGACCGCAATGCAAGTTAACCGGGAGACATTCGGAAATACAAGTCATGCATATAACGTGTTTTATGGGCTCAAAGTGGCCGGTGACAGTTGAATAAATTGACAGGCTTTGCATCCTTCATCCTGTTGTCCAAGAACCACAGACGCACAGTTTAGAAGGAAAGGCTTTTCTAGCTTTTGCTTTAACGTCAAGTTCTTTTCAAGCAGCTGTGTTTAAAATCAACTCAAAAACTGAATTTAAATTAAAGTGACATAGATCTGAATTAATCATACTTAAATAGTTTGGAAAGAAAGAAAGAAAGAAAGAAAGAAAGAAAGAAAGAAAGAAAGAAAGAAAGAAAGAAAGAAAGAAAGAAAGAAAGAAAGAAAGAAAGAAAGAAAGAAAGAAAGAAAGAAAGAAAGAAGTATCGATTAATAAAAGTTTAAATGATAGCACTGCATTCATTAATTAATTAGACAACTGCTTGCTCAAACCACTGCCATAATTCTAGAGTGTTCTTGGTGATTTAACATTTTGTAAATGTTACATTTGAATTTTATTTTCAATAAAATAAATGTACTGTTTTTTATCATTACCATTTTTTAACCAATAAATAAATAATAAATAAATAACTATGATTTTGGAAATTATAATCATGTAGACCTATAAATTATGAAAGATTTTGAGATATCATCCATGCATGTGGTTTAATAATAAACTAGATAAATGAACGTATGACTGCCAAGTATGGTAGAAAAAATGCCTATTAAACAACTGCAAGCTCTATTTAGTCTTGAGCCAAAAAAGCAACTTATGAACAATAACATTGTTGTTTTGTGTTAGTTTTAATTTTCTTCACTGTCAACAGTGGTGAAGCTGATGAATCGCTTGTATCTGTGAGCAAATAGAAAACATGCTGACGGCATTGTGTGTAACAAATGGCAGTCACACAGCCTGTATGAGCTATTGGTGAAATGGTTAAAGTGATGAATTGACCTGTCTTGTCTACGGAGATGTACCTGCCATCATCATTGCTCAGATCAGAACTTCTGCATCTGATAACTGGCTATCAATGTCGAAAATGAGGAGTTATCAAGCTTTGCATCGGTGCATGACAATATGTCATCAGTCCATTATTCAGTGATGCATAATCATTGAAATGTATCATTCCAAATATGCCCTCCCAATAGATACTCTGAGTGAGAGAGAGAGAGAGAGAGAGAGAGAGAGAGAGAGAGAGAGAGAGAGAGAGAGAGAGAGAGAGAGAGAGAGAGAGAGAGAGAGAGAGAGAGAGAGAGAGAGAGAGAGAGAGAGAGAGAGAGAGAGAGAGAGAGAGAGAGAGAGAGAGAGAGAGAGAGAGAGAGAGAGAGAGAGAGAGAGAGAGAGAGAGAGAGAGAGAGAGAGAGAGAGAGAGAGAGAGAGAGAGAGAGAGAGAGAGAGAGAGAGAGAGAGAGAGAGAGAGAGAGAGAGAGAGAGAGAGAGAGAGAGAGAGAGAGAGAGAGAGAGAGAGAGAGAGAGAGAGAGAGAGAGAGAGAGAGAGAGAGAGAGAGAGAGAGAGAGAGAGAGAGAGAGAGAGAGAGAGAGAGAATGGGTCAAGTCCATCTCTCTACAAACAATGAAGCTGAGTTTAGTTACTTAAAATACAGCAATTTGACCCCTCATTGCTGAGAAATATAGCGATTCAAAAGTATCATTTATAATACAAGTCTCGTGATAGCACTGAGAAGAATTCATGAATTTCACAATTGATCTCTGTGCGAGTGGTGTGTGTGTGTGTGAATTAAGATCGGATGGTTAAGAACTGAACGGTTTTAATATATTGGCCTTGTCTCTCACACACAGTGGTGTTCAGTATGGTCGCACTGTATAGTTTTTGTTCAAGAAATGTTTGAATGTTGAGGGGGGGGGGGTGGATTTGCAAAGTGGTTATCCAGAGAAATGATAAATGGTATGTCATGCCGAAAAGGTTGCCGACCCCTGGTGTAGATGTTTCTTTAAGTCTCCATTTTTTGCACAATAGACTATTATCTGTATGCAGTGAGTCTGTTTTGTTGTTTTGTGCCTGTTAAAGGTTTAATTTTCTTCACTGTCATGGTGAAGCTGATGAATCACGGCCTTGTCTCCATCTGTATCAAATAGAAATGCATAATTAAAGGGCTTGTGTGTAACAAATGGGCAAATTAGTGTGACGTGAACACTGTCTGTATGAGCTATTGGTGATGGTGTCAGTGGACATGCAATTGACCTGTCTTGTCTTTCGATGTACCTGCCATCATCATTAGAGTACGCAGACTTCTGCATCTGATAGCTTTGGCTATCGCTGTGAAATATGTAGAGGGAGTTATCAAGCTTTGCATCGGTGCATGACAATATGTCATCAGTCCATTATTGGCGGAAATTCATAATCATTGGAGAAATGTATCATTCCATCACTTGCCCACCCAATAGATACTCTGCAGTGAATGGGTGCCGCCAGAATGAGAGTCCAAACAGCTGATAAAAACATCACAATACTCCACACCACTCCAGTACAACAATTAATGTCTTGTGAAGAGAAAAACTGTGTTTGTAAGGAATAAATCCATCACTAAGTTGTTTTAACTTTAAACTGCCACAGCGGTCCATAATCCATAAAGCGCTTCCTCCAGATAAAAAGTCCATCTCCTGCTGTCCTCTCACATCAAATTTTTTTAGAGCTGTTTTGGACTGTTTTGGCTTGTAAACGGTGCTTGATCTGTGTATATTTCTCCCCTGATTCAGAATTTCAGATGAGACAACTTTTTCACAAGAGGAATCATTTTTATGGATTATGGACTCGTATTTTAGCTTGAAGCAATGATTTGAAGTTAAAAACATCTTGATGAATTTATTTCTTACAAACACACAGCTTTCCTCTTCACAAGATGTTAATTGATGGACTGGACTGGTGTGGATTATTTTTATCAGCTGTTTAGACTCTCATTCTGACGGCACCCATTCACTGCATTGGTGAGCAAGTGATGGAATGGGTCATTATTTTGGGTGAACTGTTTCTTAAGTTGCCATGCAATCTTTTGCTTTCTAAGAGGGAAGATTCTGCAATAAAAAGCTCTCATTTGTAATATCATTCCACTGTAGTAAGGGAAAATGACTATTTCACAATTCAGCAGTATGCTAGGCTAGAAAATCACAAAACATCAAGATATTTGCAGTAACTCTGTCAGGAAATGTTCATAACTCCCAAAATGATGATTCATCCACTTTCAAAGTGATTCACTGTGAATCGGCCTGAACAAGCCAGAGGCCTCTGCACAAACTCCTCCTCGACTTTCAAAAGTATACTTTCAACAAGTGACTTCCAGGTATTTTGCTCACTCAACAGCCCAATTTTGCTCTCACTAGTGAGGCACTCTTAAGAAAACATCTCGCCCTCTTATCCCAGCCTCCGTCTCGGAACAGATTGCCGTTTTCAGCATCACCTGCTTGGGCATTTCACGATATCAGCTCTCCACTGAAGCAGAGCTCACTTTGATGTCATTTGGCAATGTTGGGAAAGCAAAAAAATAAATAAGGAGAAAATAAAAGGTGGAATAAGTTTGGCCGAAGGCCTTTTCAACAAGCAACCTTCAGTTGACTGAGAGGCCAAGCTCCACAGGAGCGTGTTTGTCTTTAACCTGGGGCCGTAAAAGTATTTGTGTCAAATGTGCAAATATGCAGCTGCCCACTGAGAGAGACGCCGGTCATCTCTCTTTCTTTCGCTCTGAGAGAGGTTTAGCATCATGTCATGGCAACCACAACTATTCATCTTACTGGCGAAGAATAAACCACTGACCAAAGATCTGCAACCAGAAATTCAAAAGGCAACAAACAAACAAAAAGTACAATAAATCACCATCAATATGATTTTTTGTTTTAATCACAACAAAATTACCATGCAGAAAATATGCCTTAGTGTCAAAGCATTTGCATGGTGACTTTATTCAATTTAAGCAAGTTTTAATAAATATATAAAAAAAATGAAATTGAACTTAACTTTTGTATTTTTATAAAATTACAAATTCTTTAGATTATACATTTTAAATTAATTGAATCTAAATATCTAAACATTAATATATATTTAGAATACATTTAGATTTTATATATGTCTATATATATATATACACACACACACCATATATATATATATATATACACACACACACACACAATAATTCTGACCACGACTGTATATATAATTTCTAAGCATTTTATATTTAAATTTTTTTATATAATAAGAACATTTCATATCACCATGCAAATATAAAAAACTGCATTTCATGTCAATATGCAAATATTAAAAATAAATATCAGAAGATGTGAGTATATCTTGTTTATCTGGTGGTAATATATTCTTAATATCTAGCACACAAGCAGGGACCAACAATGCACCTTCAGGAAATGTTACGCAGCTGCAGTAACAATTGTGCAAACATACGGTCCTCACTATACACACATGACTGCATGATTTACAATGGGGAAGTAGAACAGTCTAAAATGCAAACAAGTCTTGTAGGCAAACAGACCATCACCTTGTGGTTGAATTCTCACAGTATGCAGTGGTTGAAAAGCAATTTCTAGCAATCTAATCTTCCCAACATCTACACTGAACACATCTCCAACTGAAACTGAAGTTTAATAAGGAAACTCTGCAGATTTATTTCAAAGACAAAACTATTCAAGTTCCTCAAAAACAAACCGCTTTATAATTTGGGTTCCATCTAATCTTATATAAATGGTAGAAAACCCACATTTCACTCGACCACCGAAATCAAAGCAAGTAAAACAAGATGTTACAGTAATTTCTCCAAACACCCCACATGACAGAAACCGCATGCATTGTTTAAAGACAGTAAAACACATGGGAAAAGTGACAGGACGGGAAGCTTGACTTTTAGATGGACTGATTTATCGGCAGATGTTTTGTCAATTTGGAAGAACTGATCTGCAGAAAGCCAAGTCCTAATCCCAGCTGAACACAATATGTGTGATGATTTAATGCAGACCTTAAAGTCACAAATCATCATCAAACACCAATATTCATTCTACGGCTTTTCTCTCTGACCAGTCACAGTTCTTCCACACTGACCGAAATCATATCTCTTTGATTGATTCTGTCTTATACACAGAACACTGTCATGTTAGAATAGAAAAGGGTTCTGTTATTGTATATACATATTAGAAGAACACAATTCCCTGGAATATCATTATATGCTTAAACATCAAGATTTGTACTACATAAATTACTAAAGTAGAAATATATATATAACACAAAAATACATATATATATACATAGAATTGTTAATGTTCATATTTGTCTATTTTAAAATGTCTCTACTTGCATCATTATCCTTATCCAACTAATGCTCAAAGTGTAATACAGCCCAAATTCCGGGAATGTTGGGAGATTTTTTTTACATTTGAATAAAATGAAAGATACAATCACCATCAGAGATGCTGGCTTTTGAACAGAACACTGTTTGGACTCGTCTGACCATTTTTCACTTTGAAACAGTCCATTTTAATGAGCTTGGCCCACAGGACACGACGGCGCTTCTGGACCATGTTCACATTTGGCTTCCTTTTTGCATGATAGAGATGTAGTTGGCATCTTCAGATGGCACGGCGGATTGTGTTTACCGACAGCAGTTTCTGGAAGTCAAAGGTTTTCAGCCATGTCCCTTACGAAGAGAGATTTCTCCAGTTTCTCTGAATCTTTTGATGATGTTGTGCACTATAGAATATGAGATTTGCAAAGCCTTTGCAATTTAATGTTGAGGAACATTTTTTTTAAAGTATTCCACAATCTTTTTACACACACTTTCACAGATTGAAGAGCCTCTGCCCAGCTTTACTTCTGAGAGACTCTGCCTCTCTAAGACATCCCTTTTATAGCTAATCATGTTACAGACCTGATGTCAATTAACTTAATTAGTTGCTAGATGTTCTCCCAGCTGAAGCTTTCAAAATGTCCTGCTTTATCTGCCCATTATTGTAACCGTGCCAACTTTTTTGAGACCTGTAGCAGGCATCAAATTTTAAATGAGCTTATTTAGAGGATAAGTGTCAAATATCTCTGTTTAAACATTTATGTTATCTATGTTCTATTGTGAATAAAATATTGGCTCATGTGATTTGAAAGTCTTATAGTTTTCATTTTATTTAAATTTAAATAAATGTCCCAACCTTTCTGGAATTCGATTTGTATTTGTCAGTATCAATATGGTTAATATGTTGTGCACCCGTTTCTCACAGTATGTGTACAGCTGTGTTTCATTGCTTGTTTTCATATCTGTTCAGTAGAGCGTTGAGTATCGTAGGCAAAAGGTAATAGCTAGTTAGACAGCAGGAGGCTGAGACTGGGCCCTGTAATATGGGCTAATCTCATAAAATGAGTCTTGTGATTAGACACAATCAGGGCTCTCCCTGAGTCACCGCCCAACAAAATGTGCAAAATGTTTTTAAGTACTATGGTAACTGCCACCTGAATATCATTTTTCCAAATGATGTGATATAACAGGTCTTGAATTGAGATAAAATGGCCCTAAACCACAAGAGAAATAACACGAGAGGTTTGGTTTAATGATACAGTCTCGATTGTGGGGAAACTCACACTAATGTTGTCTTCCAATGTAGGCAGTAAACAGAAGCGTGTCTACACCTGCGTTGAACTGTCAGCCACAACTCAGAAATACAAGTGCAATGCAAAGGAGAGGAAAAACAACAGGATCATTTTTTATCATTGTGAAGCTGTGCTGTTTACTGAAACTGAACACTGATGTCTTAGAGCAGATATGAAAACAAGAGATGAAACCAACAGCTGTACACATTCTATGAGAGCAAGGGATGCACAGTATAGCAGGAGCCATACTCATATCAGCAAATATTCAATATTCAGCTTTGGTCACATTGGGCTAGTATTGGAAGCAGACAATAATAGTTTTATTTCTGCTTTAAATGGCACATAAATGTGGTAGTTGTAGTATAATATTACATATTATATAGTGTATGTAAATATATAATATATATATGTGTGTGTGTGTGTGTGTGTGTGTGTGTGTGTGTGTGTACATTCATACATACAAGTCTAAATGTTTCATAATTTATTAAAATAATTATATAAAAATTCTACAGTTTAATTTAGAAAAGGCTGTCCTACAAAGGGACAAAAAACTGGGTTATGATCGAATACCTTTTGATATTTTCAGATTTATACTCAATGTGAAAATTGTTATCAGATCGATCAAAATAGTAAAAAGCTTTTTCTCGGCTCCAATGTTGCCATTTTAATGCATTTGCTTTTGTAAGTCTGTATAGATTTATAACATTGACTTTTTCTTTTTCATAAATAATGACTGACAGTATTGGCAGTCAAAGTGTATAAAAAGACACAAAGAAGCATCACCTCACTCACTTTCAAAGTCAGCATAAAAAGTGACACTTTACTTTCAATGTAATGGAGACTCGTAATCATCACTCTTCTGGCACATTTGCAGCGATCCGAGATCTCAGCACACTCACAGTGAACCGGCCCATCGTGAGCTGCTACACACTGACTAGCCACCTTTGTGAAACCTGAAACTGAGAATCCACGGTAGGAGACAGAGAGGTTTTTGTCAGGAGCGGTGCATCTTCTTGCATCAGCACTTATGGGAGATTACAGGTTAGTCATTTGGTTCAGATGAAGGATAACCTCCTCCTCAAAAGTGCGTAGGCTCCTATGACCTCATTGTGAAGCTGTGAAGGGTTTCATTAAGGCCTCAAAACAAGCATCTTGGTAAACAGCTCATCAAGGAAGCCATTAATTCACAAACCTTAAATGAACACTGGTCGACCTGAAATACAGCCCTTGGAAAGCCACTAGAACTAAATCACATATTGTGGGTCTCAGGGAAAAGTACACACTCACAATGTTTTACTGTACCATGTAAAATGTCTGGAAATAAACTGACATACAAAACAAGAGCACCATAAAGTGCTAAAGGATCAACTTGATTTTTCGAACTTCTGATCAGCTTTAAAACGGAGTAGAAACACACTTTGTGGTAAGATATCTGAGGAATCATCTGCTAAGCATTGCAGACAATAAACCAGCGCTAGTCTCCAAAACCAAAGAACTAACCTTGAAAAGCAGCCACGTTGCGTGAGATGAGGAACTTCAGACTAGAGCTGGTTATCTGGAGGAGGTTCTGGATGTCCCGCCGAGCCGCCACCTGGTAACGCTCCTCCATCTTCTTGGTGCAACACGTTAGATTCTGCGACTCACAAACCTGGAGGTCTGAACCTGTTGGGATGAAGGTTGGAGTTGTTAACAAAGGTGGATATGTACTTCTGCATCTAGGAAAAAGTACATTTTCTGTCAACGGTGACAGTTTTCTTCAACTAAACAATTACATAAAAGATACATAATACATTAATTTAGTATTATTAATGAACTAATTATGTTCTCACCAACCTAAACAATTATATAAAAAGATACATAATATATTATAATTAATAATGTATGCTCTCACCCAATTTCTGCATATAGGAAAAAGTAAATTTTCTAAATAGTTATATAAAATACAAAAATACATCTGACTTATTATTATTGTTGTTAATAATAAAAAGTAGTAGTAGTAGTTTTTCTTTACCTAAACAATTATATGAAATAAAATTTCATTTGTTATTTAAATGTACTAAATTACTTATTAAAACACAAAATGTCCTCACCAGACATCTGCATCTAGGAAAAAGTTAAAGTTTCTAAATAATTATATAAAATACATAAATATAAAGATACATTTTCATTTAGTTTTTGGAAGTTTTCTTTTTATGTATTATACAATTAACAAAAAGCAAAAAAAGGCCTCCAACACTAGCTTGCTCTATTCATTTTCTTTTTTATTTATTATATAATAATAATAAAAACCTTGCTACGTGTACTGCGTTAGGCTAACTGAGACTTGTCATAGCACTTGCATGTTGTTGCTCTTTTGTTGATTTTGATTGCGTCTATTGTCCTCATTTGTAATTTGCTTTGGATAAAAGCGTCTTCTAAATGACTACATGTAAATGTAATGTATTAATCTTCATCTAAAAATTATATAAAATTAAATAAAAATGCATTATTATTTTATTAATTATGTATATTATGCCAGACACAACATAGCAACCATCCTAACAACCACCCATAACAGCCTAGCAACTGCATAGCAACCTTCCTAGCAACTGAAAAACAGCATTGTGGCAGAGGTTGTGTAGGGAAGAACAGCTCATTTAATAAAAAAATATGTTTTGTTTTCCCTTTTTTTTCCACAGTATCTTTACATGTATAAATCCACTTATGTTAAAAACCGTTATCAGACTCATACCACCACCGGCTGGTCATGAAACCACGTTTGTGCAAGCCACAGCAGGCGGTAGGGTGGGGGAGATAAAAGGGATGATATCTCTAGCCATCAAAAATCTCATCACACTGAGATCCGACAAAAACTTTCCATCACTACAAACTTTTTAGTTTTTTAAAGGTCAGTGCAAATGACAGCACCTAGGGGGCTATAGCTCTAGGAGAACAGCATGGGACGTGCCGGGACGAGCAAAGTGTTGCTAAAGACACTATCACCACACCGCAATGAAATGTTTTGAGTTCCTGAGCAAGATGCAAAGGAGATGGCTTGAGGAAAGGAATTCATCTCTGTCTCGCTAGAACGAAAGGAAAGCTCCCCAGGAAGTGTTTATGTCTCACTCACAACCCGTTAGACGTTTCAGAGTAATCACCTGAGAGAATAAATGCACCCAACTGTGAACGGTCCAGTGTCCACCCTCTCTTTTGCCCCGGTTTCACATGATTCAACAGCCTGTGAGACTTGGGAATTGTTAAAGACTGAAGAAGCGACTCCTTGTAGGTCATCCCACAGATAGAGGACCTCGTCGATGACATGTTACTGCTTCTATGTTTTGTAACATTGTCAAAGTAAAATGCCAATGAGTAGCATTCAGTTTTATCCAAAACAGCTGAACTTAAATCTGAACTTTGTTTTGTACATTGGTTGAGCTATGTACTCTGGCAGTGCATTAATGAAATGTACAGCGAGTGGCTAATAATGTACCACCTACAGTACACTAACCAATAGTGTTAACAAAAGCAAAAGCGCATTTGGTGAAGCAACCATGTCATTTCAGCTGGCTTCAAGTCTTTAAACTCTTTCATTGTGACTCGTGTTTCACAGGACTCGGACCCGAGCAGTTTTGCTGCACCAGGTGCGCTACCGAGCAAGTTTACTACATCAGAAAAGACGCACATATGGACCTGGTTATGAGACTCAAATGTCAAAATGCATTAGTTTACAAATAAATATGTTTGCGTTCATAACAGTATTATGCAAGAACCTGCACAAGAATGTGTCTTTATACATAAACCAGATTATGGATTAATAATCATAATTTGTGTAAAAATAAAAGTGAATGGTGTTTTACTGCCTCTAGTGTTCATTTCAGCTTGAAACTGTAGTGAATTGTATGTACAGCTACTTTTTTGGACTTTTTCCACTGAACCTATGTTGACAACTCTCCCACGGCATCCCAATGCTCAAATAAGAGAGAAAATACTCTCAAGTTCATGCTTCTTTGAAGCCTCATACACCCCCAGCACTTTCTTACTTGAAGGCATTATGAAGGAATTACCACAAAGCCCCAAGATCAATCAAATCAAAACAAATGCAACGTGAGGCTTGGGTTTTTATTTTGCTAGCAGCGACATGCTGTTTCTGGACTCTGAGTGAAGCAATGAAAAGTGAGATTTGGAAAAGACAGTGCATTTTACAAGCTTCCCTGACAAGAAAAATATCTGGCATGCATGCCAATGCTAGATTAATGCGAACCGTTTGAATGTCAACATGACTATTTTTAAGTCTTTTATTTAGCCACCCACCAACTATGGTGGTCAGCGTATTATTTGATGTTATAGGACCTAAGCTCTCACATGGGTCATGTGCTGTGGGATATAATTGGCCTGCAAATCGCTGGACATCAAACAGTTTGCTTTGCTCCTAACATCCAAGATTGGAAGCAGAGAGAAGAAAAATCACAGCAGCATTGAGAAAACAGCTATAAAAGTCTGTCCTTCAAGATGTTTTACCTTCCATCACAATGTCTTTTTTGCTCCACAACATTTTAATAATGTCTAAAGAGTCAGGAAGGCTTCGAACATATTGCTTTTTACAATAAAACCAGAAAGAAAAAGTGGTGTGATGGGAATGACACCAAAACAAAAGAAGCAGAATGCAAGTCTATCTCAAGATGTGTTGATCGAGTCGAACAAAATGAATATCTAGGTCAAACTTGGTCCGTAATCATTTACATTACGGTCTCTGCACATGTATCATAAGCTTAAAAGAGAAAGCATGTACATGTGCAGCTGTACATGAAAGCTCAAACCAAACCTACAAATGTTTTCTCTAGATCTGCAATCAAATTTGGGCAAAATTAAATCTACTAAACTAAAATAAAGCTAACCTACATCCACATGAATTGCTTGCTATTTTCCAAAAAAGATAATTATCAAAAGACCAAACAAAAGAGGACAGTAGAAAATGTGAGTTAAAAAACTACAGAAATGACACTTGACCTCGTTGCCCTTGACAAGACATCAACTTTAGGAGAGGCTGTTAAATATACAGTACAGAATACTGTATGATTTGAGTCCAAGTCAATTACTATAATTAAAGTTAATTATCTGATCTGTATTTAAAAAAATGTTTCATAAAACTAAATCACAAAGCTGTCCATTTTAACAGCTCCCAGTCCCAACTAAAATCTCTGGGGTTCAGGATGAGCAATGAATATAAACACCTTACATTATTATTTTATTTTAGTTGCACAAGACTTTACCAGCAATCCACACAACTCTTAATGTAGCTCTAAATTCCTGTAAAACTCAGAAACGAACCTCTTCCAAGCAGCACTTTGAAGTGAGCTCCATCTGATGACCTCTGTGGGAAACTGTACAAGCTGTTCTCCTCAAGCCACTTAACATGCATTAATGCAGCAAAGTTTGTCAAACTGGTTAGAGCTTGCCTTTCCCTTCTGATAGATGCAGCTCCATTATTTGAGAGGCCACAAAACTAGTTTCAGATCACAAGAACAAGATGAGATATTATCCAAACAACCTGACAAAGACCATTTCAGAGGCTCAGAGGTCACAAACCAAACAGTGCTTTGAGAGGAGCCTACATGACAGCTGTTTAAACCAAACAGAGCATCTTCTGGTGACTAATTACAGCTGGATTTTGCAGTTAAGAGGCACAAGTTAGTGTATGATCTTGTCTACAGTATACTTGATCTAGAGGGGTGATTTGAGAAAACAGCAAACTGATTTTAAATCTCAATAACAAGAAGTAAACCACTTTGAACTGCAGGGTTTGAGTGGGTTATGTTTAGTCTCAACCCAAATTCATCTTTTTGCTAGATGATGTTGGAGCGCTTGTGAACACACCAACAGCAAAATATTACTCAAAAACAGTTCCAATGGACCCTTTATCTCAATTTGTTGTCAGGATAAATCGTGTACAAATCCTATGAACTTAAAAGCACAGACTACGTACAATCTCCCAGAGATGTTCTACTTCCAAATTCTTTTAGTAGCCTCATGAAAGTGAAGTGAAAATCTTTGGGCTGAAGTCTTTAAAGGGAAGCAAAACAACTTTAAGCTCTCGACTGCTGCATTAGACATCATTCATTACCTGAGTTTATTTGAAAATGAATGCCCGTCAGTCTTTGAGTCGAAGATTATTATTTATTACCTCAGACTTCTACAGCCGGTAAACGCGCCCTGCGGCTAGACAACGCGTCTTGAAAGCGTCATTTGAAGTTCACATATCAAAAAATATTCTGGGAATTTCGCGCAATTACTTAAAATATCTTCGAAGTGTGGAAACATGTTAAATGTTTCCTAACGCAGGTGACAACAGGTTTGTTTATTTACATTACGCGTTTCCGCGTTGAGAATGATTTGAGATTCTATAAAAAAAATATGTATAAAACTACAAATTGTGTTCTAAATCTTTAGGCTAGGCTACTATAAAAACGGACATCTGTTAGATCGTTTGGCGAGTTTTATAAATGACCATCTTAACGTCTGTTGTGGGAAAAGGAACAGAAATGAATAGGTTATTAACTGTGGCGTATAATCAGAATGTCTTGGAGATACAGCTCATCACTGCCATGTCAAATTCAATAGATCTTACCTGATCTCGGTGTTTCAGGTATTGACTTTACAGGTCCGATTTCCCTCAACTGGAAAACTTTACGCACTTCATTGCAGTTGATTAAAGTCCCCCGACACGGATCGATGAAAACCGCAAAAAATGCATAAACCAAAACTACACGCATCCCCATATCCTGAAGCGTTTATCCTTTCGAGTAAAAAACTAGAACAGCGGGGGTGTTGTACAGGCGAAGTCTCGGAAAAGTTGAAAACAGCAGTGAGTTTAGATGAAGAAACACATATTCAGGAGCTTGTGCATGTCACACTCACGCGCCTGGGGAGGGTTTCGCGCAGAGAAAGACGGAGCTGTCAGGAGAGAATGGGCGGAATCATTAGTGTAGCCTAGTTAGACTGCGAAGAGAAGAGCCCTTAATACACAATCTAACGGAGTGGACAACTATAGCGAGAGCTTTTATGAGCGTACGTTAGCCTATAGTGTCGCACTCGCAACATTTTACGAAGTATGGGCGCGTTTTGAACCCTAATAGGCTAAGACAAAACTCTAGGAGTTTTTTAAAAGTTCATAATTTTGTTACGATAAGTCAGGCACTTATTCCATTACGATAAAGCTTACGATTAGTTTGAGGTAAATGCATCACTTGCGTGATACTGTAACCATAGCAACAGCTGCTCGATTGGTGTAATAGTAACATACACAACATAACTGTTTACTGCGCAAGGGGAGTCTAAACAGTTAAATAAACGCAGATTTATCTTATTTTGAGTTGATCCCCTGCACCATGCCCAAAAGACTGTCTATAATGCCTTTATGTAAAAATAAACGTTTCACATGGGTAAAGCTAGTGAATGTTGAGGGCTGTTATTTAATACAGCTTAACAAACACGCGTAATACAAACCACAGAACGGAAATAGAACATTACAAAGAAAAAGAGAAATATGAAGAGAAAAAAAACTTTCTCCAGGGAAATACGAGCAGTCTCTCAAACAAGTTGCAATAGAGCCATCTGTTGGACAAATAATGACACTACGGCTATCACGGACACGGTTAAGAGTTTTGGAGCCTAACTGGATTGATTTTGACATTCAATTAATATAGAAATACCAAAATCATAACACCCAACACTTACACAGATACGTGTCCATACTTCCTAAATTACTTCAAATAAGAATTTCACCAGGAGAGGTCATGTACGAGAACGGGACCCATTATTAATAATCTGTTTATTCCATTTTGATTAGTAGCTATACTAATGAAGAGAGCATTATAAAGCATACAGACAACACTCACATATCTGCTGCACTTCTCTATGGACGAACCACAAATGCATTTTAAACTCAAACATTGAGAGAATGTGCTCTCTTGAAAATGAAGTGGCTCATCTTTACAGTAGGCTACACAAAACCTCACTACATTCCAGTGCACTGTATCTGGAGACCATGGCAATGTTCCATTAGAAAGAACTTTAGATGGAGATGCACAATAGAATAACTGTTACTTTGAATTTAGGGTGTTTTTCTCATCCCACAAGATGTATTAACAAAATGTATCATATAATAGAGAAAGACTTTAAGACCACCCCTCTGCATTAAGCATGTTCACTAAGAGGGATCCTAGATAACTTGGCTCACTCTGCATTTTTATAATTGGATTTAACCGAGCAAATGAACAGCTGACAGATAGCATTGAATTTGAATCTGTTCAAGATGGTCCAGTTAAAGCCAAGAAATATGGTACAAAATGGACAAAAAGGTCACCTCTTTAGAAAAAGTTGAATTTCTTGAAAAGTCACTGCTTCACTACTAACCCTTTACATAAAAAGCATTTAGGTTCATTACCAGCCCAAATGTCTCATGCTGTAAAAGTGACAAGAAAACATTATATAATTGACACACAGTAATACAACGCACCTCTTAATATTTTATTGAAAGTATTTGCATTAAAAAAATTACACCACTTGATGGCAATAAAAAATAAAATCCCAATTTTGCATAGATTCAATTTAAATTAATAAAAAACAAGGAATGCACACAAATGCAATGAAAACCAAGAATGGCGAACTTCCCAAAACAAAAAAACTCTACTTGTTGGGTACAATCTCCACAATCCTCTACAGGCCGGGACAAGTGCAATACCTTCCAAACACACAGCATTGCTACCAATCCCAACCTGTGCAGAAAGGGACCAAACGGCTCCAGAAGCGGTCCTCGGATGAGAGCTGCCACTGTCAGTTTTGCATGGATTTGCACACCGTAATGTCTTAAAAGCAGAATGCAAACCAGCAAAACTGACCGGGGTCCAGCAAGGTTACAGAGCAGCATGGAGACCTCGGGAGGAGTGTTCGCAGGAGTCTTTGGATCCCAGATGCATTTAGCTAGAAGTACTTCAAGTGCTCACACTGCAGTAGATGACAGAAATACTACCTGCACTATAAGCACTTTAGCACTGCTGAAACTCTAACACAATGGCAGGTGTATTTAAAAGAAAAGAGGGAAACAAATAATTGAGCCACCGCTTTTCAGATTTCAAATCAAAATCTGGGAAACGTGGAGAAGCAGCAGGCCACCATCAGTTTTGCATAGATTTGCACAACTCCAGTTTTCTTGTAGTGCAACTATGCAAAACTAGCAGAGAACTGCACCAAAAAAAATCACATACATATGGGTGAAAGTCACAGTCCCTCGTGCCAGAAGGAGCACTTAGGGCAGTAGGTGCTAGTCTACTTCACTATCTGCACTAGATGCACCTTAGCACAAAGCCGTTAGGTATGGTGTCTTGAAGGATGCTTTAGACGGAGGGAAAGGGCAATGGTCAAGTGTATTGCTAGAAGTGCCTCCACTGCAGTAGATATTCCATAATACTACCTGCACTGTAAGCACTTTGACAATACATTGACATCCACACAGTCAAGAATGGACGGATGCATCCAAAGAACTAGCGGGCAACAACTCCCATCTTTTCTTGAGGTTTCTGAGAGGGGAGAAATATTTGAGTTAGTTCATTATTATAATTCAAATGCAAAAGAGTTAATGGGATTGACTTTCTATAATACAAAAGCGAGGGCCTCATGGCAAAGCACATGTCAATGCGGTACTACTCATACCCAACGTTGACGGTGTATCGCTCTTTAAAGAGCTAACACCACCAAACCATCATTAACTACTTCGCTCCTTCCGTTTTGAAGGTGCATTTCACTATAAATGTCCAAGTTATGAAAACTAGAGTTGAGCGAGTAAATGAATTGCGCAGCCTGCGGACCGCGCCGTCGGTCTGTGTGGCGCATGCGCATCCGCTCACCCCTCCCCCAAACCCGAAACAATCTGCACTAACATGGCGTCGTTGAGTTCACGAACCGGATCATTCTTCGCTCAAAAACTACTGTATTAGACAACAACTAATAAGTTCAATGTCAAACAGGTAGAAACAAGAAAACGGGTCTGGGAAATAAAGTAGCGCGTTGTTGTTTTCGCGTTCGACGATGTTGAGGGCAGCGTTAGCCGCTAATGCTAAGCTAGGAGTGTGGCTCAAACATGCACTTGAAAATATAAAAGCACCGAAATGTCTTAACGTCAACAAATAAAGCGCTTATGGTATCTACACGAAGCGTTTCCTGAGCGAAACTAGCCGGTTAACAGTTGAACTTCAACGGCTAGTGCGGGCTAGCTCCATCTATTCCCCATTAAAAACAACTTAGTAAAAACCAACGAGCTCATTGTGTGGCTAGTCAACTTTCATAATTGTAACTACATTCCACACGCATCCTCGCGAACCTAAAGCTGAAAATGATCGCAAAAAGGGATGTTTTTGTCCAGCGCGCCGTTGCTAAGCTAGCTTGTGCGTGCGCGGCCTACGCGTCCTCCCATGTGCTACTGCTTTGTTCTGGAGGCACTTTAACTCACACGC
Source organism: Gymnocypris eckloni scoliostomus (assembly GCA_027564155.1). Lineage (NCBI taxonomy): Eukaryota > Metazoa > Chordata > Actinopteri > Cypriniformes > Cyprinidae > Gymnocypris > Gymnocypris eckloni. Next base: position 14,978,909 of record CM050416.1, on the reverse strand, counting down.
TCAACAGAACGAGAAAACATCACTCGCCAAGTCTAAAAACAACTTAATTCGCATCCGACTGCGCGAACGCGTGTTTACGAGGGTAATTAAGGCGCATAGCGCAGTGAAATACAATAGTTGGTAGTTGCATTACAGCAAGCATGCTTTTCAAATCTCCCACATTCTCTTCAACTATGGAGGTGGAGAGGACTGCCATGCGCCACTTACTACATTGTTTGTATCTCCATCGTTGTCGCTTGCAATAGCGGAGTTACAAAATCCTGCGCGGAAAACATCTCGTATGTGTTTAAGCGGGAAATCGCGATTGAGTTTGTGAGACTAGAAGCCAGAAAATGTTTTACAACAGGTTCCTAGTCAATAACGCACAGTAAGACACTCACCAGTGAAATCCACCATCTTCACTCACTTGCCGTTTACAGCCACTGCTCTGGACAAATCTGCGAAACTGGAGCGTAAACTTAAAAGTAGACCGCGATCGAACGAAACGCACGCGGCGCGCGTCCAAAGCGAACTGAAACTTCTGCTAAAACGACTTTCTTAATCATAGTAACATTGCAAAAGTGGCGCGAACGCGACCTGCCTTGAACCATGTGGGTGAATGAAGGGCGGCTCCCGTTGAACGTAAATATCTACAACCCCCAACTCCTTCATTAGCATAAATAAACTACTTCCGATCTTTAGCCCTCCAACCAATCGAAAAGAAAAAGGGGGGAAACGAGCGAACATCCTTATTACCCATGCAATAATTATTAATAATAATAATAATAAGTCAAACCTGAAAAGCGCAAAAGTGACGCTGCAGTTGCAGTTCAGCTTAAATGTTTTAATTTAAATAATTAAAAAAGTGCAAAAAAAGTTTTCTGAGTAGCACATATGTTAATTAGAAATATATTATTGGTGTAGAAACAACAAAAAAATCATTAATTTAATTAAATGTGAAATTTCGAAGTATAAGGACTAAAATAATGTTCTCGTAAAAAAAACAGCTACTCAAATAATTATGAAGCCTACCATTTTTAGTTTATTTAATGAAAACAATGTTTACAGTGTGCAATGCATTAGAGTATGGCTATTTGTAAATGCACGATTTTCAAAGAGTGAGGACATTGTTTTTCATTGTCCTCATTTGAACGTCTGCTAAAATGACTAAATGTGAAAAGTTTTAAAGCTTTATATGTTTTTAACTATTAACAAGCTATACACAATTAGATTCTTTTTTTAAGTGAATCAAAAAAAGATAATGCACTGTTCCTCTTCTTTTTATACCCCTTTATTTTCAGTTGATGAAAAAATACATTCATAGCATACAATTAAAAACCACTGCCTTAAAATAGATGTGCATCTGTGTTCAATGTGTGAGGAAATTGTTATAAAATGTACACTTTGCATGCATTTGTATATATTTCCAATCTTACGTTATAGATACTTTTTGTACCACCATAAAGATGGAATGGTTTGCATTGACATGCGAGGAGAGAAACTACATGATGTGCATGATTATGCTGTATTGTTTAATCATGTTAACCATGTTTTCCTCTTTGTTCCTCAGAAAGTCTTCAGACGGCCAGAGTTGGAGCGAGCTACGAGCAGGTCTTGTGCTTGATCGCTGGCTTGTAACCTTCCCAACCCCCATTCCAATTCAGGACTTTGAGAACAGGCTCAATGGGGGCAGATTTCAGGCCTCGCATGGACGTGGGGGTCACATTCGGCTTAAGGCTGCCTCTTGGTCAACACCCCGTTCCCCTGTGTCTCCGGACAAAGGACGCAATCCCATTTCGGAGGGAGGAGATGGTGAAGCTCAGAGAACTGGAGAAAAGAGAAGAGAAAAAAATAGTTCTGAGAACTGATACAGAACGGAAAAAATACAAGTAGAGGGAATTGCAAATCATTTCAACCATTGTGCATCTAAGAGAAAGCAAAAGGGGGATGAAGAAGGAAGTTGATTCTGAAGAATGGCGGACAGGCAGGAAGAGGAACCATCCTGTTTCTTAGCTTGTTTCTCTCTCTCACTGTACCTTCTTCCTTATCTCTCTCTCTCTTTCCCTCTCTGTGTCTCTTCCTCTCTTAAAATGGCAGCAGACTCCTCCTACTTTAGGGGGCCAGGCAACATTTTGTGTTTGTCTTGAAAAAGCAGGGCCAGGAATGGTCACTGTTGGTGACCCGAGGTCAAGCAGACTCGCTTCTCTATCACAGTCCAGTCAGCTGGGAGATCTCACACCGGAGCCCTGAAGAAATCCAATCAAAAATGGGTATATACACTGTTAACGGTCGTTGTAAGGTTTGAATATTATTGACATTGTAAGGTTTAATTTGTATTTATTTATCTAGAGTTATATTGGCTAATTATTGGCAGTGCAATTCCAAAGATAAAGGATTATATTTACTGAATTGTACTGAATTTTATTCAAACCAAGTGAGCACCAGTAACAATAAAATGTATTGTTGTATCATATATTTATTGATTTTAAACACATTACTCTGAAAAAAATAATGTAGGGTTTATTTCTAAATAGTTTTAATTTAGAAGCTGCTAGTCAATATAGCAAAGAAACAGCAAGTGACATTTAATTCAATGTGATTTCTTTTAAAGAAGGAATTCTGAAACAGTAAACTAAAAAACATCTGTAAAAATAGTGCATAATGGCTATTTTTGTAATTATTTCAAAGTAAATCCTACAGTATTTTTTTCAGAGTAATGTGTTATTCTGAAGGAATTTTCTGTATTTGTTTCTGCAGGTGTTTTACCTGTATTTCTGTTGTGTTTTAGAGGAACGGAGATGTCCAGTCATTTAATGGATAAAGAGCTACAATCACGTTTCCTGTTATTTTATGGAAATAATTATTATGGCGTGTTTTCTTTCAAAAGGTTTTTCCAGTAATCTTCGTTATATTTACAACTTAAAAATACATTTTGTACAGTGTTGGAACTAATTCGTGTTCATCAGAAGTGAAGCTGCTTTTCATAAAACATAAATATACTCAAGATTGAAATAATCATTTTTATGTAGTAGTATTATGGAAAAACTGCTCTTATAAAGTCTCCGCCAAACCACTTCAATACACGCGCGAGTAGTTGTTTCCTCTCAGTGTTCACAAAATAGCATTCTTTTATTGATGTTTATATTTTATTGAGCCAATAAAACTTGCTTTAAATTCCCGGTGCTACTTTTAATGTATTTCTTTATGATATTTCAGTCTTTTTTGTACAGAATGATACTTTTTTTTTCTAATTTACATTTTGTATTATCTTATTGTCTTTTAACTAAAGCACAAACATTTACAGTTTTTGGTAAATACATTTCTTGATGGTCCCTTATGTCATTACGATGTGTTTTCATACTGTACACAGGTCAGGGTTTACTTTGATTTCACCGTTTGGGTGTAGAGAATATTGTATTTTACCTCATGTACCTCAGTAAAATGTGTAAGCTCATACAATAAGATTTCATTCTGGGGTTATATGAGTAACACAACCTTAATTCGTTGTTGTCAGGTAACCAACACATTGTCATGTAGTAACTTCTGCAATAACTGTTTTTATTTGAATCATACTGATTACTACGGACAACATTGAGTTTCAACAACTAAAGGGAAATCGTAAATGTTTGCAGGTTAAATATCAGTCACGCTCTTTTGAGCTGCCGCGGTGCAAATCGTTTCTATTCAGAACAAAGTGTATTCTAGAATTGCTGTTCTAACCACAGATGATGCTTTTATGAGAGGCTGAAGGAGGTTTTCCAGTTTGGACTTGTTTCTATGTCTAACTGTAATTCTGTTGTTGTTTTTCTGCATGTTTGAGAAATGAAATCTTTATGACGAAATCTCTCTCTCTCTTTTCTTTTTCTTTTCCTGAAAATGCAGTTAATGTTATCACATTGGACCAAATACTGACTTTTCTCACACAACAACTTATCAAAAACAAATGAACAATTTTTTGTACTTTTGGAGGTTTTCCCATCTTGTTATACACCCCTGGTCAAAAAGTTCCTGCTTACATAAAACAAAATAAAGATAAATAAAAAATGTGCTTGCGAATGTCTTATTATGCTATTATAGCCTAACCAAATCTTGGATTCAATCTTTTTTTCTTTCAAGTAGCACAGGTTTGCATTTCTTTTTGAACCTGATTAATCATTGAGCTTATGCACCTCAGTTTTTAAATGAACATTTCCAGAATTATCCACAAATAATCTTTCTTTCTTTCTTTCTTTCTTTCTTTCTTTCAAAAGGTTCATAAGCTCAAATCAATGAGACAGATGATCAGCCAGTTCCAATACGAAATACAAAACCTGTGCTAATTGAAAGAAAAGGAGTTGACAAAAAGACTGAATCCAAGATTATAATGAAAGATGTACAAGCACTTTTTAAAAGACTGGTCGTACAGGAGCACATCATTAGGTAAAGGACTTTCAGCACAGAACAATATATAATAACTTGATTCATAACATTTTTCTTTAAATACAGTGGAACTGAACACTTCTACTGTCTGAATGCCACTGCATTAAATAATCAAATATTAAAGCAAATTCATGTAAGTCTCAAATGCTGCAGGATCCTTTCTTTATACTGACATCACTTCTGTTCTTCATTTTGGCTCAATGTTTTTGAATCATCTGTTCTGGTGAATGTTAGGGAATATCATTTCTCCTCAAGTTCATATAAGTGTCATATATAGTACACAAATACTATTAGTACTCAGAGATCTCAGTGATTTACATACTCTTACTTCTTGACCATTTAAATATCATAATCTGTACCAAATACATAATATCATAAATATCATAATCTGTACCAAATACATAATATCATAAATATCATAATCTGTACCAAATAGCATATTTTTTGGGTCTCTGAATAAAAGTGAGTTGTTTTCCCCCCTTCCTCGAGTATGATATCTGCAATTTATCATACTATATGAGCCACAAAAGCTTTATGTATCAAATAGTGTGCTATATATGACATATATAGTATAGAGAAATGACTATTGTTTTATACTTTCAAACTGTACAAACATCTTTTTGTCAAAGTTTTGCTTAAAAAGGTGATTCTTCTACAATACCTAAATGACTCATGGTGTAATATTGTATCTAATACATAGACATTCAGACATTTGTAAACCCTACTGTATTATATTTAATATGCAAGTTTATGAGACCTCGATGATCAACACTTTGCTGGAAATCCTGCCGTACCGTACACAGTCTACTGCACGCCGTCTGTTGCCTGATTGATTTGCACTTCTTTTATTATCAAGTAAAATGCATTTAGTATACTTGTAAAAACCTTCCCCTCGAGGTGCATGTGTCTTTTGCTGTGAAATCAGACTTTTATTAAGTATAATGTAATAATATTTCAAGATGGATACTTGCTAGACAGAAGCAGCTTAAGTTTACTTAATTATCCATGCATGGTTTTTAAGAAAAATCATGTTTAAATGTATCAAATATGAACATCAGGCTTATGAGGAACATTTATTTTTTAATCTCTAAAACATTGTATCGCATTGCATTATGTTAATCATAAACTAAGCATTTAAATATCATACAATATGATATTGAGAGAGTGACATTTAAATGCATTTTATATAAGTATCTTCTATACTCTCATGAAGATCTCAGTGATTTACATCGTAAACGTATCTTACTCTTCTTTTTGGCCATATAAATATCATAATCTGCACAAATAGCATACTTTTGCAGAATAAAACTGAGGTGTTATTCCCCCCTTCCTCTAGTATGATATCTACAGTTTATCATATGAGCAACAAAATCTTTATGTATCAAATATTATACTCAAAATAAAGATGATTATTATTTATGTATTTCTTCTAAAGTTTCAATAAACCATAATTCATTAAAATCAGACTAACTGAACACTTTCTAGAAGTGCAACTCTGGATTGATCCCATGATTCTCCCACAAACCCCTTTAAAGATCAATCATAACCTCAATTATTACATAATTCAAAAACCAAATCTAAAGTATTCATGAGGGCATTATAAACAAACAGAGAACGTCATGCTTCAAACGACAGGTATAGCATTATTTCACCAAACTGCATTGACTTTCACATGCTAAGACTTCTTTACTAGACTATACTTGATCTACTAAAATGGTTAAACTTTAATATCTGTACTGGATTTTGATTTTTATCAGAGGGACATAAACTATTTAAAGTGAAATTATGAGATCACTATCATAATTATTTATGTGAGACTTTAGGACATCAACAGAACATAAGAATAATATGATCAAAGCTATAGAAAAGCCTTTTCTCATTATGTTGTCCTTTATTAGTCAATGTTAAATTATTAGTACTCAAGGAAGTGGCTGTCATATTTAATTAATTATTCCAATATATAACATTCACAGTAGAGGAAACTGGGGTTAGTTGTCACACTGAATGTTTCTTCACTGTCCTGACTACAAAACATTTCCTTGAATATATATATATATATATATATATATATATACACATTTATATTATACGTATACATTCACAGACTACATATAAATTATTGATAAAAAAATCATTTTCATAATTTTTATCTTTAAAATGCTATCCAGAGTAAAAAGCAAACAACAAAGCATTGCATAACAGATCTGTACTAAATAAATTAGTTCATTTATTATTATATTTTATTTTATTTGTATATATTTAGCCTACATTATACAGAGCCAATACATTTGAATATAACCCAGACCTGTCAAATATCCTTGTTCTAACAATAGAATTAAACCTCTCAGCTCAAATCTGAAATAATAAAGCTGAAATGATATTACAGTACTGATGATTTAGTTTGAAAAATAATCAAACCCAACACTGCTTTGAACAAGGCGTGTCAAATCAACACTTCAGACTCTACATTTGTTTAATCAATTTCCTGCGCTGAAAAAATATTGAAAAACATTTTTAAGGTAAGTGGTTGCAAACAATTTATTTTAGCTACATTTTTTTTTTTAAGTCAGTCAGCTAAAATAGTTTATTTATATGTAGCTAAAATAAATTGATTGCAACCACTTTCCTTAAAAAATAAATGAGTAAATTCAATGAATATTATTTTCAGTGCCTTAATCCATAAAACTGCTCCTATTTAGCTTCATAAATGATTGTAAAACATACAAATGAAGCAGCTTTGTGCTAACGTCAGCTAGAAATCAGGCTGGAAATATTTTGGCTGGATTTCAAATAAGTGAGCATTGATTAATCAATTTACTGAATCCCCCCCCCCAGCGGTACAGAACGGTACGACATGAACGAGCACACTTTATCAACAACATGCAGGCTAGCTAGTGTATACTGTGCATGGAAATACAGTGCATACATGTTCAAGCTTTGGATATTTATATTCAATAATTATTGTGTTGACTTTCTTTATTTAATTTTCCCTCAAGAATTAGCATAACATAATCTAAACTCCACACCAAAGCTTCAATTATTCAGTTAGTAGGCTACATGTATTTGTATTTATAAAACCGGACGCTGATTATTATTGCCATCGATGATTTGTGGTGATTTGCTGTTGAAATATTTGAAATCCGTTTTAAAGCTAAATGTATAATATAATAGTTTGTGATATTGATTCGTTAACAATCAGAAACCTGCTCCTAAAACGTCTCCGAGTGCATAAACTAGGAAACCAAACATAAGAAACATAATATCCTAATAAATAAAGAACTTAAGCTCAAAAATAAATATGATATGAGAAATGTGGGAATGAATCTCTGTTCACTGCCTCCCTCTCCTGGTCATGACTGAGTACTGATCTCTAAAACATTACAGTTGCCTTTTTTAAGATTGTCACTCATCTTTTTTTTCTTTATTAATTTTTTTGCCAGTTTATCAAATATGCAACCAAATACATTTGGTCATTTATTATTATTATAATTTTTTACTGAACAGGCATGTCCTGTTAAACTGTCATGTCCCATTATTGTCATGTCCCGTTAATCATCATTTATTTTTCATGTAAATTCACCATGAAAATATGACTGGAGATTGCGACTGTGGCAAGTCCCATTGTGAGTGTATATAATGAGTATGTTTCATGTGCTGTGGAGGGTTTATACGCAGTATCTCTGACTATGACTTCAAACTCAGATTGTAAATGATTTTAACTCATGCGCTGTTCATGTTAGACGCCTGTTTCAGCAGCAGCAGCCTTAATAAGCGAGATGGAGGACTTGGCATAAGGGAACACGAATGATAAATTGTCTGGAGCTTTGGATTATTTGCTTCAGTTTATTTCATTTAGACAGATTTACCATAGCATGCTGCTGTACCAGCATCTAAATCAATATCTATCATCTCCCAAACTAGGAGGGTTTTCTCACAGGACTGCAGCAGCTGTAGGGTGACAAACACTGTGCATCTTGTATATCTCAACTCAGCTATTTCTCCAATGAACATCAATCTCACAGGTTTACTTGACACGTGTACTATGGTAAAGTATCATCAGACAATAAAAGAGTAGCATTTGCATGTGACCCCAAGGTAGTGGTAAATGGTACTTGTCCAAAAAACACATTTTATTTAGTTTTTCAGTGCAGTGCTGCGTTGGCAAGGTCATGGGGTTTGATTCCTGAGGAATGCATGAACTGATTAAATGTGTATACTTTGAATGCACTGTAAGTCACTTTGGATAAAAGTACTGCCAAATGCATTAATGTATATTACATCTTTTTTTCCCCAGAGAGAAACTCGATTTTGACTCATCTCTGAATTTGAAAGTGCACACCACATACATAGTTTTTTTTCTTTGAAGAGCACATGAAAAACTGAAGATAAGTGTCTTTGACAATTCAGAAAGCAGGTTGGTAATATGTATAACAAAAGACATTTGATTATGATCACAAAATCCATCCTGATATCTTCGAGTGCCTTCAAGTGTTCACTTTTAAGTCCATAAGAAGACTTTTTCAGCATCCAGCTGTGTGTTATTAGATATCTGTGCTGATACATACATAAATACAGTTATTACAGTAGAACAACCATTATACCCATGGAATCAACCCATCATGATAGGTATATAACCTTCAATAATTTATTGACATCATGGATATTCATATCACAATCAAATGCATTTGTTGCAAAATTACATGGTATAATCAAATGCATTTGTTGCAAAGGGACAATATGAAAACAACAACAGCAACGACATTAATAATAGATTTAACTTGAACACAAGTATTATATACTGCCAAAATCATCACAATTAAAAGAACCAAAGACTTAAACTACTTCAGTCTGTGTGCATTTATTTTATTGAATACACGAGTTTCATAATTTGAGTTGAATTACTGAAATAAATGAACTTTTCCACGATATTCTAATTAATTGAGATGCACCTGTGTATATATACATAAGTGCTGTCAAATCGATGAATCGTGATCCAAAATAAACGTTTGACACAAAATACACAAAATAAAAGTGTATACATAATACATATATTTATAAGTAAAAAACGAAATAAAATGGGCATGTTGCAATAGTCTTTCTACTTTCATATCTCGTGATTAATGTGTTTCTTTCAGATTCCTACAGATACTAGCCATTTCTGAGGGAAAATTGTTTCTTCATCACATTTTTTAATGTAGCTCTGAAACGTGCTGCTTCTTTTTTTGAAACCTGCCTCAATGTTGATTGAGAAACACTAAATAACCGATTATATCATTAACATCAAATCAGATGTGACACTTTCATACAATAGTGCAAAACACAGAACATTACACACCCTCCTCAGCTTAGAGCAGTCTTAGAGTTCAGATTTGATGATATTTCATGATAGTTTATTCATGAAAGTTTGTTAAAGTATAGATTTTATAGCTGTAAGCTAACTCTAAATATGCATCTTCTCTTGGACATCAAATACGGAAATAAACAGGTCAAAGGTGACTGAACAGAAGTCAGAATGCTGTTTGCTAGTGTAACAACTCTACAGTGTGGTTGACTATGTTACAGTGACAGGTCGCTCTAAGGACCTGATATTGGACCAGTGTCTAGGTTCGGTTACAGGAGGGTAAGAAGCAAAGCACTCAAGACACAGGCAATGACTGTAATTATATGAATGTATTTTGATTGGTGCAAAACAATGATAATAAAAGCAAATGTAACAATCACAACAACAATGACATGAAAATAAATCAAATCAAATGAAACAATTGTCCTTTTCAATCCCTTGGTGTTCTTTTAGATATCTTTTGAGCTCTGTTCACTATTTAAATAGCTTTCTCCTATTTACTTCTAGTTATTTAAGTTATATTTTAGTCATTTAGTTTCTAATTTTAGTTATAGATATTTAGTTCCGCTAACTTTTAGTTTAATAAGAGCTTTTGTTATTTTGGGGTTTTAGTTCCTTTTCACTCTTTTAGTTCCCACTCATAAAATGATTAAACCGAAATTAAAACAAAATATGAGAAAATAAATTACATTAAATCACAATAGACAAATCAAAACAAATTGAAACAATTAAATTCTTCAACAATATGACAGTCGATTACTCCTCAATAGAAATGTTCTTTTGTCAATCAAAGTGTAAAATATGTTGGTGTGTGCAAAGAGTCTTTGATGAAGGTTGTATTGCGACAGTCAATAGTGCAAAATGATCAACGTCGGGAAAAGAATCTGATCCTTCCGATCAGAATGTACTCAATGAAAAAACGGATTCCACCTGTTTAGTTGAAAGCACTACCGGAATCTTCCGTTTGCGTTTCTCTCAAATCACTGTGGTTCGGGTGGGTAGGCTCGCCATCTCGATGTCAAAGGGTTCATCCAATCGCACTAAAAAACCTGACCTGTTCACACAAACAGCATCTTAAACATCATACACATTTGCACACTATTTCTTTTAGACAACGCAATATATACTCTTTACATTCATCAATCAACCATCTATATAGATTTGAAAATAGTATTTACATACTCTTTTTTCCTCTAGTCATCACATATATAACATACCAGAATATGTCAATTTGTACAATATAACATTTAAGTGCTTAAATGGAATATTTTATCACCTTTCACACTTCTTCTGAACTATTTCACACTTTAAACACTTCAGAAACATTTCAAAACCTTCAATAAACAAATATAACAACCAGTTTTCAGTAAATTGAACAATATTACTTAAAAACTCACCAAATCCAGGAGTATTATATGTTTGAAACCCGCATGGATTTACAGGGGTTCGCATCAGAAATCGTCAGTGGTAATATCGCAATCTCGTTCTAAAAACAACCCAATATAATCAAATAATAGGTCTACAGCATAATATATATCATATTATACAGATATTAGAAAGGTTGATCTTGCTTTTTTTCTCTCGCTCGCGATAAGCAAAATGCGATCGCCTCTTACTGCTCCCGCGTCTCGTCTCTATGACGTCACGCGCAGTCGCAGTTTAAACTGAATATATCATTTCAGCATTTAGTCATTTTATTATTTATTATATTAAACTGCAATGACTTTAAGCAACATTCTATTTAGCCTTTTTGCAATATGTTAGAGTTATAATTATTTGAAAATTATATTATTTTCTTTCTGTTTCTCATATAGCAGGATTCTAACCTGTGTTACACTAGCACGTTTACCCAAGTTCAATCCAGCTGCAAAGATATATAGTGCATTTATTCAAGTTAAAAATGTCAAGCTTTGATAAGCGGAAGTCCGGGTCTCTCTCTCGGATTCGTGGGGAAAACAATATTGAGAACTGGAGGCTGTATGCTAGATTTGATCATACTTAATATTCATACTTGGGAATACTGAGGACCATCCAAACTGATCTCTTCATGTACGTGCTTTCATCTTGACAATGTCTCCACCACAAAAGTGAAATGGCTTTACCGTCTCTTTTCAGGAGACTCGTCTGCTCTATGTTGCGTCTTTATGTCCCTTGAAGTGTCACTTCAATTCTCAATCAGATGCGTTTGCCGCCTGCTTAATAGTTCGTACAGGTGACGAGGTGTCTTCTGATTTTAGTGCATGTAAAATGGGGTCCGTGATTGATCTGGGTGCACACTGGAGCCAATTAAAGTGCTTAATGGGGCCAGACGACGGGAGAATTAAAGGAGATTGCAAATGTTAAACCTCATGATTGGAAATATGCCATCAGAGGAAGTGACTCTGAGAATATGTCTGACAAAAAGTGCATAATAATAATAATAATAATATATTTTTTTATTGCTGCACAAAAAAAGTCAAAATATATTGAACATCCAGATAAGAGATTGTGGCACACTTTTGGGGAAGAGACAATGAAACCGTGTTTTCTGTCACTGAATTATTGGTAAATATGTCACGAAAATAATAAAATGAAATATTGATTTACAATAAATATCATATATAACAGAGTCGAAAACATTCGACTGAAGAACAGCAGAAGAAGCAGGCGTTTAAATGATTGGGTTAATCCTGTATTTGATCAGTGATTATTTTCATTGAATCAAGGAACTGAATCGATTCACTATAATAACGATCCACTTCTACAGTAAAAGTATTAAAAGCTTCTGGAACTCATTACTTGTCCCGGTGCACACACGAGAGAGGATCGAGGAACACACAGACGAGGATGTAACTCAAATAACAGTCTTTAATGAATCCAGGCAAGACAAGGCAAGGCTGACACAGACAGGAGTAACGAGTAGACCAGACCAAATCAAACACACAGGACCATAAATACACAGGATAATCATAGATAATAGACAAACACAGCTGGACAAGAATGAACTCATAATCACACTTAACAAGGACAGGAACAAACCAAATATGGACACGAGAGGCGGGAGCACAAGACACACACCGACAGACGACTGACATTACTAAAATTATATGTTTTAATGTAATTAATATGATAATAATTATTTAATATAACAACAACAACAACAATAACTATTATTATTGGACACTCTAAACAGTGAAATCCAGTAATTTCACATTTTTCTTCTAGAGTTTCAACATCACCAATCTGTTCAGATTTGGCAAGTTTCAAGTTCAAGCTTGCAATGAAAAGTCATTGATTATTTCTAATCAATAATTGTGTATGTGTTTGCCATTTCAGATGTATTATGGGATTGCCGTCCTATAGTGAAGGACTTTGGGCATCATAGGGGACACACCTACTTAGGGCTGTCGCGGTTAGGAAATTTCCCTTGCGGTTATTATGGGTGGCTCAATAGCGCGATATGCGGTATTACCGCCGTTTAAAAAAAAAAAAATGTATATCATGATTTTACTGCATACAAAGCTCTATTGCTAAGCTATTATGTAGCATATATTGTTGTTTTTTAACTGACAGGGAGACACGTTTTAAAACATTTTTGTTTATTTTTTAATGCCAAACAACAATAAGAACATGCATTTTCCAATGTAAAAAACGAAATAAATCAAATAACTAAAGTAGGCTATCACATGAAAACAAACAATAAGAAAATCCTTTTTCCAATTTGAAAAACGAAAGAATTCTAAAGTATCACATGAAAACAAAGTGTTGGCCTAAGTGAAAATACAGAGAATAAACGAAATATAAGACCTAATTAAGCCTTAACGAATGTGATTTAGACCTGGGTTATCATATCCTTGTTTCGCGCTAGGAAAACCAACATATTAGCTTTATGTGGTTTCAGGGAGGATCGCATGGGGGTAACAATATTCCCGGCTACACTGAAAACCCTTTCCGATGGTGTGCTGGTTGCACAAATACACATGTATTTGCGCGCGACTTTAGACAGCAGCGGATATCTAGACTGATTATCGCGCCACCAGGACAGTGGATTCGCGTTGGAGTCTATGCTTTCTTCCTGTAGCGCGTGAGCTCGTTATCTGCTCGCGCTCTCTTGGGTATTGGCGCTGACGCAGAGGTTGTCCGTGACTTCAGCAGGTCTCCGAGAGTCTTTTTATTTGCTGCAGGTGGCACCACCGCGTGCCCTTGGTCTCCAACCACTGACGCACTGGCAGCGCTCCCTTCGTCCTCCACTCCCACCATATCTTCGATGAGTTTGGATTTTGTCTCCGTGTCATTTATACATGGGCGTAACCACCATATACTTTGGGGGGGACGTGTCCCCCCCAATGTTGGAAAAATACCAATCTGTCCCCCCCAATAATAGGCCTATTGTATTGTAATATGTGACATATGATATGCCCTCCTTTTATGAACCCTGGTTGTAGCCTAGTGGATCTGTTGTTATTTCCGATTTACTTTCAATTTAGGAAAAACAAGGGAAACAAAACTGTGTGACCACCCCCCCTCGATTGTACACTTGGTTGAGCCCGTAAACGCCGGCTTGCGGCATCGTTTGAAAAAACCGCTCAGTCCGACTGTCACTGGTGCTTAAATGAAATGAAGGTAGGAGCTAAAAGAAAGAAGCAGGACGAACAGGCGGACATTCGCCTTTTTTCAGACGGTAAGCAAGTAGACACCTAAAAAGTAGTGCCATGGTCAAAAATACCGCGGCAATTTTTGAATAAATGTGAAAAAATATCACGTTTAAATGGCTCAGTATTATAGCTAGGTAGCTAGCATGATACCCTGAAAATAGGCTGAATAATGAACTGCTGGAGTCACAGACCAAGGAGTTCCCGCACTTCCCACTCCATTGATAAGCCTCTATTCATTCGTTGATGGCCTGGCCTGCTTGTTTTTACGATCTGATCCGCGACTGAACTTATCTGGGGGAAAACATATCTGGGGGAGGGCTCACATTTGGACCCCCCCAATATCTATACCATGGTTACGCCCTTGCATTTATATAATCACCCCTATCGAGGATCTAAAAAACAGGCCTTTTCCAAAAGTTCTTGTAAGGCAGCTGGTTCATACTTCCCCTGTAGAACACTGCACATTTTGAGCTTTATGTCCGATGTTAATGTGGTATCCTCGTTTGATGGTTTAAGCATATCTTATGTCAGGAGTTTCAGGACGGGTTTGACTGAAGACACTGTAACGTAGCTCTCGCCAGACAGCAGATCCGTAAACTCAGCCGCGGATTTCATCTACTATTTAGGCTAATTTGCCTACCAAAATAAAACTATAGACTACATTTTAAATTATTATTCGTTTCAATATATTTTACTAAACAAAAAATACTATTAAATAATCCCGACTGCAAAAGAATGCATATTCATTAAATGTGCATAGACAGAGATATGGACATTAAATTGAGCTGAAATTAGCCTAAATATGTTTTTTTCTTCAATATATCCTACCTTTTGTAATAAATTTTGTTCCAAAATATGTATTTTTAAACGAAAAATAAATTTAAATCCAGCAACAGACATGCTATTGTAATAGTATTGTTTAATTAAATATTTAATATTATTTCATTTTTATTTATTGCCATTTTTATTTATTTATTTATTTAACAACATGTCCAATAAGTTATCAAGTAGTTTACATTTTATAACTTACCATGAGGCCATGTTGAGGGATTTGAAGTTCTGCTTGTGCTTTGGTCAGATCTCTTCTTTTCAACCAGCTCTGAGAAAATTTACTGACCAAGGTGTGACACAGGCCCATTGCACGAGCAGTGCGGTCCTTAACGCTTGCCATTGCGTTTGTAACTGCCAAATGTACCGCAGAAAAGTAGGTTTTGCCCGGCAACTCTACTGCTTGTCGAATTTTTGAAGCATTGACTTGAATGCAGGTTTCTCCACCGTATTCAATGGAACCATTTCCTCAACTAGATACTGCGTAACAGCGGCTGTATAAGGCATTTATACCTATTACATTCACGGTTGTATTTGACCGATTTCGCAAAGGCTTCAGCTTCTCCTAGCTGTCGGCTGGTACCGGCCTCAGCTGTTCTTTTTGATGTTGCTCCACGACCTGATGCTTGAGGGGGCAGCTGCGCTTCAATGGCTGGATGACAGTTAGCGAGATGACACCTCAAATTAGATGTATTGCCGCGTGTCACAGGGACCTTTTTGCCGCAAATTTTGCATATCGGTTCATCTAAATTAGCTGGCTCTCCCTTTTCATTGGGTTAAAAGCCGAGATGTTCCCAAACTGGCGATGTGACATTAGGTTTTGGGATGAGAGCGCCTGCCATCGTTTCAGCATTCAAAATCAACGAAACCCCGGATACAAACAGTTCACGGGAAATTGACACTCGTAACACTCTTGTATCATTATTAATTTATTTAACATTCAATGCACAGTGATGAATTGTAAAACAAGAAGGCCATAGCCTCATGAAATAAATAAATAAATAAAATAAACTGCGGTTGCCGCGGTTTCTGCGGTTGCTTTCCTTCCTCTGCGGTTGGCTTGTCAATAGCGCGGTTTTACAATATTGCGGTTACCGCGACAGCCCTACACCTACTGCATGATGCCTTAAAATGCTACCCATGTTAGACACTCGCTAAGTTTTGTAATTTTAATATTTTCCTATTACAGTTTTTTACAATTCCTTTTGCACTAATAACAGAACCTTCATGTCATTTTTCAAAACTCTAGACACAAAACTCAAAACAGTTATTATTTGTAACACATGCTGTCCAATGTTCAAAACATTGCATATTGCGTTCATATCTTTAAAAAAGCCTTGCATTTGCAGAAGCATTGGTTCAAAATACTAATTTATTATGAAATATCATAGGAACATAACTTTAGATCACCCACAGACAATATAGCCATAGTTTCACTGTTTAGCTGTTAGTATAATCATTAAATATAGTATGATGCAGATTTCATTATGTTCTACTCATTCATACATTATTGTAATAGACTAGAGAGAAAAGGTACAGACACGCAACAGGTTTAAAAAAACAAAAACAAAAAACAAACAAAGAACTTTATATAAGAAAAACAAGATAACACTACAGTAGACCTACAGTAAAATGTCAACTAGAGTGTCCCTCGCTGCACTTCTATGTTTTATCAACC
Organism: Gymnocypris eckloni scoliostomus; assembly: GCA_027564155.1. Lineage (NCBI taxonomy): Eukaryota > Metazoa > Chordata > Actinopteri > Cypriniformes > Cyprinidae > Gymnocypris > Gymnocypris eckloni. The sequence goes on along the minus strand of CM050416.1, from coordinate 14,962,030 downwards.
CTCTCTTGTGGATTTGGCCACAGCTTCTCATCCACATCATAATGGATAATGGATTTCATTAGCTAAAGATCTTGGAAACATTCTTCTGGTATGGTAAATACAGGCCTGACATTGGTCTCCTGTGATGTTATGCATCATCTATGGCCTGGAGAAGAGTGATTGTTTGTGAGGAGCCGATTGAAAACCTTCCACCTCCATGTGGAGAACACTCTTCAGTCGGGTTACAGTAAGGACAGAGGAGTCTGGGGTAAATACAAGGTGATAAACTGTAGAGGTGCCTGAAACCGTGATTGCTCTCAGTGCTGTCGCAAAGAATTCTGGGCCCTTTGCACTGACTTTGCTATGGGTGCTTCCAGCTCTATCACTCTCTAAAAAGACATCTACTGTAGGAAAAACAAATACTGATTACAATCATATAGAACTTTTAGGGATTTATTTCTCTCCCAACAACAGGCATCTTGAAACTGATCATACCTGAACATACTCAGTCCTCAGCTGCTTCACTTTCTTACTGTAATGCAACTCTCATATCATTTTAATAAATTACCTTGCAAACGGACTCTGTTGTTTAAACTGGGATTGCTCTGCAGGAATTCTGACGAAGAGTCTGGCCCTCTACTGTGAGCATGATGCAATATTCTGCAACGTTCCTGCAATATCACCTGGACAACAGTCAGGAGTCATTCGCTTTAAAAGAGTGCACAACTGAAGGTCAGTGGTGCTTACGGTGATGCCATCTGCCAAAAGTTACAGACTTTGCACTGCAACAATACATTGCATTATTAATTATTTAGATGCATATGCATTTTATCTGCAGACTGCAGTCTTGACAATGCATTTGCATGCAATACTTACATTGTAAGAGCAGCCAACAGCATATAGAGAGACTTTTAACTCAAACCAATAAGAACAACCTAGAAACCACACAGAATACCATAGCAACGGCATAGCAACAACCCCAAAGACCTTGCAATCGCTTGTTCTAGCGGCAGACCGAAACACCCTGACATTGAGTTTTACTAGCACCTTTCTAAAAATGTTCAAATATGGTTGCAAATAATGTAAATATTAAGTACTTTAAAATAAAGTTGTATAATAATATATTTTATCTTTGATATTTTATGTGTGTGTGTGTGTGTGTGTAATACTTATACAATACTATTTCAAGAATAGTTACATATTATAATTATTATATAGGCTATATATTTAACGTCAATTAGGTTATGAAAACATCCAGTTTTTTAATGCTTAAAAAATGATCCAGTGTTCCTTTTTTGTTGTTTTTTAATGATAAAGTAACTTTTGAATCTTCTCTGAACCATCTGAATTAATAATGTTAAGATGTTTCAGAAAATGTTTCATGAATGATGTAGAATTGTACATTTTAAGAACATTATTAAAGACAAAATAACTTGGAATAAATATTCTATTAACGTTACTTGAAGAAAGCTTGTTCATAACTTTGAGGGAATTTGCGTGTTACATATTCACCGGCTTGAATTCGTCATTCCCAGTCACACATATTTCTATTCAGATGACTGGATTTCACCTGCGACAATCCAAAGAACAACAGTTGTAATTTAAAACAGTTGACGGTAGCCATTGCCCTCCATACTGTGGAAGTCAATGGCTACCGTCAACTGTTTGGTTATCAAACATCTTCTCTCGTGTTCAACAGCTGAGAGAAACTCACACAGGCATGAAACAAATTGAGGGCGAGTAAACGGAAACAGAAGTTTGATTTCTGGCTGAACTATCTCTTTAAATCTCTTTAGAATGACGTTTTCATTAAATCTGTGTGTGAATGTAAAGAAACTACTGTCAACAAAGAACACTCGCTCCTCTGACGACCGAGTCAATTTGAGCATCTCAATGCAAACACGCTTTAAACGCAGTGACAGCGTCAAATAAGTTTGTCTGCGCCAGGCCTCACTTTAAAAGAGCATTAGGAATTCTGGCAGAGCCTCGGTTTGCGCTCATTTGTCTTTCAGTGCAATAATCACATCTGTCTTCCCCATCTACCCCCTTCAGAGCGACAGGATGTGTCTTCCACACTGCCAGACGCAAGACGAATGATGCGCTACACCATCTCCTCTGCATCCAAAGCACTTTTTGTTACCCTTGACTGGGTGAATATAATTGAGAAGCAGCCACGATGCACTTGCGTCTCCCAATCGGAGAGTCTATTTCACTGGGCTTGCATTTTACTGCCCTGCGAGAGAAAGAAAAAACCCAGAAACTCGGAACAAGGGATTCTCTGACTACTGCAGGCTCACTTTCCTCACTTACTCAACTCTTGTTCTTCAAGGAATTGTTCAGCCTAGCAATGCTACCCTGAATGACTTTCTTTCCTCTGTGGAACACAATAGGAAAAATGTAATCGCTCTTTTTCATCAAATTGCAATGAATGGATGAATAAAATGATCCCAAAGATCATAGAAAGCATCTTAAGTGAGCATAGTCCATACAACCTATACAGAATGAATCTTATCATTCAAGTCTTTTCAATGAATCGACTTCATAGCCTACAGCCAGTTTTAAGAATCATTGGAAATTATATGTATAACAAACAAAATAAAACATTCATATTTATTTTAAGCAGTATTTCAGCAAAAAATGGTTAATGCACAAAACATTATCAAAGACTATAAAACAAGATTACACGATGAAAGATTACATTTTACATTTAGTAATTTAGCAGATGCTTTTATCCAAAGTGAATTACAAATGAGGACAATAGAAGCAATCAAAACCAGCAGAGCAATGATCTGCAAGTGCTGTAGTTACTTAGTTAGCCTAACTTAACCTAGCTCAGCTTCACAGCAGTACATGTAGCAAGGGTTTTCTTTTTAAAATTTATATAATAAATCAAAACAAAACAGATAGAATAGAAAAAGAATATAGCAAGCTAGTTATAAGCCTTTTTGCTTTTAATTGTATAAAAAAAAAAAGATAGATAGAATACAAAACGATTAGAAACATTTTATAAATACACACATAAAATAAAATGAAATAATATATAAATATTAGTGCTGTCAAATGATTAATCACATCCAAAATAAAAGTTTTGTTCACATAATATATGTATGTGTATCGTGTTTATTTATTATGCATACACTCACATGCATGCATATATTAGGAAAAATATGCTATGTTTATATATTAAATATATTTACTGTATATATGATGTAATTTATATGAATATAAATATATGTAAATACATGTAAATCATTTCAAAATATATACTGTATGTGTTTGTATTTATATATACACATAATACATATACACAGTGCACACATATATTATGTGAACAAAAACTTTTATTTTGGATGCGATTAATTATTTGACAGCACTGATATATATATATATATATACTGTCACATGCATTATATTTTCTAATATTGGTTTCCTATTTGAATATACTTTAAAATATTATTTATTTCTGTGACCCAGCACTGAATTTTCTGCATAATTTCAGCAACATTGGTTTATTATGAGTGTTGAAACTGTTGTTTTTGGAACATGTGATACTTTTTCTCACTTCATTTTCTATTTGTATGTGTTACATCATTATGGTACAAAATTACCCTGTTTAAATCAATGTGATAAACGAAGTTAGGTCAAGTAATCTTAAAAGAATCTGATTAAATCTGTGTGTAATGTAAAGAAACTACTGTTATGAACTACAGTTTTGTGATGTAATTTGAGCATCTCAATGCAACGAATTACAATTAGTAAGTAAGTTTGTCTGGTAGAGCCTCATCATAGACATGTATATATAGGGAGTATAGACACTCTGTAGAGACTCTATAATGTAAATCAGTGATCAATCACATCTGGACTCTTCCCGCATCTACCTTCAGAGGTAGCAGCGATCTCCACACTGCCAGCTGTGTAGTTCGTCATTGGGAAGTTTGTAATTAAACACAATAGGCCTGTTTTAAAAATTGATGTTAAAATCACACAAACGTCTACAGGAGCATATTTCATCACTTAACAGCCTCACGGTAGGTCTGGCTTGAAAGGTTTATAGATTGTCGTTAAAAATCAGTTTCTCTACGGAGGAAATGAATGGGACTTGTACTCCAGGAACCCGGCTGTTGTGCTCTATTATACAATAATTCACTGCACTGCGATGTTTTAAGGGCTTTGTACTCGAGAGTCGTTCGAGGAAAGCAGCAGGTGTGTTATGTGAAATAATAAAGCAACAAATGAACAGGTGAGGATGATGATGACTTTCCTCCTTCCCTTCACAATAGGATATATATATTTATTTATTTATTTTTTTTTTTTATATTAAATAATTTGAAATAATTTTCAAATATATTATATAAATAATTGTGTGGATATGTACACTGTAAAAAGTGATAAGTTGATAATATATAAACAAATGTTTAACTAAACTGTCAAGTTCACTTGACTTTTTTCTTTTAATTATTATTTACTTAATTTAGGTTTCCTAATTTGTTTAAGTTAAGTCAACTTATCACATTTTTACAGTGTATATGCCAACTTTCAACAAGCTTATAAACAGAAATGTATGTTTATGGCACTGAAATATTAGTTTGCCCGTAATATGAATCTGTAATCTTCTCTGTCATTCAGTAGGATGATGATTTGTGAATCAACTGCAAGATGATGCATTTCAGAATAAGACCTGAAATAGAATGTGAACATATTATTAGCAGCCTCAAATCCACCAGGTAGCTCAGCTTTGGATGTGTGTAGGTGTGTGTGTGTGTGTGTGTGTGTTATGTTTATGTGGTTTATGAGGACAAACATTTGATATAATGAAATGGGTATGACATAGTTTACAAGGAGAAGCCTTTATGAGGACATTTTCAGTGTATAATAAATACAAATTATAAATCATAGAATGAGATTGAGAAACATATAAATGCACATGTGAGGGCTAAGTTTAGGTTAATCACATCCAAAATAGTTTTGTTCACAGCACATACATGTATGTGTATCATGTTTATTTATTACGCCTATAAAGTCACATGCATGCATATATAAAACCAACATGTTTATATATTAAATGTGTGTGTGTGGGTGTGTGTATGTGTGTGTGTGTGTGTGTGTGTAAATACAGTAACGGCATTGCAAAATATAGATGTGTGTCATTTATTATAATATAAAATAGGTATTGAAGTAAATTATTATTATATTTTTAATGATTCATTATATAACTTTATTTTGAATAAATACAAATAGTTATAACCAATTAAATCAGTATAGTATTTAATTGTATTGGATAATGGAAATAAAATAAAAAGATGATTAAAATAGTGGATTTATTTCTTGTTATTCTTTTAAATGGTTTAAATGAAATAAAACATAGTTATTAAATTAAAATAGTATAGTATTTAACAGTATTGAATAATTTAAATAAAATTAAATATAAATTTGATTACATTAAATTCAACAAAATAGGTAATTTATTTAATATTTCTTGATTTTCTTTTGAATAATTAAAATATAATACAAATATTTATTAAATTAATACAAATAGGAATATCATTTAATATTGTTTAGTTTTTCTTTTGAATTATTTAAATAAGTAATAAAAGTGATTAAAAATAGTAATTTTATTTCATATTTATTTCTTGAATGTTTCGGGGGAAATGGCAACATTGAAACATTAGATTAATTAATGAAAGAGCACAAAATGCAAGTTGTGCAAGGCATTTGAATCATCTGCATACTTTTTATGGCACTTGTACTCAGTCACACAAGGACTCCTGTCTGACATGATTTCTGTTTCCTTTTAAACCAAACAAAGCATTACAAACAGGATGAAGAGCTGCGGCATCCTCTGTATCCAGTGCCGTTTCTCAAACACCCCCTCCTTTAAACATGAAAGGAATCAGACTTTGTCGTAGCGTTCGCTGTGATCCCACATGTAGCTTTAATCAGGACACCATCGATGCACAGATCTTCCTCCCTCCCTCCGCGGTCTTTAGGGATGTGTCCCCAGGCCCGGTTTGAAGGAGTGACCAAGAGACAGCTCATTTATCTTCCGACAAAAGAAAGCCATCTCACATTCCCCCCAGCCCAAATACAATCCCCCTTAGGCTGGAATTACATATTGATTTGATATACTAATAAAATCCCCTTCTTCTTGCTCCCTGAGATAAAATGATCCGCTCTGGCAAGGTGGGTTGGATGCGGGATGTGGTTGGAGCGCTCCGTCAGCAGAGGGCAGTGGAGACACACGGCTGGCGGGATGAAAGCTGCTCTATTTAGGACTCTGACTGAGGTACTGCCATGCAAAACAATGTGGAAAACACTTGATGCTTCGAGGCTCACTCTTTTATCTTTCCGACTGTCACAGATGTTCCACTGTGAAGACATCTTTCCTATTTTATACACCAAAGACTTTCTCCCTCAGACTGGGCTGAAGTACGGTTCTCCCATTTGTAGCATCCTTAAAAGAGCGTGCCGTGTGTGGGCACGTTAAGAGAATGGATTACATCTGCTTTGTGACTGGTTCTGCATGTCAGCTTCACCAGGATGAGGACTGTAAAGGGTTTGCTTATAGAAAAGCTCTGAAATACATAATGCAGATGCATAATGTTTTGGAGTATTGGAGTCATTTTATTTGATTGATTTAGAAAATCTTAAATACAAATAAAATACAAATGGTTATTCAATTTAATTAAAGAAAACATAGTAATTCATTATTTTCATTTTGTTCCCCTGATTTGAATCATTTGAATATTTTAAATAAAAATAATTTAAGTAGTTAATTAAAAATAGTCATTATATTTCAGATTAGTTTCATGGTTTTCTTTTGAATTTTTGATGTTAAATACAAATAAAATAGTTCTGAAATTAACTAAAATGACTTTTATATTATTTAATGTTATTTTGTATAATGCTGAATAATTTAAATAAAAATATAACATGTTTATTAAAATAGTATAATTTCAGATTTTCTTTTCAACATTGATATGATTTAAATCAAATAGGTATTAAATCAAATAAATAAAAATAGTAATTCAGATTTATTTTATAATTTTCTTTTGAATAATAAAAATAAAAAATAAAATAAACTGGTTATTAAATTAATTACAGATATTAATTTGATTTCAGATTTATTTCATGAATATCTTCTGACTTTGAATAATGTAAAATATAATAGTTATTAAATTATGGACTCCCATTACAAACAGGATGATGCACAGATCTTCCTCCGGGATGTGTCCCCAGGCCCGGTTTGAAGGAGTGACCAAGAGACAGCTCATTTATTTAGGCTGGAATTACATATTGATTTGATATATAAAATGGCTGCTCTATTTAGGACTCTGACTGAGGTACTGCCATGCAAAACAATGTGGAAAACACTTGATGCTTCGAGGCTCACTCTTTATCTTTCCGGCTGTCACAGATGTTCCACTGTGAAGACATCTTTCCTATTTTATACACCAAAGACTTTCTCCTCAGACTGGTTCTCCCATTTGTAGCATCCGCGTGCCTTGTGTGGGTACGTTAAGAGAATGGATTACATCTGCTTTGACTGGTTCTGTATGTCAGCTTCACCAGGATGAGGACTGTAAAGGGTTTGCTTATAGAAAAAGCTCTGAAATACATAATGCAGATGCATATTTTTTTGGAGTGGAGTCATTTTATTTGATTGATTTAGAATATCTTAAATACAAATAAAATACAAATGGTTATTCAATTAAATTAAAGAAAACATAGTAATTCATTCGTTTCATTTTGTTCCCCTGATTTGAATCCTTTGATTATTTTAAATAAAAATAATTTAAGTAGTTAATTAAAAATAGTCATTATATTTCAGATTCATTTCTTTTGAATTTTTGATGTTAAATAAAGTACAAATAAAATAGTTCTGAAATTAACTAAAAATGACTTTTTGATTATTTAATGTTCTTTTGTATAATGCTGAATAATTTAAATAAAAAAACAACATGTTTATTAAAATAGTATAATTTCAGATTTTCTTTTCAACATTGATATGATTTAAATAAAATAAAATAGGTATTAAATCAAATAAAGAAAAATAGTAATTCAGATTTATTTTATCATTTTCTTTTGAATAATTAAAATAAAAAATAAAATAAACTGGTTATTAAATTAATTACAGATATTAATTTGATTTCAGATTTATTTCATGAATATCTTCTGACTTTGAATAATGTAAAATATAATAGTTATAAAATTATTTAAGTAAAAATTAGATTTTTAACTTATTAAGTAGTAGTAGTAGTAGCCCTTTATTGTCACTAGTAACAAGTACCAGCGAAATTAGCCATCCACCTGTCCATACATACACAACATACATATGACAACGTTTGTTTTAGTTTGCTGGGTCAGTGTACGGGTCAGGAGTGGGACAGATACCCAGGACCAGGGGATGATGGTCCCGCGATACGGTGTATTGTTTGCTGGGTCAGTGTACGGGTCAGGAGTGGGACAGATACCCAGGACCAGGGATGGTGGTCCCGCGATACGGTGTATCGTCTGCTGGGTCAGTGTACGGGTCAGGAGTGGGACAGATACCCAGGACCAGGGGATGGTGGTCCCGCGATACGGTGTATAGTTTGCTGGGTCAGTGTACGGGTCAGGAGTGGGACAGATATCCAGGACCAGGGCATGGTGGTCTCTGATACTTTCGAGCGGAGAACCCAAAGGTCTTTCGATCAAACCCCAGAAGACATGAGTTACTGGGTTTAGCTGTCACCACCGCATGTCCGAGTAAGGAACATAACCTCAGCTTGCCCCAAAAGGACTGAAGTGTTTCTTAAGAGTAAAATAACCAGATACCCGACAGCGTGATATTTACTCTTTCTCTTTAAACTTTTTTACTTCATGTTCAACTTCTGAAACCGAGTGAGCCAAAGCATCATAACATACTGTAACATCTCAGTGAAGACACAAGAGACGACTTTCTCACACGGCTCACAAAACACCTGATTATCAGTGCTACACTCCTGCCAGAAAGTCAACACAACAAATACCCACAATGCACTGAGCAGCCAATCAGAAGAGATTGATGCTACAATACTTTCTTTAGGCAGAATTAGAGATATCGTTTGTAAAGAAGGCAAGCCCAGAAAGAATCGCAAGTGAAATCGATTATAAACGATCTTATATTTCATGTTGTACTAAAAAGAGTTCAAATGAGGTAATACAGAATAGACTACTGTTCTAAGCTGTCATGTCATTCATGGTGAAATAAACCTAAAATACAATGAAATACTCAAATCTTACACTTAAAAGACTTCATGAATTTACATACTAAAATTACAAATAAATCTCATATATAACATCTAATATTTATGTACATATACATTTTTATATATATTCCAATATTTAATTTATTTAACTATTACATTATTATTATTATTACTATCCCTGCATGCAAATAGTTTATCCATTAAATTCTGCTAGATTTATTTGGAAACGAATCCTAATATCTTTATATATATATATATATATATATATATATATATAAATAAATAAAACCTAAATGTAAAAGGCACATAGTAAATGTATAAAATATTTACTAAAACTAAAATAAAAACATAAAAAAACAAAAAAAGCCATTTCCAAATATGATTAAATACTGTAATATCACAATAAATAATATATTATAATACAAATAATAAATAATAAAAGAATAACACCTCATCACACATGAAACTAAACACATTTTAGTAAAGTTTTGGTATTCATATTGCTAACCTATCTAGCATGCAGGTGTATTGTAAAAAAAAACACACACACACACACACAGACACCACACACACACCACACACACACACACACACACACACACACACACACACACACTCACACACACACACACACACACACACACACACACACACACACACACACACACACACACACACACACACACACACACACACACACACACACGTTTAAGTAAATTACACTATTTTAGCAACAGTTGCTATTGTATATTATATACTAATATGAATTAATTTATAAATGACTTTTCTCTTGCTTCATACTCCATCTCAGATGTCTGTTTTTCACTGAGCTCGTCTGAATTCATCATCAAGGGTGCACACAATGCTGTTTAGTTAGGATGCTGAGTATACAGAGCTGTATGCATCCAATAGTATCAGCATGACGATGAAAAACAAACTTCTTTGATGCTATACACCGCAATCCCTTTTGATAACCTCGGTTTATTCTCTAAGCCGCGCATCTTTACATGCATTATCTGCCTCTTCCAGCGATACACAGAAAACAATTCTGCATCATATCCACCAGTTTATAATGACCCCTTCTACCCTGAAGGCCGACGTATGATTTGTATTCTGTCTGGTGGCCTGTAGATATATCTGTATCTCCAGGCCTCTGAGGAGCCATGATGAAGTGAGGCATTCACTAAATCCCCCTCTCATTTTTTTCTCTGATCGCTTTTTTTGGATAACGGACACCGGAGATATCAGGTGTCTTACATCACAGACAGGAGTCTGTTGTTTTGAAGGCAGATGGCATCTGATGCTGATGCAGGGCGACTGTCTGACCGCCGAAGATTTCGGTCACTGCAGAAATTCTGCCCGTATTTGGCATTTTGACTGACAGCGGTACGAGGAAAGGCCATCTATGAAATAGTGATGAAGCCTGCCGACGAACTCGGCTTTTTGGGGCAACTGACTGACACTTGGCATCAAAAGTAAGAGTAATCATAGAGACGCGTGTGATCACGAGCGCGGGTGTGTGTAGATAGAAGAGAAGCTGCCGTCCACGAAATGAGATCTGCTTCATTTGACCCACGTGTGCCTGAGGTTTTTGAGGGCACTTCAAAGCACTGAGTGATAAAGAAATCCTGAGGAAGAAAAATGGGGAAAAAAGAAAGAATCGCAGCAGGGAATAAAAGCCTGACTTCTCCAATCAGGCACAGGGATTAGAATCAGTGAGTGAAAATCAGTCTGGTCCACTCCAAAACTCACTTCATGGACCTTAGCAACTCAAACATGTTTGCACAGAAACCCTTCGAGGCATGTTCAGATTGTGCAGAAATTAAACTTATCTAAACCTTAACTTTTCCAAACCTGAATGGCTTTTATCTTCTGTTGAACACAAATGAAGATATTTTTAAGAAGCTGGTTTTATAATGTCAAATTGGGGTCCAAAAAAAGGGTCCACATCATTTTCAGGGCCACTGCATAATGCAAATCAAACAGTTAATATAATTTATAAATGTTCATCATAACAATGCTTACAATTATTAATTTAAATTCATTATTTAATGTTTTATAATAAATACAAAAATAAAAGTTTATATATTTACATTTATTCATTTAGCAGACGCTTTTATCCAAAGCGACTTTCAATGGAGGAATACAATAAGCGATTCATGATACAGAGGCAAACAGACACAGGAAGTGCTTGTAATACAACATTTCAGGCATTGTTCAGAGTAAATACTAGCTAGACAGGGAGAGGTTAAGGAAAGAAAGCAAGTTTTTATTTTTTAAGATGAAGTCAAGTGATGACGGAAGAGATGAGTTTTCAGGTGTTCCTTAAATTAACAGGGATCCAGCGCTCCGGATGGGGGGGGGGGGAAGATCATTCCACCAGCCAGGAACAGTGAATGAAAACGTTCTGGAAAGTGATTTTGAGCCTCTCTGTGATGGTACCACGAGGCGTCGCTCATTAGCAGATCTCAGACTTCTGGAGGGATGTAGATTCGTAATAGTGAGTGGAAATAGGAGGGGCTTCTGGAGGGATGTAGATTCGTGATAGTGAGTGGAAGTAGGCGGGGCTTCTGGAGGGATGTAGATCGTAATAGTGAGTGGCAGTAGGAGGGCTTCTGGAGGGGATGTCGATTTGTAATAGTGAGTGGAAGTAGGCGGGGCTTCTGGAGGGATGTAGATTTGTAATAGTGAGTGGAAGTAGGCGGGCTTCTGGAGGGATGTAGATTCGTAATAGTGAGTGGCAGTAGGAGGGGCTTCTGGAGGGATGTCGATTTGTAATAGTGAGTGGAAGTAGGCGGGGCTTCTGGAGGGATGTAGATTTGTAATAGTGAGTGGAAGTAGGGGGGCTTCTGGAGGGATGTAGATCGTAATAGTGAGTGGCAGTAGGAAGGGCTTCTGGAGGATGTCGATTTGTAATAGTGAGTGGAAGTAGGGGGGGGAGGTAGAGGAGTTGTTGAATAGTGAGTGGAAGTAGGTGGGGCTTCTGGAGGGGATGTAGATTCAATAGTGAGTGGAAGTAGGAGGGGCTTCTGGAGGATGTAGATTCGTGATAGTGAGTGGAAGTAGGCGGGGCTTCTGGAGGGGATGTAGATTCGTAATAGTGAGTGGAAGTAGGAGGGGCTTCTGGAGGGATGTAGATTCGTAATAGTGAGTGGAAGTAGGCGGGGCTTCTGGAGGGATGTAGATTCGTAATAGTGAGTGGAAGTAGGTGGGGCTTCTGGAGGGATGTAGATTCGTAATAGTGAGTAGGCGGGGCTTCTGGAGGATGTAGATTCGTAATAGTGAGTGGAAGTAGGAGGGCTTCTGGAGGATGTAGATTCGTAATAGTGAGTGGAAGTAGGTGGGCTTCTGGAGGGGATGTAAATTCGTAATAGTGAGCGGAAGTAGGTGGGTGCTGAGCCTGTGGTTGTTTTATATGCAAGCATTAGTGTCTTGAACTTGATACGAGCTGCAACTGGGAGCCAGTGCAAGGAGATAAAGAGAGGTGTAACATGGGCTCTTTTGGGCTCGCTGAAGACCAGTCGTGCCGCTGCATTCTGAATCATCTGTAAAGGTTTGATTATGGGTGATTGTGTGTTTGAAATATTTCATCTGACTATCCTTACACTTTTTCATATTTCACTTTTGTATATTTTCTTTATACTTTTCCATTTGTTTTAATTTTATTATAATGTGCCTTCTTGTATTTAATTTTAATTGTAGTATAACGTGTCTTCTTGCACTGGATGCTTCATTACCAAGAACAAAACCCATATAAAAATTAAGCAAAAAAAAAAATATTATTCTAATGTTTAATTTTAAATATAACAAATGTATATGTACACACCCGAATTCCGGAAATGTTGGGACGTTTTTTAAATTTCAATAAAATGAAAACTAAAAGAATTTCCAATCACATGAGCCATTCACAATAGACCATAGCTAACATAAAACATGTTTAAACTGTAGAGAAATTGTAACATTTTATGCACAAAATGAGCTCATTTCAAATGTGATGCCTGCTACAGGTCTCAAAATAGTTGGGACGGGGGAATGTTTACCACGGTGTAGCATCTCCTCTTCAAAACAGTTTGAAGACGTCTGGGCATCGAGGTTATGAGTTACTGGAGTTTTAGTGTTGGAACTTGGTCCTATTCTTGCCTGATATAGTTTCCAGCAGCTGAAGTGTTTGTGGTCGTCTTTGACATATTTTTAATTTAAGAATGCACCAAATGTTCTCTATATGTGAAAGATCTGGAAAGATCTGTACTGCAGGCAGGCCAATTCAGCACCAGTACTCTTCTACTATGAAGCCATGCGGTTGTAATAGCTGCAGTGTGTAGTTTTGTATTGTCCTGCTGAAATACACAAGGCCTTCCGTGAAATAGACGTCCCATTTAATACTGTCAATGACAGAATCATGACGATGAGTGATGGAGTGTCGTCTGAGGACCCGAAGACCACGAGCATTCAACAAAGGTCTTTGGCCTCGTCCCTTACGCTGAGAGATTTCTCCAGTTTCTCTGAATATTTTGATGATGTTATGCACTATAGATGATGAGATTTGCAAAGCCTTTTGTAATTTGATGTTGAGGAACATTGTTTTTAAAGTATTCCACAATCTTTTTACAGAAACTTTCACAGATTGGAGAGCCTCTGCCCATCTTCACTTCTGAGAGACTCTGCCTCTCTAAGACATCCCTTTTATAGCTAATCATGTTACAGACCTGATGTCATTTAATTGAATTAGTTGCTATATGTTCTCCCAGCTGAATCTTTTCAAAATGTCTTGCTTTATCAGCCCTTTGTTGCCCCCGTGACAACTGTTTTGAGACCTGTAGCAGGCATCAAATTTGAAATGAGCTTATTTAGTGGATAAAAGTGTAAAATTTATCTCTGTTTAGAGATTTGCTATGTTCTATTGTGAATAAAATATTGGCTCATGTGATTTGAAAGTCTTTTAGTTTTCATTTTATTCAAATTTAAAAAATGTCCCAACATTTCCGGAATTTGGGTTGTATATGAATTTTTTTATTTTCATTACCCTGCTGACAAATAGGTTTTATTGTTTTAAGCCTAAACCTCATTAAATTAAATTGAATTAATTTTGCTAGATTTCAATGGAAACAAACCTAATCACTTTTCATTTCATATGCATATCATATAAATACATTTAGATATTTATACTGAAAAGCAAGGTTTTTGCATTAATGTATTTTTACAAGGCATTTCTAATGGCACAGTAATACTATTTTGTGTGATGATGCATCAATGTATTAAGTTCAGGAACACGATCCCATCAGCCAGTGAAACTGACCTGGAAAGCTGTCTGTTAACATTCACACTCATGTCAACGGAAACTGCTGAACTGGTGTATGGAGTTTAGGAAATATGTGACCTGGATGCTTGAATCATGGGCGTTCAGCTTGTGAAACATTTTGTTGAGCCAATCACCTCTTATGTGCCAGGTGACAGATGATTCTTGCATCTATTTCATGGTGTTTTAAGCTTTATGCTACTTTAAACAAATTCCATTTGATCAGAACACGCTGACATTTTTGGTGTGTTTGTGCAATCCACCAGCAGGAACCAGTCGGCCAAACTCTGAACCCCTGAGTGAAGCGTCGCTTGATCCAGCTCTAAGTAAATTCCTCCCTCAGCCGGCAGATGAATTCAGAGACAGCTGATGCGCTTTACCCACCATGCCACACTCTGAAATGTCACCTGTGAAGATCAACCCAAGCTGACACGTCTATAACTCAGCAGGTATCATTCCTGCACGACAGCTCCTCGCTCTGTGGTGTCGCTGACAGTAAAAAGACAAAATCCCTTCCCGAGGAGAGCTGGCACAAAGCAGGCTGCTCTTAAATCCAGTCCTTTATGGCCATACTTAGTAATTACTGAACCATGACAAAGTACATTCTTCATTTCTGAATGTCACCGTCTGAGGAGCGGGATAGGAGATTGGAAATGCTATCAGATACACTTACTTGACGCTCTCGGCGAGATTCCTGGGCGAAGAAAGGCGGAAGTCACTAATAATTTTAAACCAGCAAATGTGGAATTGTAAGCCGTTCCCAGTGCTATTAATAGTCCTTGCTGACAGAGGGCTGGATATTTGACACGAAGGGAAATATCTGAAAGCAGCTCGGTGTAATCGCCTCAAATTGAGACGTTTGAACCATTATTTCCAATCAGAATCCCTTGACACGGAGCCAGCCCTCCGCATTAACCCTCGCTCGCTAACCTCCCTCTCCATCTCCTCTCATTCCTCCATGGGATCAATTGTACTATAAATTGAATGAATTCTCTGCCAACCCCTACATTTCCTCGGAGAGGAGTCTACCTACACTATCAGCCAAACATGGGAGTGAGATAAAAAAAATATATATATATATATATATATATATAACAGCGAGCTTCTGTTGCTAAACACTATTTAGCGCTGAGCCATACTTGTGCCTGGCAGAGACACTGGTTCCCAGTGAAACTAAATGAAAGATGGTAACAGGAAATGAAAAGGCCACGGGATAAGATCAGGAAATACAATAAGGGGCTGATGTGTAAACACGCCTCGATGGAAAAAATAGATAATCAAGTCTACAGGATGGCCGTGTGTTGAGCTTGGAGATGGCCGTGTTTTTATTGTAGCCTGTTTTAATCATGAGTGAGAAGTATGGAAGTTTGTTTTCCACCTCAGAGATGAAAATAAGAAATAGTTACATTATGAGATACAAATTCAAATTATGATTATTAAGTCGCAATTTAGAGAAATGAAACTGCAAATGTGGAATATAAAGGCACAATGAACTCACTTTGTTCTATGCTTTGCTGATCCTGGAACAATAAGCTATATATATAAGCTATGTACGTAAGCTAATGAGCAATATCACTCGAGTAGGAGAGCGATACCGGCTCTATATCAGCATGGCTGTGATTAGGCCAGAGGCATGACGTTTGCCATGATTGTTTCTTCTTAGATTAGCTAACGTATTCTACTATTAGCTCAGTGAATAATAATAATAAAAACATAGACCCGGCTAGAACAAGCGGGGTGATACACAATTGTGAAAGGGCGTTCCTGTAGCAATACCAGTACAATATCTCACGGTTCTCAAACAATCAGATTTGGGAACCAAAACAAACTGTTGTATATATTGTATATATATATCGCTTCAAGTATTCAATCGGTTATTGTCATTAATAATAATAGATATTCACTAATTTGTATAAGTTTTTATTGTTCTTAAATATGTCTATTTCATTTGTATTATTTTTTTATTAAAGTTTTTGTTTTAGTTGTTTTAATACATCAAATTAAACTAACTGAAAGACAGAAATGTTGCCTTGTTAAATAGATAAAATAAAATAACTTTAAGTATATATATATATATATATATATATATATATAGTTAAAATGTATTTTATTTCAAGTAATTATTTTTAAATGGTTTAAAATTTGCTAAACTAAAATAACCCCGCAAAAAAAGAGAAAACAAAAGAACCTTATTTCTGGTTCATTTGTCACATTCGAAATGAAAGGTCAAGTCGACAACATTTCATTGTGTAATACAGCATTGCACGCTGTATAATGCACATTCTGCCAAATGTAATAAATCACTTGTATATTCACACACACACACACACACACACACACACACACACACACACACACACACACACACACACACACACAGACAAATCATACACACTGAGCTCAGTATACATATAGTATATACATACTATATGGTAAAATCAGAACAGGCCTGTTCATTTACCATGAATGCTGATCAAACAGGTCAAAAGTACTGTCTTAAGCCCCATTCACACCAAGAACGATAACTATAAAGATAATGATATTAGTGTCCACACTAGCGAACGATATCTTCTGTTTATTCTAAGCACACGTGCGTCTGCTGCTTTAAATTCTCGAGCACATTATAGCAGGATGGATTCTGATTGTCTGTCAGTGTTTTATCATTCATCAGCTGGAAACAAAATAGTTCTGGAAGTGATTCCAACGATATCATTTCGTTGTGCCTTTATCGTTATTGTTGTGGTGTGGACGCTGCTATTCTTTAGTACTGAGAATGATTTTCAGAACTATATCTTTATCGTTATCGTGCTTGGTGTGAACGGGCCTTTAGGCTTATAATATGTGCGATTTCTAACTAGGCTTTGCATTGGGCAATATTAGTGGCCAGAAATCCTTTTCTTGTTATGACGTGTGCTTTAAAAGCATGAAAATGTGCTTGCTCAGATACTTCTCATGTTTGAAAGTTATAAAGTGAACTTCAGCAAGTAAGTCATACATAACTCATTGCATAAACATAACAATATTTAAAAATAGCAGCTCTCAACCAACCAGAGTATCTTTATTGATTTTATTCATGGATTCTTTTAAGAGAAACTTGGAGTTTAATTAGTGTTGTTGGATAATGCATGATTTTACTCATTAGGGAGAAAATTCGATATTAATGTCTTACAAGGAGGAGGCAGCAAATGTCAAGATGAAGAGACTCTTTTGAAATTGTGATAAGCATTTTGGGGGTCAGACACAAGGACCAAAATAAAGCACAAAGTAGTTCAAAGCGTTGTTTGCCTCTCTGCATGGTACAAGTGGAAGACCAAAGACCCTATTTGTCTTTAAAACGCATGCTGAATGGCCAAACGCCACATCAAAAGCCAGAACCATTTGTCCAGAAATCCTCGCGTTGCTTGAAGTGGGTGTCTAAAGCTCCAATTCAGTGAAGAAGTGGCTAAATGAGTAAAGCATATTTAGGTGAACGATCGTTGTTGACTGCAGCCGTTTTCGAGAAAAATGCATCGCTTGCAAATCACAAGCAAATTGGCAGCCATTACTGCGCTGTTGCAAATAGCCTTTTTTCTCATTCCAAGAAAAGTAATTACAGTAATTGTGTGGGCAATGCAATACGCTCGCTTATGACTACGGTGAGTTATCTTATACCAATGAAACTCTGCCTAGGATCGTGTTAAAGAGTATTTAAAGGAAGAATTCACCAAAAATGTCAAATTAGCTGAAAGTATAGTCACCCTCAGGCCATTCAAGATGTAGATGAGTTTGATACTTCATCAGAACAGATTTGGAGAACTTATGTAGCATTACATCACTTACTCACCAATGCATTGTCTGCAATCAATGGGTGCCGTCAGATTGAGAGTCCAAACAGTTTATTAGAACATCACAATAATCCACAAGTAATCCACAGTACACCAGGGCATCAATTAACATCTTGTGAAGTGAAAACATATGTTTGTAAGAAACAAATCCATCTATATGTTTTAACTTCAAACCGTTGCTTCTGGATAAAATACGAGCTATTAATTCATAATAGCGCTTTATCCAGTAAACAAGTCCATCTCCTGTTGTCCTCTAACATAAAAATCAACCCAGATATTTGTTCAGAACTGTTTTCGACTGTTTTGGCTTGTAAACGGTGCTTGAGCTGTAAATATTCTCTCCTGATTCAGACCAGAGGGCTTTTCACTGGAGAAAGCGATATTAAAGCGACTCGTATTTTAGCCGGACGTAATGCACATAGGTTTTCACTTCAAAATACATTAACTGATAGACTGGAGTGGTGTGGATTATTGTGATGTTTTTATCAGCTGTTCTGACGGCACCCATTCACTGCAGAGGATCCATTGGTGAGCAAGTGATGCAATACTACATTTTAACAAATCTGTTCCCATGAAGAAACAAACTAATCTACATCTTGTATGGCCCGAGGTTGAGTACATTTTTAGAACATTTTTATTAATTTAATTGAAGCAGTCCATCCAGTAGATCCACCAGAAATCCTTATGTATCTCCACTCCTTTACAAAACAAAACAAACATGATGCAAGAAGTTACATCACAATCCAGTCTGTCTGATGTATGTTGATGCAAGAGGCATTTTTTTGGCCATTTTTCAACCCAGTTTGCTAGATAAGAAAAATCAATGAACATATTCAGAGGAATATAACTGTGCAGTTATTTAAATTAGTCCCCCCATGCATAAACAACACATGAAAACAAAACATATTGGATGTGACTTCACACTGAGATGCTGCAGTGGTGGCATCTATGTGAAAAGCATGAGCAAAGCTTCACATATCTTGACCTGTATTTTAAACTAACCCCATAAAGTAGTCCAAACTGCCTTCCAAATACACAATCTCAGTGGCTTGCTGTTAGCCACTCAACCTTCTTAACTGCATCCCTACAATATATCTGACTGTGGGAATCTCCTGAAGAAATCCTGATAAGAGAAACTATTTCCAGAGTTCTCAAATAGACTCAGAATTGCAGGGCTTCCAGGTTAGTAATATCTACACTAAATATCTACTTCGTTTTTGAAGGTTACACTCTTTTTATGACTGCATGCTCTGCTTTAGAGCTGTGTTGCACATGCTCTAAAAATATGGCAGGCATTTTTTTCCGCATGAACTACATTTGTTCTACTACCACATTAAGAAATATGTTGTTAATACACTCAAGTCATTGTAAAAGAAGAAGAAGAGAAGAGAAGTGCACCTGCATTTATAGTTTGTTAAAGAATGCAATAACATTCAAACAGTATTAAGTGTTCAGATCACTTTTAGGGTGATTGTAGCAGTGTTATTTTAGTAGTTGACATTATTATAATATAACATTTTAGCATGTTTGAAAAAAATATATATATATATATATATGTGTGTGTATATGTACATGTGTAATTTAAAGTTGTAGTCATTTATTTGAAAGTTTTTTAATTTTTTTTATTTATTCATTTATTTTTGTTTGTTTATTAGTTTTGGCAACTAGCTGAAACACTTTTTTTTCATTTAGCCTATTTTATCCACCTATAATATCTGAGTAACCACCAAGTAACCAATACGAACACATAGAAACCACCTAACACTGCATTAGAAACCAACAACAGAACATTGTTGTAACCAACTTGCTACCACCCCTATTCATTTAGATCACTCTAGCAACCACCCAGAACACCTAGACACTATCTAGCACATCTGAGTAACCTCCTAGTAACCAACCAGAATATGTGGAAACCACCTAGAACATTATTGTAACCACCTCTTTGCCGCCAGAGTAATTTAGATCACCCTAGCAACCACCCGGAACACCTAGACACCACATACTACATCCTAGCAACTGCCTAATAACCAACCAGAACACCTAGCAACCACCACTTAAACAGAAAAAAACAGACACAATTTAAGAATGCATTCTGTAGCAAATGGTGATACTTACATAATTAATATGTAATTAATCTAAATAAAATAATTAATCGATTGCCAGTTATAGCGAAAATCTAGTTTGTTTGATACAGTTAATAACAAGAAGATGATTTTTGTAATCATGTAGCTGGATAAGATCTGGGCTCTGAGAGCGGCCCCTCAGTGAGGCTGATATATGGTGACAATGGACCCTGATGTTGTTGTTCAGTATCAGCTCTCACTTCTAATGGAAGAGGAAACGCTGTCCATTTGCGACTGAAATCAAGCCAGCTGCCGCAGAGATACCAAACACCCCCTTGGCATTTCCCAGGGCCCTGATAACATCGCATCTGAGATAAGACACAAAAGACGTTGACTAATCCTGGAGGAGAGAGGAGCACAGATAAAGGTTGTTTGGAGGTAAACAAGTGTGGAAAATGAGCAATGTGAGACTGAGTGGGCCGAGGCTGAGTTTATTAGGAGGTCTCATTACATGTGGTGTTTACCTTTTATCAACACACATTATAAGCAGCGAGTGAGTTAAAACCAATTCCCCTAACGCTCTCAGCGCCTACAGAACGAAATATTCTTAAGATGCTCCTTCGACAGTTTATGTGACTGGAATGAAGCTCTTCTCCTTCAGCACTGCTGTAATAATGCGTAAACACTATTAGCTGCATCCACAACGAACCATTACATTAAATGCTGCCCTTTAATTCATGCCATCGATTTGCCACCTAATAACGTTACCATGCTAAATTCTGCTGTGTAAAACCATTTCTACCAGCAGAGATGCTGCGATCAAACTACAGAATACTAATATATTTCACTTTAAACATGTTGACATATGGTTGCAGGATGTTATTTATCATTAATATTATTTGTAGTATTCCATAGTATTATTTGAAGAAGTATCATAACAATATCATATTGCATATATATCTGATTTAGTCTTATAAAAAAAAATCACTGAAAAATACCATAGTATTGGCATGGCTGTTTGGACGTGTAAGGAAGAACACCATGGTTTCTTTTTGTTAACCATACTATATATATATATATATATTTATATACCCACCCACAAACACATAGAAACACCCTAGCAACCATTTAGAACATCATAACAATTATTTCTATCAACCTGAATCTCCAAGTAATCACCTAGCAACTACTCAACTACTAACACAATAACTACCACAGAACACAACAGAAACCAGATAGCAACCACCCAGAACACCGATCAACCACATAGAACACCATAACTACCAAGTAATCCAAGTAAGTAGCAAGTAATCATCTAGCAACTACTCAAAACATAATAAATACCTCCCAGAACACAACAAAAAAACACATAGAACATCTAGCAACCATATAGAACACCATAGCTACTACTTAGAACACAACAGAAACCACATAGCAACCTTTAATGACACCTAGAAACCACATAGAATACCATAAGTAACACTTATAACACAACAGAAACCACATAACAACCACATAGAACACCAAACAAACACGTGGAACACAATAACTAACACTTAGAACACAACAGAAACCACATAGAACACCATAACCACCACTTAGAATGCAATAGAAACCACATAGCAACCACATAGAAAACCTGACAACCAAATAGAACACCATAACTACCACTTAGAACACAACAGAAACCACATAGAATACCATAAGTAACACTTATAACACAACAGAAACACCATAGCAACCCCCAGAATACCGATCAACCATATAGAACACCATAACTACCAAATAATCCAAGTAGGCTAAGTAGCAAGTAATCATCTAGCAATTACTCAAAACATAATAACTACCTCCCAGAACACAATAAACCACATAGAACATCTAGCAACCATATAGAACACCATAGCTACTACTTAGAACACAACAGAAACCACATAGCAACCTTTAATAACACATAGAAACCACATAGCACACCATCAGTACTGTAATACTTAGAACAAAACAGAAACCACATAGAACACCTAGCAACCATATATAATAACTACCACTTATAACACAACAGAAAACACACAGCAAACATTACATCACCTAGCAACCAGATATCATATTAAATTAACAACCTAGCAACTGCTCAGAACATAAATACAGTTTAATCAGTAATATTTTGGAAAAAAATATTACAACATTATAAACAATGTTGAAAACATTTGTGCTGCTTCATATTTTTTTGTGGAAATCGTGATACATTGAATTTATTTATTTATTATTATTACTATTCTCACAATTATTTATTGAATAGACTGCATTTGTGATCATTGCTGAATAAAGTACTAATTTATTTAAAAATAAAGTTTGAACGCATGCAAAACTAACATGTATCAACATAGGGAGAAATCCCGGGGAGTCTCCTCCCCTTCCTTGCCTCACAGTGCTTTGGTCCAAATTGGGGTCGCTTTAACCCGCGCACATGAAAAACAACCCGCGGCGGCCACAGTGATAAAGTAGTTCAATTCCACAGGGAAACCGTGAACCTGGCAACACTACAACAGACACGACGTCTCCCTGCTGCTCTAATAAGGCTTTCCTCTATACATATCTTTACAAGTACAGTTGTACTTGTACCCCCCAACTGTTTGACGAAATGTATGACCCTGTGTATCAGAGAATACCATGACATTACCATATTTGTAGGAGGACATGTACCATGTTGTTCAGGAAAGTAGCATCTTTATCATCAGACACCATGATTGTACAATGGTACTATGTTATTGTAAGATGCTACACAAACCTGTTTATGGTCATGGACATCAAGAGTTGCCCTCTAACCCTGTAATCCTGTGCATTCAGAACCAATTATCATGTGATTGTCTGTCATTTGATGCTCCTGCTCTCTCAGACAAACAAACTCAAATGGTGACTCAGTGTTTTCCTCGGCAGATTTCCTTCAGAGTGGTATCTGCCGAAAAGAAACAAGACGTGAAGAGATCAGGGTGATGTGAATAAGTGTTCAAAGCTTTTATTATATTATGTCAGATGCTTTATTGAGGCTTGATGATGGTCCTGCTTTAAGAAACAATAAAGTGAGCATGATAGCAGTTGTTTCGATATGTGTTCGTAAACACCCAGCGGCTCTATTTAGTCTTGAAAGTGACAGAGATGGAGAATGTCTTCAGATGACACCACTTAAAGGAAAAACAATCACTTAAAAAAGGAAAATTGTGTCATGCAAACCATTAATAATATGGCTTTGTTTACCAATAACAGGGATATGAGAACTTCTGAAGCCGGTTCAGATTTGTAGAGCTGGCATTTCTACAGATCCTGTTCACTAAAACAATATGTTTAACTGTGGAGAAGGTTGTATAGACGAAACTCCTTTTGACTTCCAAATGGACCTCATTTCTTTGGCTAAAGTTCCAGTTTTTAGCAAACATGGTTTAGAGCGCTTACACAGTTCAAGGGTCACATCCGCAAGCAACGGGAAGCCTCCCAAAATATCAGGCACTAAGTGAATTGGCAAGACTTTAGACTGCTTAAAGGTTGTTTGAACAGTAAACAAACCCAGACTGGCAAAGCTCCAGTGTTGTGTTGATGCACTTTAACATTACTGTGATAGTGCTGCTGTATGTGTGACAGAGAGTCTTACCATCGCTGCTGCTTTGTGATTTAAACATGTATAATATACAAAAGCTTTGTATTTCAAATAAATGCAGTTCTTTCCATTCATCAAAGAATCCTGAAAAATAACATTTCCACAAAAATACGGTTTCCACAAAAATATTAAGCAGCACAGCTCTTTTCATCTTTTCATTGATAATAATCAGAAATGTTTCTTGAGCATCAAATAATCATATTATAATGATATCTGAAGGATCATGTGACACTGAAGACTGGAGTAATGATGCTGAACATTCAGCTTTTCATCACAGCAATACATTGTATTATAAAATATATTACAACAGGAAACAGTTGTTTTAAATTAAAATACATTTTCACAACATTAATGTTTTACTGTATTTCCAATCGATAAATGCAGCCTTGGTGAACATAATATATTTATTTAAAAAACAATACTGTATTTAAAATCTACCAAGAATAACTTGGGTAAAAATCCACTAAAAAGCATTTTCTTCAATCCAGGGCCCTTTAATATCATAGAGTGAAAAAGGATTTTTCCCCCAAAAAAGGGAAGAAACTGAATGAATGAATACATACAATTCTTAAAACAAATAATTATCATTGGAGTACATTTTGGAAGAAATACTATTTTAGTCTTTCTACTTCAGCATTTCACATTTATTTCAGTCTGTTTCTTTGTAATTCTTTGTTTCAGTACAGTGATTTTAGTGTGGGACATACAATCTAAAACAAAAACAATGACTAGACTAGATACCAAATTAGTCCATCTCTATCTCTACTGCAGCAATACTTCAATTCAGATACGCAACAACAAGGTCATGTTTTTAATGTCCAACTGTTTATCAGCAGAACTGCACACACATGCAAACTCATGCACATACCCTCATCTTTGATTGGCGATTTGATCTCGCTCACTGATGAGCTTTCCTCTCTTTTTAATTCTGCTCCCACTTGCTTCTGGAAGAGCCGCCGCTGAGTAACATAGTCAGAAGGAACCGTGATGATGGGGTGGTGCTAAAACAAATGAAGACAGAGGAAAACACAAAAATAGGTCTTTTGCCCACGTACCTCTTGATTGGCATCACTGTTTTGACAGCGGGGTGCTGTAATTGTTTGTCCTCATAATTACTGTGACAAAATGACAGTCTTTTAACTTTAAAACACAATGAAGAACCACAGCTTGAGCCTTAGACTGTCAATAAAAGTGGAGAAAAGTTGGGGAACTTTTAAATGCCATCCTAAGAGGAAGAAGAAACGTTGATATGCAATGGAGACCAAATTGAGACATTTCTTAAATAGTTTTTAATTAATATTAGTATATATTTACTTCATATTAGCTTGTTTTCATCATGGATAAAAAAAAAATATATTTTTAAAAAGTTGTTCTCTCGCAATTCTGCCTTTCTCAGAAGTGCCAAGATATAATGCGTAATTGTGAGATATAAACTTGCAATAGAAAAAAAGCAGAATTCTGAGATAAAAAGTCACAATGATCTTTTTTAGTAATAAAAAAAACTAAATTGCAAGATGTAAAGTCAGAATTCAGAGAAAAAGATTGTGAGATATATAACAGTCATAATTCTGAGTTCGCATGTGTTTTCTGAGGTTGCAACGCATTGAGCTCTCTCAGCCACCATACATATTTAATTGTACAACATATCAGGGTTTGTTGTAGCAGAATCAGTCTTCTTTTCCACAGATGCACAGGGAATTATGGGTATTTTTCTTTCACTTTCTGTTTTTGATGTCAATGCTTTGTTTTGTCAGTGAATGTACTGCCTGCAGTGAAACTGGACCAGTCAAAACACAAACACTCCAGACAGCTGGTTTCACTGGACTCGGTGCCAGAAGGAAACATGGAGCAAAGTGAGATAAAACCTCATGACGTTTCAGAATGATATTCTTGAATGTGAGACAATCACTGCAGGATACATCATCCTAAAAACAAAGCATCTGAACATCATTCAAACTCATATTGCTCTTTTCATACTCCAGACACATTTGGACCTTCACACATCTTTCATAAAGCCTTGTTTATCTTCAGATGCATCAGGAAAAACAAACAAACAAAAAACTATACAAACTATATATTTACAATTTCTGAAGAAAATGTGAATGGTGCTTGGCAAAATTAGCTCTTAGTATTATGGGCTATTATTTATTTTAATATATAACTAAAACTAATAAAAATTATTTTGTAAAATGTAAAGAAGTTTAAATAAATTATTAGATGAAACATTTTACAAAAAACCTACAGTTTGAGTTTTAAAAACCTAAACTCAGACCTAAAATTAAACATTTAGATGTATTGCTTTGGCAAATAATGATTAAGAAGTACTAAAATGACTTAAACTAAACTAAAAATAAAAGAAAGCTAAAGAGAAATATGTAAAAACAATAATAATAATAATAAAAAAGCACATACAATTATTAAACAAGCTAAAGTTAAATAAATTAAAACCTAATTAATAAATACTATAATTGCCTATAAGCAATACTAAAATAACACTGGTTATGGATGGTTGCCAGGGTGTTGCTAGATGGAAAATAATGAAAGGAAAGAGTAAATATATCAGGTAGCAAGCACCAAATACATGTTTCAAATAGATGTTACACCATACTGCCGCTGCTGCCGTTCTTTCAATAAGCGAATTTAAATGGTATTCAATAAATAAAATACCAAAAGAATATACAGTAATGAACATTTGTTTTTATCAAATCATGACACCACATAAAATATAAAAATGTGTAATAATGTATCCAGTTTAATAAAAGACCTATATACACCATCATTGCTCCGTTGTTGTGTTTAGGTTTACATGAATCTACACCCCTGCCTCCAGCAGCGCGCCGGTGTTGTGTTTAGGTGTCGCGACACGTTTACATGAATCTACACCCCTGCCTCCAGCAGCGCGCCGGTGTTGTGTTTAGGTGTCGCGACACGTTTACATGAATCTACACCCCTGCCTCCAGCAGCGCGCCGTGTTGTGTTTAGGTGTCGCGACACGCTTTACATGAATCTACACCCCTGCCTCCAGCAGCGCGCCGTGTTGTGTTTAGGTGTCGCGACACGTTTACATGAATCTACACCCCTGCCTCCAGCAGCGCGGCGGTGTTGTGTTTAGGTGTCGCGACACGTTTACATGAATCTACACCCCTGCCTCCAGCAGCGGTGTTGTGTGTTTGGTGTCGCGACACGTTTACATGAATCTACACCCCTGCCTCCAGCAGCGCGCCGTGTTGTGTTTAGGTGTCGCGACACGTTTACATGAATCTACACCCCTGCCTCCAGCAGCGCGCGGTGTTGTGTTTAGGTGTCGACACGTTTACATGAATCTACACCCTGCCTCCAGCAGCGCGCGGTGTTGTGTTTAGGTGTCGCGACACGCTTACATGAATCTACACCCCTGCCTCCAGCAGCGGTGTTGTGTTTAGGTGTCGCGACACGTTTACATGAATCTACACCCCTGCCTCCAGCAGCGCGGTGTTGTGTTTAGGTGTCGCGACACGTTTACATGAATCTACACCCCTGCCTCCAGCAGCGCCGGTGTTGTGTTTAGGTGTCGCGACACGTTTACATGAATCTACACCCCTGCCTCCAGCAGCGCGCCGTGTTGTGTTTAGGTGTCGCGACACGTTTACATGAATCTACACCCCTGCCTCCAGCAGCGCCGGTGTTGTGTTTAGGTGTCGCGACACGTTTACATGAATCTACACCCTGCCTCCAGCAGCGCCGTGTGTGTTGGTTTATGTCGCGACACGTTTACATGAATCTACACCCCCGCCTCCAGCAGCGCGCGGTGTTGTGTTTAGGTGTCGCGACACGTTTACATGAATCTACACCCCTGCCTCCAGCAGCCGCCGTGTTGTGTTTAGGTGTCGCGACACGTTTACATGAATCTACACCCCTGCCTCCAGCAGCGCGCGGTGTTGTGTTTAGGTGTCGCGACACGTTTACATGAATCTACACCCCTGCCTCCAGCAGCGCGCCGTGTTGTGTTTAGGTGTCGCGACACGTTTACATGAATCTACACCCCTGCCTCCAGCAGCGCGCCGTGTTGTGTTTAGGTGTCGCGACACGTTTACATGAATCTACACCCCTGCCTCCAGCAGCGCGGCGGTGTTGTGTTTAGGTGTCGCGACACGTTTACATGAATCTACACCCCTGCCTCCAGCAGCGCGCCGGTGTTGTGTTTAGGTGTCGCGACACGTTTACATGAATCTACACCCCTGCCTCCAGCAGCGCGCGGTGTTGGAATGTTCCAAAACAGTATACCGTTGCTCAGCCTCTTCCAACCTCTTTATGCCCCCAAACGAAGAACGAAAACGAACTTCTTTTGAAGTATATCAGGGCCTTAAAGAGCCCATCTTCTAAAAAGACCGATCTGGTTTTATTTTAAGAGAAAAATCATAAGTCAGAGATCTTAAAAAAGGATTAGCATATGCACCTCTTCTCAACAGATTCATCATTTAACAGTGCGGATCGACTTACATATTACAGTGGTGGTCAACATTGTTACAAATGTCTGGAATGACATGAAGAAACAGAACAAACTGAGACAGACTCAATCCAGAAGAACTGTGGAGACGTCTCCAAGATGCTTCAAGAAACCTCCCTGCTAAGCTAGTACTGTGAAACGTTTTATGCACTTGATAATGCTGTAAGGATGCTGTCAAAAATAATTTCATGAATAGATTTATCAATTAACTTCTATACATGAAATCAACATTGGGTGTGAGCATCCTTTGTGTTTAAAGCAGCTTTTGCCAGAGTTTTTCAGGAGCTTTGCAGGGAGGTTTCTCGAAGCGTCTCCACAGTTCTTCTGGATTTAGTCTGTCTCAGTTTGTTCTGTTTCTTCATAACACTCCAGACAGACTAATGATGATCAGATCACATCTCTGTGTGGAGCACTGGCTGTTTTCAGACAAAAATCACTGGATTATTACAATTAATGACAAAAATAATGTTTTTAAAGGTAAACTGATATTTTCTACAGACACATTACATAAAAATATAGAAATAACTGACTTAAAACCATTTTTAGCTGGTGGGAATACTAGTGTTGTGAAAATTTTGACCACCATTGTATATAATATCATATTAAAAAACACCATAAAACCACTTAAAACATCCTAGAAACCACTTAGACGATGCTAAAAGCCACTCAGAACACCATAAAACCACATTTAACACCTAAACAACCTCCTAAAATACACGAGCAGGCACCCAATCACCCTATTAACTATTTCATAAACTAACCAGGCATTATACAATTACAGCACTTGCTTTCTACTTTTAAGCACTGGTTTCTTTTTTCAGAATTTCAGAATTTTCTAAATCAGACTAATAGCTTGTTTTCACTCCAGCTGCCACCAGCTGTTACCTACAACATCTAATTGCGGAGTGATTTAACAAATTTAAATGTATTAAAATATCAGAGTTAATATAAAGGAGCAGTACGAATAATACGAACGTCAGTTAAAGGGATAGTTTGAGCAAAAATGACAATCCTGTTTTCTCTTAGTTACCCCTCATGTGATTTCAAAGCTATGTGACTTTTGTTGTTGAAGAACGCTGGAGTCCAAAAAACATCAGACTCCACTGACCTTCATTCTACGGACACAACCCACCGCTTTTTCAAAACATCTTCTTTAGTGTTAAAGCACCTCCACCTGCTTTAATTTCCATTCATGCAGGTTTCGGGAGGCGATGAGAACGCCCAGTGTGGTTTAGTCAGAGCCACTTTAGCAGTGTGTCGGCAAAGTCAGTATTGTCTTTACAGCCGCTGCGCCCGAAGCCAAACCCCTACGCCTGACTTCTGAGTTAAAGTACTTCATGCAGTGAAACCTCCCACTGCATTCAACTCCACCTCGAGCTAAAGTAGTTCAGAAGCAATTTAGATTCATAGGAAATGTCTTTTCGCTGTGAAATGTGAGGGTGCACAGGAGAAAAGCCCCCAGACCCATTTGAAGTGGAGGCAGTCGCCTTCGCTGTGCACTTTGGGGCGTCAGCATGGGTCTCGCTGTGTGATGAATTCACCGCGCTCACCTTTCATATCTGTGTGAGCGCCTGCAGTGATTAGAGCCACTGAGTAGTTGAAATGCTTTCAGCAAGGACAGAGTGAAACAGAGACATGGAATGTGCTGTAAGGAAATGAGAGATACTGCAAGACATGATGAGCAAAAAATGATGGTACGTTTATTAGAATCCAGATCTGCTTAAATAAACAGTGTAACAAAGTCCTATTTGAAACCAGTATGTTCATCTTACACATCTTTACAAACAATGTATTGTTGGCTATTGCTAAAAATATACATGTGCTACTTATGACTGGTTTTGGGATACAGGGTCACATATGTTATTTCCTAATTGTCCATTTTTGCATCATTAAATTTAATTAGGGTGGATTTTGCCACTATTTTGGTAAGTCAAAGGTGCTGTTGAGCTGAATTCACCCTAACATATACTTTTTGTTATCTGTTGTATATGACACATTTATGATACTGATTATATGATGAATCATTCTTGCTAATAGCTGAAGTCATTTATTGATTTATGTTTACAGAAATTGATGATAAACAGCATTGGAGAGTTTAATTTTCTCTCCCTTAACACAACTTTCTCTATCAGACACTTCTGCACTGGTTCTGTTGTCACTTTTATCACGACCTGACATGATAAAATAAGTAATGCACAGTCATCATATCACCCACACCCTTTTCATCAAACACAAAAAGCAATGTTTAGCAGAATTTGCATGCTTGTTTCTATGCAATGAAAATAATCAATAACCAGGGTCTGTAAAGCTCCAATAGTGGCAAAAGCACCATTCAAATAGTATAAAAGATAACCCAAACAACTTTATTTCAAGGATTCTGAAGCCATATGATATATTTGTGTGCAGAAAACATATACAGAATATAGCACCAGTCACAAGGATATATTTTATGGTGCTTTTTCGTAATCTGTGGAGATGAGCAAAATTTATCATATGGAAGAATGCACATAAATGTCTTTTTTGGGTGATTTGCACCTTTAAATAAATAATTCTAAGCATTTAGGTGCCAAGCAGCAACGTATTCACACATGGGTGGATTCATCCAGTGTGAACGAAAGAATAAGAGTGTTTGTAAATCCTTGTGTGGGAGGGAAAAGGGGAGTTTGAGATGCAGCGAAGGCAGGAAACAGCAGCCGCAATTTGTAAATGCAAATTCAGCTCAGTTGAGCATGCACCCACTGCTGAAGAGAAAGACTGTGTGTGTGTGTGTGTGTGTGTGTGTGTGTGTGTGTGTGTGTGGGAGGAGAGCTTGGAGATGCTCATGCGTCATTCTAAAGATATGCGTCTGTGAATCAGTGGCATTAGTACGGAGGGGGTCTCGTTTGAGCATGCAGATGAAAATGCTTTCATTTTAATGAAGCTTTACACTAAAAGTGTTTATTTTTTATTTTCTCATTGATGCTATACAAAGATGAAATGATCATTATTTTGTCATTTGAACGTGGATTTAGAAAAACAAGGGAAAATATGAATACAATGATGTTCCTCAACCTCATTCATATAAAAGCAGCTCTGAAAGCTCATCGTCAAACAGTTCGTCAGGAATAGTGTTGAGATTTGAAAGAGAATATGTAAATATGCATCAGAAAGAGACTTGGGTGAAGTGGAAATACACTGAAAGACGAAAGACAGGCGAGGAAGGTTGAGATACTTCTCAATTAAGTAATGGAATATATAGAATTGTTCTTTCAAAGTGATGGTAACTGCAAAACGATTAAAAAACAATGTGAAATAAATAAAATCACAATAAATAATTAGTTCATAAGTTCTCATATTAAGATTTATTTATTATTATAAAAAAAAAATAGCATGGGCACATTCAATTAATCAAAAGTGACAGTAAATATAATTGTTATAAAATATTTATATTCCAAATAAAAGTTTTCTATTCAAAGAATCCCAGAAAACAAAATCAATGTTTTCGCAAAAATATGAAGCAGCACAGCTGTTTTCAACATTGATAATAATCAGAATTGTTTCTTGAGCAAATCAGCATATTATAATGATTTCTGAAGATCATGTAACTCCGAAGACTTGAGTAATGATGCTGAACATTCAGGTTTAATCACAGTAATAAATTACATTTTAATATACTTTCACAATATGACTCTTTTACTGTATTTGTGTATCAAATAAATGCAGCCTTGTTGAGCAAAATAGACTTCTTTCAAAAACATAACAAAATCTTACCAACCCCAAAAATGTGGCTCCTCTAAACATATCTGACCCAAACTCCTTGAATAACTCTTCGAAAAACATCCCAGGATACACCTCATGAAGTTGGTTGATGCATTTCCAAAGAAGACATCTAGACAAAGATGCTTAAAAATAAAAGAGAGTTCATTTGTGTTACTATATCACCATGTGTATTTATGTCTTCATATTCTTCACAACTAGAAAACAGTCATAATAAAGAATGAGTGCACATAACGCAGGTATTTGGAAGTGCAGGGCAGCTTGACTTTATATGTCTAGGGGCCGTTGATGCAGAGTGATCCATCAGCGGTCCCTGAGGACACATTTCCCAGCCATCAGCTGCTGCTCCAGTCAGTCAGTTTGCTGCGGTCACCGTTCATGATGCGTTCACGCTGCGGCAGTCGTACAAACGCGAGCCAGCACTTCCAGCACATTTAGCTCTACTATCTGACATCATCCTTAATGGACAGCGCTGCTCTGAAGGACAGACACTCTGAGAGTCTCTGTGTGAGTCAATGACAATGCACATAAAAGTATTTATGTTCTATAAACAAGCTGTTATTAAAAAAATACACTTTTAGTCAATATTTTAACAAATGCCTGATTTCCTGAATGGAGAATTACATTTACATTTACATTTATGCATTTAGCAGACGCTTTTATCCAAAGCGACTTACATTGCATTCAAGTTGCAGTTTCTACATTTTATCAGCTCTTGCTTTCCCTGGGAATTGAATTTAAAATCTGAATGTCAGTAGAATTGCAATTAAATAATATAAACAATTCTTTATAATTGTATATTACATCTATTTGGATTTATATTTCGAAATAATAATATTGTCAATAACAACAACAACAACAACACAGGAGATAATTCCTCACTATATATTTATATTTTTAAACATATATTTTAAAAGTAAATAAAAATGACATCTTATAAATAAAAATCATATTTAGAGACATATACAGTGTCAAATGATATATAATTATTATTAATAAAATATTGTATTTTTATTTCCATTAAAAAAATAGAGAAACATGCAGTGTGAAATATGTATTTTAAAATGTAAATAAAATAAAATATTTTAGAAATAATAATAATAATAATACTAATACAATTAGATTTTTTTTAAGGTAAAACTAGATTTTCTTGAACTTTTCTTGAACTGACTTTCCCATGTCATAAACCCTGAAATAAACTGATATTCATATAATACTTATTGAAACTTGACACACAGTTGCATGTTATTATTATTATTATCATTTTAGTAAAGTTAAGACATAACAATACAACATCAAGCTTATTCATAAATTCAGTCTTCTCTGGTAAACTCGGTCCCCGTGCTTTTGCCAAGTCAGACATGTTTCTGAAACAACATTACTGCTCAGAAACATAGACCTAACCCTACTTATCTTAGCTGGCACCCAATTTAACCCTACTTCAACTTAAATTCAAAATCTGTTCTGGGTATGCAATGGTATACGACTATTTCTGTAGACTTTACATAACACACATATTACAAGTTGAAATGTGGCTAAAATAACTGAATAACTCCAATTTCTTACATCAGGGAGCCAAGTGAAGGGACAATTACACACACGCTCTTGATTTAAATCACAGTACAGTCAAAGTGGCGAACAAAAGAGCTTTTTAAATGTGAAGTGTGTGATTTCTGTGCTGAGCGGAGTACAAAAACTTACACAGTTTTCTGAGGACACCAGCACGCCAAAAACACATCTATATACTCACCAAGCTGCATTTATTTGATCAAAAATATATTACAACTAGTAATATTGTTTCTAATTGACTGGACTAACGATTTTTGACAGATGATCAAGACTACTACTTCCATTGAAGGGGTCAAGACATTTGTACAATAGACTCAAAGAGTGTTTAAGCTGTTTACTTGCTTATGCTAAAACATGCTAACAACATGGCAACATGCTAATCAAGATAGCAACATGTTAATCATGCTAAAACATGCTAGAAACATTAAAACATGCTAGTAACTTGTTAAATCATGTTAACAATAACTGAGGCCCAAATACTATACTATACTATACTATACTATACTATACTATACTATACTATACTATACTATACTATACTATACTATACTATACACTATGTACTTATGCACTATGTACTAATCCATGTAGTGTATACATTTTGTAAAGTTATTTTGCATTAATGATTGGAGCCTGCCCTTCACCCTTTGTGACGTAATTAAAGCTTGGACAGATGAATGCATTACGTGTTCAACATTCCAGACGTTGTTTTTCCCATTATTTAAGTGCATCATTTGGTATTAAATGTGTACTTTTTCTTTTTGGAATTTTCAGTGTGAACAAACTACTCACACTATTTATATTACACAATGTCATATAACACTGCATAAGCATGCGATTTGGGATGCACCTAATGTGTTAAATCAAGCTAGTAACATTCTATCATCATTTATCTAAACTTTTAAACTTCAAGCTTTTACAGATACTTCAGAATTTCAGTCTAGGCTTTCTCAAGTTAACGTCTAGTTTATCTCTGTGATCAAAGCTCAATTTTCAAGATCATTACTCGAGTCTTCAGTGTCATATGATCCTTCAGAAATCATTATCATGTGCTGATTTGCTGCTCAAGAAATATTTATGATTATTATCAATGTTGAAAACAGTTGTGTTGCTTTATTTTTATTTTTGGAAACTTTGACAAATTTAGTTTTTCAGGATTAATTGATAATTAGTAATTTCAAAAGAACAGCAATTTTTGTACCGTTATAGATGTCTTTACTGTCACTTTTGATCACTGTAATGTGCGCTTGCTGAAAGATAAATACATAAACAAATAAATAACCACTCCCAAACTTTTGAATGGTAATACAATAGTTACCAGCATTATCATATGGAACTCGAAGGCTTCAAACATGGCACAAATGAAATTTTTGGTATAATGTCTAGACACTACTCAATCACTTAAAACACAGCTAAAAAAAACAACCGACCATCAGGGAAAAAGCAGGAACAGTGCAGATCTAAAAGTGTGTCATTTCCAGTGATTATCTAAACCCATCACTATCATCACACAGTGTCTTTTATGCTCTGCTGCCTTTTTAGACTTTTTGAGCTTTCAGATGCTCACGGACATCATTTATCATTATATGGTAATTTCCATTGCCATATTTGATCCGTGACCACACAGAGGACTTCAAACGCCGAATCACAGCACACCCACCTCCAACAAGAGTGCAAAAGAGATGCTGAGCGACTTTAAGCAGGCGTTGTAACCTACTTTTCTTATCTGAAAATCTTCCGCGCCCTGCCTACCAAGCAAAATGTCCTCGTTATGTGCCCTCATTAGTGCTCCAGCCGCTCTAAACACCCACACAGCTCGACTTAAACACACCCACATCGACCCAAACTGTCCTAGTCCTCTAATATGAGCACAATATGTGTGTGTGTCTCTGTGTACAGCGGGAAAGAAAGAACGCTGAGGCCTTTTTGAAGAGATGTGACTCAGGCGCTCGGGTCTGATCCGTCTCTCTCTGATCCCGGCCCAAGCTTTGACACGACTGATGAAACCGTTAAAACAGCCAGATGCAACTGAGCTCAGTTAACCTCACCGAGTAGGTCTCCAACCGGCCGCTTGCAGGAAGTCATCCGTCACACTCCACTATCAGAGCATGATGGGGTCGACATCTTTAAGACACTTTGGGTGTTTGGGGGGCTCTGGACGGCGAGCATAAAATGCAACAGCAATGAGTTTTGATGTAAAAATAGGATTTGGATGCACGCAACGGAATAATTAAGCAATTTTTAATGCAAAACTCAGCAACTCTCATGCTCTTAAGCTGAACCTCAAAAGCCCAGTGCATTTTAATATTTATATTATGCCTTTAATAAAAAAAAGATAACAATACTCAAGGTGCATCCTATTTTTCTGCACTGTTCTACAGCATTTTGTAGCAGAAGAAGAACAGCATGCAAAGTTATAACGTTTAGAGTTTAGCATGAGCTATCTATCCACAAAATAACACAAAATACTACATTAACTATTCTTCATTTACACATTTGGTTACTTTTCACGTCATATATTATTTCAACTTCAATAATAATAAAAAATATTATAATAATTATTATTATTATCATTTCACCTTTATGAATTAAAAAAATCATTAAATTAAATAATACAATTAAATAAAAGACCAGCAACATCATCTCAGAGGTGAAAAAAATCCAAAATGCTTACTTGTGAATTAATTAATAAATAAATAATGAATCTAACTTCATTCTGATATGCAATTAATTTTGTATCGCTTGACAGCCCTAAACACAAGAATATGTGGTCCACTTTTACTCCACCAAACTTTCTTTTTAGACATCCCTGTATTTTCTCCCTAAATAGCTTCTAAATAAATACTTTCCAGCGCTTCAAGTGTAAATATTACAAAACCAGAACCCCAACATCTCATGTCACTTCCTGTCAGTGCAGTTTGACTACAGGCAGCAGGCCACGAAATGCATTTTGACATATTTTTCCCGCTTCCCTCCTATTTTTCTGCTACTCACCAGGAAAACATCCACCATATTTGAAAGATCGCTCTAAGCCTGTTCCCATGATCTCCTCACATTGAAGCGAACACCTACCGCATGCCTTTCAACACACAAACACAGAGAGCGCTGGCTACTACACCACTGGTGACCGTTCTCAGGATGGAAGCACTGAGACGTTTTCTCATCTCCCAGGCAGTTCAGTGGATTTTATAAAGCCTCAGACTTCGGATGGTAGCAAGTGCTTGAAGGACATAATCGGTAAAACTGCACACTGGTCAGAAATGTTTAATTACACTATGAATTACGTTTGTTTCTTTGGTTGTTGTTCTTTCAACATATACGCAGGAAGCAAAAGTTTTTGGACTGTTAAGTCACACTTAAAAATGTAATCCACACCACTGCAGTCCATCAATTAATAACAAAACAAAAAAACAATATGTTTAACTTTAAACTATCACTTTTGTCCATAATAACGCTTCCTCCAGTGAAAAGTTCTCTCATATCAAAAACCACACATATTTGTTTAGAACTGTTTTGGACTGTTTTCACTTGTGCTTGATCTGTGCCGATTTCTCTCCTTATTTCAATTACTTTTTGCTGAAGGAAGCAATATTATGAATAAACTAATATTTTTCTGCAGATTTTCACTTCACAAGATGTTAATTGATGGTCTGGAGTGGTGTGGATTATTGTGATGTTTGTATCAGCTGTTTGGACTCTCGTTCTGATGGCACCCATTCACTGCAGAGGATCCACTGGTGAGCAAGTGATGGAATACTATCTAAATCGGTTCCCACAATGAAACAAACTTTCAGAAAATGTTTGGGTGAACTATTCCTTAAAAAGCTTAAGGGTGAATCCCAATTCTCTGTCTTACCCCTTCCCCTTACCCCTTTCCCTTAGTTTAGCGTTCACGTGAGAGTAAGGGCTAATTCTGGTTTTGACCAAGAGGTAGGGGTAAGGGGAAGGGGTAGATACCCCTTAAAACCAAATAATTTTCACAAGCTTACTTGAAACCAAGGGGTACCCAGAACACACTGCGGCCAGATCATCCAGAGAGTATTTTCAGCTTAAATAATTCATTTACAATTACGACAGTCTTGTTTTGTGCTCTACACAGTCCTATAACTTACATATATATTTGCAACCATGTTCTTAATTGTTAACGTTTTTAAAAATCGCTATTTTTCCACGCTAACGTTACATTGCTGGTTTGCACAACAGTCCCGTTTCTCTGACTAGAGAAAACATCACTAAAACCCACGCAATCGACAAACACACACTTTTAGACGGAGAGTTTGTGATCAAACACACACTTTTAGACGGAGAGTTTGTGATCAAACACACACTTTTAGACGGAGAGTTTGTGATCAAACACACACTTTTAGATGGAGAGTTTGTGATCAAACACACACTTTTAGACGGAGAGTTTGTGATCAAACACACACTTTTAGACGGAGAGTTTGTGATCAAACACACACTTTTAGACGGAGAGTTTGTGATCAAACACACACTTTTAGATGGAGAGTTTGTGATCAAACACACACTTTTAGACGGAGAGTTTGTGATCAAACACACACTTTTAGACGGAGAGTTTGTGATCAAACACACACTTTTAGACGGAGAGTTTGTGATCAAACACACACTTTTAGACGGAGAGTTTGTGATCAAACACACACTTTTAGACGGAGAGTTTGTGATCAAACACACACTTTTAGACGGAGAGTTTGTGATCAAACACACACTTTTAGACGGAGAGTTTGTGATCAAACACACACTTTTAGACGGAGAGTTTGTGATCAAACACACACTTTTAGACGGAGAGTTTGTGATCAAACACACACTTTTAGACGGAGAGTTTGTGATCAAACACACACTTTTAGACGGAGAGTTTGTGATCAAACACACTTTTAGACGGAGAGTTTGTGATCAAACACACACTTTTAGACGGAGAGTTTGTGATCAAACACACACTTTTAGACGGAGAGTTTGTGATCAAACACACACTTTTAGACGGAGAGTTTGTGATCAAACACACACTTTTAGACGGAGAGTTTGTGATCAAACACACACTTTTAGACGGAGAGTTTGTGATCAAACACACTTTTAGACGGAGAGTTTGTGATCAAACACACACTTTTAGACGGAGAGTTTGTGATCAAACACACACTTTTAGACGGAGAGTTTGTGATCAAACACACACTTTTAGATGGAGAGTTTGTGATCAAACACACACTTTTAGACGGAGAGTTTGTGATCAAACACACACTTTTAGACGGAGAGTTTGTGATCAAACACACACTTTTAGACGGAGAGTTTGTGATCAAACACACACTTTTAGACGGAGAGTTTGTGATCAAACACACTTTTAGACGGAGAGTTTGTGATCAAACACACACTTTTAGACGGAGAGTTTGTGATCAAACACACACTTTTAGACTGAGAGTTTGTGATCAAACACACACTTTTAGACGGAGAGTTTGTGATCAACACTTGTCTCCTCTGGTGACGTAGCAGCAGCTAGCGGCGATGTATGATGACGTAACAGTAACCAAGTGGTGTCTCATTTCATAGGGGTATGTTTTCACCCCTAGCGCTTACCACTCGGTTTCGAGGGACAAGGGCTAGGGGTAAGACGAAGGGAAGGGTAAGATAGATAAATGGGATTCACCCTAAGTGTTCGAATAATTCATTAGGTCTGTATGTTGGATTAAGGTTTACTGTGTAAACCGTACATAGAGAGTAAACCGCAATCAAACATACAGACCCAATTTAACATGCAAACATACATAATTCAACATGTATGAAAGCAGTATGTGATATAATGTAACGACTGTCATAAAATAATTAATAAATATACGTTTACATGCACATACATTGAGAGCAACATTCATATTTACTCTAAAACCTAAAGGTTTTTAATCTACTCTAAAGGTTGTAAATTATGTCTTCTGATGATAACCACAGATTTACACAATACTCCATAACAAGGTTTTCATGGAGCACAGGAAAAAATTCCACTGGAGCGACGTTTCCTCGGCTCAAAGAAGCAGAGATGAGGAAAAATGAGAGGGGGGTCATTCTCTTCTACGGATTGAGAAATGATGGCAGTGCATCCGAAGGCTAGGCCTCTTCAGTCCATATGCCTGCCAGCAGGAATGATGAGTTATGCCTTTAATCTAGTTTGCCAGGGATTGATGCTCGAGCCCCAGCAAGTGCATCTTGGCTAGCGGAAGCGGCTCTGACCTCTCTTTCTTACTTTAGACGAACACTCCTGTATGGTTTGAGAACGAGGTTAAGAGAGCTATATTAAGAGAAGGGGAAGAGAGAGCGAGATAATTGGAGGAAGTGAGCATTAAGTAGAAAAGAGAAAAGTAAGAAACAAAGGATTTATTCTTAGGGGAAAAGGGAAGAACTCTGCGGGGCTGTAGCTGTCATCTCGCTGATGAAAGCCTTGCTCGACGTATTACACGAATTACGTAGCACATGTATTCCAGCCTTTCTCATACTTCCTCCCATAATCCATGCGTTTAGTATTCAAAGTCTCTTTGACTTGTGACAGCTTCAAATTCCAACCAGGAAGGATTAGGCCAAACAGAAAATGGCTTATGGCACCACATAAATCATTCCCCTTAGCATTCTCACATTTGTTTTTTCATCCTACACGTGGGGATCTTTCATGCAGGTTTATTATAGATCTGCATATAGTTGCTGTGATGTAACACAATTCCCTATGTAAAATACAGCAATGTTTGCCTATATATTGTTTCTGTCTTAATCACTCGAAGATAATCTGTAAATAATGACTCACATTTACATATTATATGACTTCAGAACAACTGCACTGTAAATCGATTTTTCAAAGATGTAATAAATCTGATTTATTTGAGTACTTTTGACAAGAAAATAACATTTAAGTTTTTCTACTTCAAAATTTAACCTTCAATTCAATTTAATTCAATATATTACTTGCTGTTTCTTTGTTTGTGAAAAATACTAGAATTTTTGTGAACATTGTTTCTACACCATTTTTGATTTTCAGTGTACATTTATTATACCTTTTATGATGCATTTGTCCTTTTGGGACATTTCTGAAAAAAAAAGAATGATATGACAGGATTTATATTTGTTGGTACCTGGTCTCATGGCATTTATGTACCTGGGTGCACTTTTTAGCGAGACACAAAATACTAATATAACTGAATATTACTGCAGTTTCCAAAATAAAAGAAAAGAAAAGAAAACAAACACTAGAGGCAGAAAACTCTGACACCTTTTACTCCTTTTCAAACATATTTACAGAGTTTTGATTAATAAAGCATAATTTTTGCACAATTACTTGAATAATATCATGTTACGACTTCAAAACAATATTAATATTGTGGGAGATTTGAAAACTGATGCTTTTGAACATTAGCATCACACATATCCAGCCTCGTATCTATGGTTTTTCATAAATGGTAAGTTTGTTCGGTAGCTCACGGAGTACGGAGACGTAGTTAGGAGGTGAGGAGCTCCGTATCGAATCCCGTGAATCCCGCCACTCAGTGGACATTTCTCTTTGAAACTGCGGGGAAACGTAGAGTAAGGTAGGCTACTTAAAACAGTGTCGCACAGATGTACATATTTTTATGAGATCTGGTTGATTTTTTGGTACATCCTCTAAAGCATTTTCTCATCCCTAGAAGGCTGATAACCTGCATAATGAGATAATATTTTTTGTTTTTACATAGTTGACAGATTGCACTTCTTTGGTTTTACAAGAGATAGGGCGTTGCAACATACAAACTATTTTTATTTTTATTTTCAGGCTTTACATTTCAATCATAAATAATTAAATGTTTATTTTTGGATTTTATGATTAACCAGAATAATTATGGAATTAAAAAGCGACTCTAATCAATACTTTTGCATATGCCATTCTTCTAAATCCCCCTTTTTAAAAACAAAAGATAAATCTGCTTTTTTTTGTCTATGGAATGGCACTTGGCTCTGACGATACTTTTAATTTAAGCATCCCCCATTTCTATAAAGAGAAAGAGAGCGAGTGAGAGAGAGAAACAAGGGTTGCTTAATGAGCAAAGGCTTTCACAAGCCCATTATTAAAGACTTGGAGAGATGAGGACTTTTTACAATTACGAGACTCCCACTTATCTTGTCTGGGCAGACTCCACTGAGAGAAGAGAGAGAGGAAAAGCTGTCCACTAAGCTAACAATTACTGTTGCTCCAGCCTGCTTATAAGAGTGAGCGTCGATTACTTGCTGATGCAAACAGCTTTAGCCTTTGTCAGTGCCAAGTTCTTTCCAGGCACCATAACGTGCTGTCTCCATTAACTGTTTGTTATAAACAAACTGTTAATGTTCTGCGGTGGCCGTTTCACACGAAGAGATGCTTATGCCTAAGGTCCAAAATGAACTTTTAGCCTTATATTGGAGAAAAGAAAATAGCTGCCATAAATATTCCTAAACTTGAATTCCATTTTCATGGAAAAAAATCAGAACTACATTTTTAACTGGATTTCTAGCCAAATTTCTGACCATAAATGTTCTGTATTACTGCCTTAAAAAAGCAATAATTAGACTTTCATCCTTATATTAAAATAGAAATAGGCATAATAATACAAGAGTGTACACCAACTAGCTGGCAGATGTGTTTTATTATACATAATCTAACTTCTACTTGCATTTGCATCTCATGTGTTCTTTTTGGATCTAG
This sequence comes from Gymnocypris eckloni scoliostomus, assembly GCA_027564155.1. Lineage (NCBI taxonomy): Eukaryota > Metazoa > Chordata > Actinopteri > Cypriniformes > Cyprinidae > Gymnocypris > Gymnocypris eckloni. The sequence continues at coordinate 14,919,486 of CM050416.1, read as the reverse complement.
CTATGTTTAAAATGTAAAGAAAAAAAGCAAGCTAACAAGCAAACATAGATAGAAGAACAGAACATTAGGTTCAGAATGACATGACAGAATTGATCATTTTTTGTGCAATTAAATATCCTCTAAAGCATATTTTCATCCCAAGACATGTTGGACAAAACAAGACATCACATTCATAGTGATCTTTATTTGACTCTCTAACTCTAGCACTCTCTATTCTAAATGTGTTTTATCTAATCTGTCTTCTTTTTATGTAAAAAAACACACAAACATTTGACTCTCTATCAATTGCATATTTGTTCTCTAACTGCTAGCTTTTCTTGTAAAACTAACACTAAGTGTAATTTTTCTATATTTTACATACTATTTTTTTTATTTCATTCTATATTAATTACAATATCAGCAAACATTAGAGACTCAGTTTCTAATTTGAAGATGTTAGCAAAATGGGCTGTTTATTAAAAGTTATTAGAGCAACAAGAAAGCACAGAGCAATAAACATGAAGGTAATAGGCCTATTTAGTAAGTTACATTTCAGTCACATATTTCTAGTTAATTTGTCTGTTTTTGTTCCCTCAACAAAAATAATTCCAAAGATGAAGCATAGCACATCTACAAAGCAGTGGTGTTTTTGTTCCTAAATAATTAGGAAGCATTTTTGAATGAATCAATTGAACTGTGAAAATGAAGTGAAATAACATTTGAGAAGAAATCAATTGAATTAATGCTTCAACGACTCAGTTTAATTCCTGCATGAATCAGTGTTTTTGAATAACTTGGTTCAATTAATGATTCACAGACAATCACATGATTCATTCATGATTGTTTCTGAGTAAATCGATTCAACAACTCACACATTTGTTGCCACCTACTGGCATAATGATGCAACGTGCAGAAAGAGTGAACAAAAATCCCCACAGAGTGACTGCCTAACTAACTATCTGTTGTACAAAATAATACATTCCAAGGTAAAATACGTATTGCAATGCAGGAGAACATTGACTGGAGTATTGTAACGTATTACAGGATAAGAAACTGGGAAATACTCTATTTGTGGCGCTGAAGGGTACAATGTCAGTGGTGGTCCATTACAGTGAGCTGTCTCCTGGTAGCACATGTACAACTTGAAGTGGCCTGACCCACCCTGTAAATTGCTGGTGTGTTACTCTTATTTACTGTCAAGACGTTTCTTTACTTTGAGGTCGAGATGTAGTGCCATGAGAGGTATACATCACTGGAATAAATAAAATGTCCTAAATAAAATGAAATATTGCCATTCATGGTCATATTAATACATTTCAAAGGCCAAACGATATGTAAAATATATAGATATAGATTGAAAAGGAAGATTTGGGTTTTTAAATGTCTTTTGTACTTCAATAGATGCAGGTTTATGGTGAGAATAATGAGTTTAATCACACACACAGCCTTTCACATTGTTAGTTGCACTTAGATTTTAACTATGCATGCAAATTATTTAAAGAGCATCAAAGGTTATAGCACACTGCTAGAAATCATTGGTTGTGAAGGAAACAGTCTGTTATTAGACGGCAACTGTATTCACCACCATGCTTTGCATTGCGCTTGAAAGCCACGACGGGACTGACAGGTTTATTTTGTTCTCTAATGCTTTTTTTCTCTGTTCGTCAACCTCTTTCAGAGGAAGGTGGCGTGCATTCTCTCCACAGACAACAGAGATTCGTCAGGTGTGCAGCCAGCGATCGATTAGGATTGGACAATTGCATGATTGCATTTGCTCCGAGTGGATCCGGTTTTTGTCAGGAAATGCAACGCTCTGCCCCAGGCACGGGTCACGATGCTTCAGCTCAGTGTCAAGATCATTAAACAGAAGAAAGGATAACCGTCAAATCAGTGCACCACAGCAAATGGGGGATTCAAGCTGTCCCTTTTCCTCCTCAGATATCTGGCATATACATGAAAGCCTTCCAATGTATAATGATGAGCTTTTCAGGCAACAAGATTGACAGGTTTGCTGCTTTGAACATTTGATTCGTAGGTTCAGCATTAGTAAACCAGGATTACCCTCTGTTTCTACTTCGCCACCTAAGTGGATATGAAAGACAGCGGCGCAGTCTTGCTAATTGCTTGTAATTGACCAGAGTAAATCGATCAGAGTCTTGATTTGGTTTGCTGAAGGGCTTGAGAAAGGTTTAAGGGTATGTTTGGAAAGGCCGTCTTCACCATCTGCCAATCTCTCTAACGATTTTGGCTTCCCTGCAAAAGCCTTAATATATCCCTTACCGTGCAGCTCCACAGAAGTCCATCAGCTCACAGAAAGCTCTGGGCAGGGATCCACTTAGTACAATCTAGCCATTACACATAGATCAACAGTGATTATTTGAAGAATAAGCACCTGTAGCGCATCTGTGCAAAAGGATATCCGATGGTAACAGCTTTGAAATGCATTTGACGTTCCTGCAAATATCAGACTGTTCGTGGTGTTTTCTAGGGAAAGTTTAATTATTCTTACTGATAATATTAGCAGTCATTTACACAAACATTAACACTGAGTGTTAAATCTTGTGCATAATCCTTGCTGTAGACATACATGATGGACATGGAAAATCACCCTAGCAACAATCACGATTTTTCTCCTATCATCATAGAAATGCTCTAGAGAAAAGCCTAGAACAAAACTGCCATCATAAAATATCCTAGCAATACACAGAACACCTCAGAAATAAGCTTGTAATAACATATCAACCACATGGAACAAACTACCAACCTCCTAGCAATACATCTATAACCTAACAGAACGTTTTAGTATCTCAAAATCACCTGGCAACCACAAAGAACTACTAACTACTAAAACAGAACATCCTAATATATTCCACCAAACATCCTAAGACAACAAGTCAATGATTTGGAGTTCTTTGTAGCTCCCTAGTGGCTTCTGTCACCTCAAGTCGGTTCGTTGAGTTTCACCATCACACCGTGTCAATCAATTTAGTGCCGAGCGATTATTTTCAGCCGTGACTGACAGAATGCATGCACAGAAAGCTGAGGGTGGAGGACGGAGAATGAGATACCGAAAAGAGAGAAAGTGCAGGGCAGAAATAATGGGACGGGGCAAATAGATAGAAAACAGCCCATGTATTTGTCATAAAACCAACTGTCAGTCTTTGTCTTGTCACAGTGGAGGAATGACACCTTCTCCCTGTAGGTGTCTCAATCCCTTAATCATATATGCAGCCAGATAGTGTCATGGCTTCGCTATCATGCACTGGGCCGCATAAAAAAACATGCATCAGCCCAAAGAAGGATTGACATTCCTCTGAGGAATACTATCAGTCTTCGTCCCAAAGTGAATCTTGTGCTTTGAACTGTCAGCCACATCAAGAAGAGCTTATGCTAAGGATTGCACAGTGGGTGATATGGCTATCCTGAGTTTGTTTATCAAAATATGGGATCCTGGGTGTTTAGCTGGATGTCATATTTGAGTTGATAAGATGTGTTTACTTTTCACCCATACAAATTTGATCTGAATAACAAACACTGCATTTATGTCTGCCGTAAAGCATGCAGTGTACTGTATACAGCGATTGTGGATTTGGTATTCAGCTGTCACTGGAGTAATATGGCAAGAGAGAACTCTTAGACACTAAATTTGCTTTGAGTCTAGACTGAAATTAGGGCCTTTTTGCACATGGTAACTTTTAGAAACTTTCAGGCAAATTTGTAGCTCAAAGTGTTGCCTTGAGCAACTACCTAGCAACATAATCCTATTAAACTTATAAGAACTACACGGAACTATGAACTGCTGCAAACATGATGTAGAACATCTTAACAACTGCTTAGTAACACCCTAGCAACATCTCAGAAACCACAGCAGCCACCCTGACCAAACTACAACCTCCTGTGAATGCCTTACTAACCAGACTGCATTAAAATTGCATAGCATTAATTCAGAACATCCTAGAAATTGCCTAAAATCACTAGTAACATTCAAAACATCCTAACAACTGCCCAATAACACCCTAGCAACCATTTAGAACTCTTCAGCAACCACACTACACAACAAACAACCTCCCATTGATGCGATACAAATCTCACATATCTACTGTCTGCCTTAAAATTACATCACAACTATCCAGAACATCCTAGCAACTGCCTAGTAACTCTCTAGCAACATCAGAACATCTTAACAACTGCTTGGTAAAACACTAGCAACCTCCCAGAAAACCATAGCAACCACCCTGACCAAGCTAACTACCTCATAGAACTGCCGGACTAACCACAAAATACTACTAACTGCATGATAACTGCATAGCCACTATCAAAAACATCCTAGACATTGCCTAGTAACACCCTAGCAACCACTCAGAACACTGTAGCAATTACCATGGACAAACCTACTATCAACTCAAAACAAACAACAATTGTCTCAAGATCAACTTGCAGCATTCAGATTACCCTAGCAGCTGCCTAGCAACACTATAGCAACCTCTCAGGGCATACTATCAACCTCCTTGCAATGCCTTACTTAACACACAGTACTACTAACTGCAAGAAAATGTCATAGCAACCATTCAGAACATCCAAGCAATTGCCAATTAACTCCCTAGCAACACCAGAACATCCTAATAACTGCTTAGTAACACACTAGCGACCACTCAGGACACTGTAGTGACTACCATGAGAAAAACATAAATAACACAAAACAACCTTAACTAACCTCCTTGCAATGCCTTACTAACCACACAGGACATTCTACAATTGTCAATTACATAGCAACATTCATATTACCCCAGCAACTGCCTAGCAACCACTCAAAGTATCCTTTCTACCTACTTGCAATGCCCTAGCAACCACACGGTACTACTAACTGCATGAAAACTATACTGAAACCATCCAGGACATCCTAGCAACTGCCTAGCAACTCCTAGCAACATCAGAAAATCCTGAAAACAAACAACATTCAGTTTGTCCTAGCAACACTATAGCAACCTCTCAGAGCATCCTAACAACCTCCTAGCAATACCATAGTAACCACACAGTACTACCAACTGCCTTAATAACATATCAAACATCTAGAAAATCATAGCCATTGCCTATAGCAACACTCTAGAAATAATCCTGAACACCCTAACAACTGCCTAGTAGTGTCATAGCAACAATAAAGAACATTTTGCCAACTTCATAGAAAAACTCATAACAAACTACAATCTTAAACATTCTAAAAGAACACTTTAGCAAAAATCTATTAATGCAGAGAACTCTTACAGACAATGTCTGATTTATGGCAAGTCTGAAATTAGGGCCTTTTGCACTTTTACGCATGGTAACTTTTAAAAACATTTAGAGAAATTTGCATTTGAAGTTATGCATACATGTATAGTTATTATGTACACAATAGCCTATATGTATAGTTATTATTATATAACTTGGCTGAAGTAGTGGAACCTAATTACAATACCAGCTTACAACGTACACAAATGTAAAATGGCACAGATATTCCACTGGTGCTCTGGTACCTTTGTGCCTGTATAACTTGCTAATCTGACCTTTGCTCAGGTAGCTAGAGGCAAAATCGTCTGGACAGAAGCCTGGTTCCTAGACAAAACATTGACCTTATTTCTGCAGTGTATGCATATTCACAGCACAGCAGTCTCCTGTGCACTTAGCAAAGCAAATATCACCGACCCATGCAAATTAAGGGACAGGTTCATAAAATGCAGGTTCAAACGTTTAACTTCAGAAGACCAAAAAAAGACATGATGAAAATACTAACAATGCCAGTGGAAAATATCTTACAAGTTTTAGTTAGCCCTGAACTTGTGTTTTAAATTATTTTAAAGTTGAAAAGTACAATGTTTCAAATCTTAAAAATTTCAATCTTCAAAAAAAATTTAAACAAATTAACATAAAAAATAGGGAAGTTCTAAGCTATTAATCACGGCTTAATTTTCTCGTTATCTCGACATAACAAAAGTTGTTTTCTCGTGATCACGACTTAATTTTCTCATGTCAATACAAAGGCTGTCAATGAGCTCGGGCTTGAATGGTCTCCGCCTGAGGAGTCATCTCGCAACACGCTGGACGAGTGTTTTCTTACGGGGCGAGGGCGAGCCATCCGTCCAAGCTGTCCATCTGCACTCGCGTGATGCACCTACTTGGCGGCTGGACAAGCGGCTTCGGCGCTGCACTCTACGGCTGTGCTTCAGGTCTTCCAGGCCAAGATGCTCGTCAATGAGGAAGTCGGTCTGGATGTAGCTTCACTCAGGGCCTTGAGGAGCGTGACAGACCTGGCCCTGCGTGCCACTAAAGCCACCGCCTAAGCCATTGAGCGTTCGTTGTCCAGCCTGGCACCACCTCTGGCTCACGATGGCGGAGATATAAGAAGCGGACAAAGTTCCCTTCCTCAACGCTCTGGTTTCAGCTGTGGAGGGCTTTGCGGAACGCTTCACAGAGGCTCAGAAGTTGTCTCAAGTGACGAGTGTTTTCTTGCGGGGCGCCATCAAATCCCCGCCAACGCTCGTCCCCCTTCTTCCCTGAAGTTCATGACGAGCTAACAATATCGTGGCATGCCCCCCACATTATCATCCAAGCAGAAATGTTCCAGCATCTCTCGAAGCTCTATGGGAAATATCGAAAGAGAATGTACTCGTTTACGTAACCTTGGTTCCCTGAGATATGGAACAAGTCCTGCTTTCCTGGACGTGCTATGAACTGCACGCTTCAGTCGCTTCATTTGAAGAAATCTGAGACGCGGCGGCGAAGAGATGCCCTTCTTATCTTGGCGGGCTATGGTGGGTTGCATATGAGGTGTTACTAATGCCAGTCCTAAGCTTACCAGGCGAAGGAGAAGGAGCAGTCTACCCTCCCGTCGCCGTCAGACCGTGTCAAATTTTGAATGGGATTAATAGGAAGGGCAGACGACAGGCCCACGGCGGCGTCACGGCGGCGTCACTGTAGAACCAATCATAGGCGGCGACGTGGCGGCGGCGTACGTGAGAAATTTACAAAAACTGACGCGTGTGATAGGTACGCCTGAACTATGCGCCCGGATTATATGACGCCTGATATGTACGTCGCATCAAAGTGCGTCGCATTATATGACGCCTGATATGCGTCGCATCAAAGTGCGTCGCATTATATGACGCCTGATATGTACGTCGCATTATATGACGCCTGATATGTACGTCGCATCAAAGTGCGTCGCATTATATGACGCCTGATATGTACGTCGCATTATATGACGCCTGATATGTACGTCGCATCAAAGTGCGTCGCATTATATGACGCCTGATATATACGTCGTCTCTATGTACGTCGCATTATATGTATTTGCATTACTATATGTATTTGTTATAGGCTATTTATTTCACAGTAATTAGTTAACTAACAAGTGGCAATATTGTGTGTGTGTGTGTGTGTGTGTGCTGGTCAAATGGGTGCCCTCTTGTTGTGCCCCCTTCCTCAAATATTATGGAAGTAAAATAAAAACCACCTACTATATAACTTCAAAATATAACTTTAATTCGTTGGGGTCGTTTGAGTTTTCCTTGCTTTTCTTATTTTTTAATACCCTGTAAGCACCGTGTGCATTTTACCTTGATTTTAATTAATATCAGCGGTAATTCTCAAGCAGTGTTCAAATAAAATAAAAATCAGCAAATACTGTGGAACCAAATAAATGAGAAACGAATGTTTGTTTATTTTTTTTTAAACATCACATATATAGATCAGGGATGCCTAATAGATCAATGCTGGGAGATCGTGCTTTAGTCTTTCTCAACCAGAGGGGGCGAGACATAAAACTACAATATAATATATTCACTAATATTATGACTCGCATGATAAGTCATGTAAAAAAATATATAGCCTATAAAAATAACAGTACCACCTCTCACGTATTCTGTGTTTCGAGGAGAAATACGGTTCTCATGGCGCTGTGAATACAGACTGAATCGTGGCTCAAAATAGCTGTATAAGTATATGATACACAAACTACAGCTCTCGGCTGGATAACAGAAGCCAGTGTCACACACACAAGTTTTGATGGGCGACTATTGTAATTGCGGGTTATGTCCGTTATAAATGATGCGCAAACGAACCGTGTATGTGCGCTCTCGGTCATGATGTTATCATCATATTTCTGCTTGAATACAGCGAGTGTTTTATAACGGATGCTGTGTGTTGGAGAAGTGTGTGAGGATCAGTGGTGTTCATACGGGCATCAGACAGATTGTTCTTACAGAGGAACTATTTACTGATAGTGAATAGTGAATAATAATACACAAATATTGTATTTATTATTATTAAATTAATGCAACAAAGATACATCCCAAAACGCCTTTTTAATTATTTATTCTATTTAATATGTATGTCAGACTCATGTCAACATTTAAACGGGCGCTTTTACATTTGGTTTTGAAACTCTTCCACATCGTCTTGTCTGTGTCACCTCACTCTTCTTGTCTGTGTCACCTCACTCTTCTTGTCTGTGTCACCTCACTCTTCTTGTCTGTGTCACCTCACTCTTCTTGTCTGTGTCACCTCACTCTTCTTGTCTGTGTCACCTCACTCTTCTTGTCTGTGTCACCTCACTCTTCTTGTCTGTGTCACCTCACTCTTCTTGTCTGTGTCACCTCACTCTTCTTGTCAGTCATCTCTTCACGTGATAAATGAAATCTGATCTGTGATGTAGAGGTCTGCGCATGACTGTTTGAGGTTTTATTCCACACCCACCCGCTCCCACGATATATTCACAGTTTGTTCACATTTCTTATGAAAGATAGGCTAACAAATAAAAGTCTGCACAAAATTATATTTATTTTATTCCTCTTGTCAAGAGTCTTGAATTTATTGACAGAAAATGAAAATAACATTTGAATAATGTTTTCGACCTCTATTTTTGAAGAAATATTAACTTTATATTTGTATAACTATATCAAGAAAACCAATATGTATGAAATATAACCATAAACAGCAAAAGGTAAGTTCACATTTGTATTTATAGTTCAATAATATACATGTATAAAACTGAAAAATGTAATTACTACAGTACAGTTCTAAATAAAATATATAATTAAAGAAATATATATTAAAGAAATATAGATTAAACAACAAATATTAAATCTAAAGTTGTGGAGAAGACAGGAAAGACAAGAAAAATGTGTTTTAAATTAAGTAATTTTGTTTATTAGAAACAGTTATTAACATTTAGTTTACATATCTGAGCAAGATAATAACAATGCAAGTCTATAAAATTGACTTATAAAAAACATTTAATACAATGCAAATATGGCCAATACTTCTGGTATTTTAATTAACAAATGGGAATAAATTAATAAAAATGTAAAGATTCAATAATAATAATAATAAAAATAAAATCAATAGTTTTGGAAAACACAGGGAAAAAACTAGAGAAAATGTATTTGAAATTAAATACAGAGTTTAATAGTAACAGTTATTATAATAACATATTTACAAAACTGAACAAGATAAAATAATGCAAGTCAATTAAAAATAAAATTAAATATAATACTGTTGGTATTGTAATTAACAAACGAAATAATTTTTAATAATAGATTAAACAACAATACAATCTAAAATTGTGGATAACACAGGAAAAAGCATGAAAATTTGTATGTTTATTATTTAGTAATAATGTACAGAGTGTAATAGTAACAGTTATTAACATACAGTGTTTACAAAACAGAGCACGATAAACAATGCAAGTAAATCAAATAAAAAACACTACAATACAATGCAATAAAAGAAAATATAATACTTTTGGTATTTTAATGACTAAATGGAAATAAATTAAACAATAATAATAATAATACATATACATATATACATAACCTTGTGCAAGAAATGTCTTTAAAATTATTTGATGAAGAGAGCAGTTCCAGCGGCTAATATCTTGCAAGTAGCTAGGTTCATCTGTCTGTGCAGACGTCATTGGTGCAGGAGCTGTAGGTGCTGATTGTGCTGCAGGAGGTGGTACAGAGCCATCAGTCTGTGAAGGCATACTGGGACTGGGACTGGAAGAACTAAAGACTGCATGTGATGTCGGTAGAAAGTCATGGAACACAATTTAAAGGAAACATATAAATTGTATATATATATATATGTGTGTATTTTTTTATATATGTATATGAATGTGTGTGTAAAAAACTGATTGCACATGATGTGTATTTAACTGTCTTTACCTTTTTTTGGTCAAGTAGCTGGGAAGAGTTGCTTCAGTCAGTGCAGACGGCATTGGTGCAGGTGTTGATTGTGCTGCTGGATGTGGTACAGTGCCTTCACCCCGTGAAGAGGGCCTACACACAGGAACTGATGTTGATGGAGGCTGCGGCAGACCTGCATGGAACAGCACAGGGAGAAAATAAAAAATATTTTAAAACAATGAATGTGCATGATGTGTATTTAATTGTCTTGACTACATTAAATGACTAGAATCATTGTTTATTCTAGTAATGCAAATTCCAATAATGTCCAAAAGTCTGTAAGTAACCAGTACACGTTTAACAACAAATAAAACCAGTTTAAATACCATGCATACAATTCATGAAGTGCACTCACCCTCACCACTGGTATGTTCAATCCTTAACAGTAGTTAGAACAAAATACAATGTTTTTTTAGAACAGGCAAGAACACTGCCAAAACAACAAATAAGATAATTAAATTCAGAAATGGAGGATACGTCTGTATGTAACAGAATAAGCCTCCAAATCTGATGTGGAAAGTAACCTGTTGTAGATAAGGCTGCGGATCCTGTGACTGCAGATGATCCTGCAAATTAAGCATTATAATTTGAATAGTTTTGCTCCAGTATGCAATTTTATATGTCATAAACATGCTTAACATGACATGGCTCTGTATAACACACACAAGATGTTTCTTGATTCACTTACTCAGTTGTGTGAGATATTTGGCTGGAGAAAGACTCAGCATCATCCTCTCCAGTTCTTCATCCTCTTCCATCACTATAAAACAAAATAAATTGCATCAGTAGGCTTTAAGCAAATTTGCATGCATTTTATTAACTTACCAGGCTGATCAGAGGCAGTACTGGAAGGAACAGGTGGTCTTGCAGCAGAAGCTGATGGTGATGACATCCCCTCCTCTCTGTAAGACAATAGAACAGGCATTCAACCTGACCAGATCTTCTCTTTGAGGTGTTCACTTTAATTATTTTTGCCTCTTCTGATGGGTCCCGGCGTAAATGGCCTGATGGGCCTTTTCTGAAAGACATCTTGACTCTCCCGGGGGAAAAAAACTGTTTTCTTCATGATGCTGTTCTGAAATCATGGCCACATGAAAATACTTAATATAATGAAATAAGACAGTTATCAGCAGCAGTTATATATAAAATAGTTATTTTAAATTGCCATAATGTTTCATAATATAACTGTTTTTTAGCTGAATAAATGCAGCCTTAGAGCATAAGATACTTTAAATTTAAAATAGTGTTTAATACATTTGTGTTATTTAATATGTATTATTTAATTTACTTAATATATATGTGTGAGTACGTATATATATATATATATATATAAACAAATTTAACTAATTAAAAATGTTTTATACACACACACATTTTAAATTATACCATTATATTGCCCTCATTTTTTTGTAATTTAAATATAATATATGTGTGTAATACATATTAATTACATTATGAGTATCATATTGCAATGTTAACATTTTCACAAAAAAAATTAAATACATAGTAAGGGATTCATGATGAAAGATTCAGTCTTACAAAGAAAGTTAATCTATAAAATTATATAAAATAAATGCTGTATTTTCAACGACGAGTTTGGTTTAATGTTTCCTAACATCACAAGCCATTCAATACCATTAACAATACCATTACATGAGAATATAAATGCAATTTATATGATAATGAATATACAACACAGTAAGTTAATATTGCTAAAGTGACGTTATAAGTATTAAGTAAGTAAATATTGCTTTTAACTCAGCAGTTCTACAGAAGATTAACATAATTGCTTAAAATATTTGTCTTTGTGTGCACATATGAGACAGAGAGTTAACACATATCAGTGCCTGTATAAATAATTGATTTACCTGCTTCCCTGACCTTTGATCCTTCACTGTCAAAGTGCCTGGTGTGATGTGATGTTAAAATAAGACAGTCTTTGGGGTGACCTGTTCTGCAGGAGGATGGGTCTTGTCAGAGCATGCTTCATCTAAAAATTCATGAAATAGAGATTAATTATAATATATCAAATGTCTCATCACAAAAAAATGACAATAATGGTTATCCCCATTCATACTTTAGCTTGTAATCAACACATGATGTCTTAATGATGACAAACAATACACAGAAATGTAAACTACAGTTATGTTCATTCATAATTTAGCTTGTAATCAACACATGATGTCTAAATGATGACAAACAATACACAGAAATGTAAACTCATTCATAATTTAGCTTGTAATCGACACATGATGTCTTAATGATGACAAACAATACACAGAAATGTAAACTACAGTTATGTTCATTCATAATTTGGCATGCAAACAAACAAACCCACGATGATCAACAGTAAACAAAGCCCAACAGGGTAAAGTTTGGTAACAAAACATAAACAGATGTCGCAAAGCATCTTACCTTTGATAAATGCGCCGAGAATGCGTTGAATTAAACAACACTAGCGATCGCCGCAGTGTTTTCTTCTTCTGTGAATTCAAACTTCCCGCGACGCGGAACCCGGAGGTGCGCCACGGGAGCGCTAGCGGCCGAAAGAATATTGCATCCGTAGTGTTAAGCACTACCACTCCTCCGGGTCTTTTGTTGCGACGTACTCCTCCTCCTCCGGCGTTGGTTTCACGCGTCTTGTGTTGCGACGCACCTCCTCCTCCGGCGTTGGTTTCACGCTGCCTTGTGTTGCGACGCACCTCCTCCTCCGGCGCTGGTTTCACGCGTCTTGTGTTGCGACGCATCCTCCTCCTCCGGCGTTGGTTTCACGCGTCTTGTGTTGCGACGCACCTCCTCCTCCGGCGTTGGTTTCACGCGTCTTGTGTTGCGACGCACCTCCTCCTCCGGCGTTGGTTTCACGCGTCTTGTGTTGCGACGCATCCTCCTCCTCCGGCGTTGGTTTCACGCGTCTGGTGTTGCGTACCCCTTCTCAGACGTAAAAAGTACACGACTGTTGGCTTTGGTAGGTAATCCTTGGCATGAAACACAGCCCATAGGTTGCATATGTCACAATGAAGACGGGAGGATTCAGTTGCGGAAAGAGAGTTTATTACAGGAAGTAATACACAGCGAGAAACTAAACGGAGCTTTCCGTGGGGCAGAGGCGGAGCTTCCGTGAGGCAGAAGCGGAGCTCCAGTGGGGCAGAGGCGGAGCTTCCGTGAGGCAGAGCGGAGCTCCGTGGGCAGAGGCGGAGCTTCCGTAGGCAGAAACGGAGCTTTCCGTAGGGCAGAGGCGGAGCTTCCGTAGGCAGAAACGGAGCTTTCCGTAGGCAGATGCGGAGCTTTCCGTAGGGCTGAGGCGGGTAGCGCAGGGAAGCAATGGGCAGCCAAGGTCCGCGATCGGAGTCCAGGAAGCAGCAGGGCTCAGGAATCGCGGAACCAGAACGGACCGTAAACGACGACCGCAAACACTGCAAGGATCTGACAAAGGAGAGAGCGTGACAGGAACAGATATAGCCCAACGGTGATGACTCTCAGCTGGAGCGAATCAGCCTCAATCACACACACCCACAGACACCTGCTCACACATACGCACACGCACACAGACAAGACACGGTGAGGATGGGACCGGGAACCCATGAACCGTGACAGTACCCCTCCCCCTAGGAGCGCCTCTCGGCGCTCCCAGCCGACCTTACCTGTTGATTGTAATCATCAATAAGGGAGTGATCCAATATGTCCCTGGCCGAACCCAACTTCTCTCCTCCGGACCGTAACCTTCCCAGTCCACCAAGTATTGAAATCTCGTCCCCTCCGCCTCGAATCCAGAATGCGATTGACCGAATAGGTGGGTTCCCCATCTACGAGTCGCGGGGAGGAACCGGAGAAGGCGGATTAAGGTGAGACCAAAACGGGTTTAATTTTGGATACATGGAAGGGGATGAATTCTCCTGTACGCAGGAGGGAGTTTGAGGCGGACTGTCACCGGACTAATAATTTTAGTGACAGGAAACGGGCCAATAAATTTGGGAGCCAACTTATTACACACGGATCGGAGCGGAATGTTCTGGGTAGAAAGCCACACTTTTTGACCAACGACGTAGACGGGAGGCTTCGACCGGTGGCGATCAGCCTTAGCCTTGGTGCACGCCCCCACCCGGAGGAGAGTCTCTCGGGCTCTCGTCCAGGTACGGTGACACCTCTGGACGAAGGCGTGAGCAGAGGGGACCGCGACTTCGGATTCCATACTAGGGAAAAGAGGTGGCTGGTAACCTAAACTACACTCAAACGGCGAAAGGCCCGTGGACGACACCTGTAACGAGTTGTGAGCGTACTCAACCCATGAAAGTTGCTGACACCAGGAAGTGGGATTCTGAGTGACCAAACATCGCAACACCCTCTCGAGATCCTGGTTGGCCCGCTCAGTCTGACCGTTGGTCTGAGGGTGAAACCCAGAAGACAAACTCACAGTCGCCCCCAGTAGTCGACAAAACTCTCTCCAAAATTTGGACACGAATTGGGGACCCCTGTCGGAAACCACGTCTGCCGGGAGGCCATGAATGCGAAAGACGTGATCAACTACCGTAGCCGCTGTCTCCTTGGCTGAGGGCAATTTGGGCAAGGGAATAAAATGGGCCGCCTTCGAGAACCGGTCCACTACGGTTAAAACAACCGTATTACCCAGGGAGGGTGGGAGGGCAGTAACGAAATCTAGCGCGATATGGGACCAGGGTCTCGAAGGGACTGACAGCGGCTGAAGTAACCCCTCTGGAGGTCGATTGGAAGTCTTACCCCGAGCACAGACTGAGCAGGCCAAAACAAACTCTCGGATATCGCGAGCCATGGCCCGCCACCAGAATCGTTGTTTAATCAAAAACATGGTGCGACCGATTCCTGGATGACAAGCCACGTTGGAACAGTGACCCCATTGGATGACGTTGGACCGTAACCCCTCCGGCACAAACAACCGGCCCGTTGGGCATCCAGGCGGGCGTTACCCCTTCGGCGCGGACCTTGATTCGATCTCCCAAGTGACTGCAGAGACAACCAATCTCTCAGGTATAATGCACTCGGGAGACACCGGGCGGTCCGAAATGTCAAAAATGCGTGACAAGGCATCGGGCTTGATGTTCTTAGAACCCGGCCGATAGGAGATGGAAAAATCAAAACGTCCGAAAAATAGTGCCCAACGAGCCTGCCTGGAGTTAAGACGTTACGGACTGAATATATTCAAGATTCTTATGGTCGGTCCAAACTATGAAAGGAACCCCGAACCCTCTAACCAGTGACGCCATTCTTCCAACGCTAGCTTGACGGCCAGCAACTCTCTGTTACCGATGTCGAATTATGCTTCGGCAGGAGACAGTCGATGGGAAAAAACGCGCAGGGATGCACTTTGTCGTCCGAGGTGGCCCGCTGGGATAGCACTGCACCTACCCCCACCTCTGACGCCCGACCTCCACCACGAACTGACGTGGTGGGATCAGGGGCCCGGAGAATGGGAGCCGAAACGAAGCGGCCTCTGAGTTTGGTAAATGCGGCCTCGGCTGCATTCGACCACCTGAACGTCATCTTGGTGGAGGTCAAGGCAGTCAGAGGAGCGGCTAGTTGGCTGAAATTGCGAATAAAACGCCGGTAAAAATTAGCGAACCCCAGAAACCTCAGCAGGGCCTTGCGGGAATCAGGGGTTGGCCAATTTACCACAGCCTTAACCCTGTCAGGATCCATGCGAACCCCCTCCGGCGACACTATGAAACCCAGGAAAGGAACCGACTGTGCATGGAACGCGCACTTCTCCGCCTTGACAAAAAGCCCATTCTCTAACAACCTCTGGAGCACTGCCTGACGTGTTGAACATGTTCCTGGAGAGAAGAAGAAAAATCAATATGTCATCCAGGTAGACATATATGAACTGATCGACCATATCTCTCAACACGTCATTGACGAGTGCCTGGAAGACCGCTGGAGAGTTAGAGAGCCCGAAGGCATAACCAAATATTCAAAATGCCCTCTGGGGTATTAAACGCGTCTTCCACTCATCCCCTCTCTTATGCGAACCAAATGATAAGCGTTTCTAAGATCTAACTTAGTGAAGATGGATGCTCCTGCAACCTCTCGAAGGCTGAAGACATCAACGGCAAAGGATAGGTATTCTTTACCGTGATGTTGTTCAAGCCCAGTAGTCAATACAAGGTCGCAGAGAACCATCCTTCTTATAGCGAAAAAAATCCTGCCCCCGCTGGAGAAGAAGAGGGGCGGATGAACCCGGCTGTCAGAGAATCAGAAATATATTTCTCCATGGCCTCCCTTTCCGGAACCGAAAGCGAGTATAATCTGCCCTTAGGCGGAGACATACCTGGTACTAAGTCTATAGCACAGTCGTAGGGACGATGAGGAGGGAGAGAAGCGGCCCTGGACTTACTGAACACCTCCTTCAGGTCGAGATACTCCTCGGGCACGTTAGACAGGCTCCCCATCTCATCCTGCAACACAGAACCAGACACAGAAAAACCAGCAGACACAAGACAGGAGGCATAGCAGGCTCGACTCCACTCCGACACAGTGTTACGACCCCAATCCACCCGAGGATTGTGTTGAGTGAGCCAGGGGTGACCCAACACCACCGGGGCCAGGGGTGAGTGGGTGACGAGGAACGTGATGGTCTCAGAGTGGTTGCCTGAGGTGACGAGGGTGATGGGTACCGTGGAGAGACTGATCGGAGGAAGTGACTGTCCATTAAGGGCGCTGACAGAGATCCTGTGACGGAGGGGAATCAAGGGAATGTGAAGGAGTTGGGCCAGGGAAATGTCCAGCAGGTTACCCTCGGCTCCGGAGTCTAGCAGCGCCGTCCCCTCATGTCGCTCGGCCGCCCATTGCAACCTCACCGGGAGGAGGGTGGTGGATGAGGCTTTGTTGAGAGATACCCCACCCGACAGTAGCCTCAGACCTACTGTCGGGCCTGGTCTTTTACGGGGCACTTCACCAAGAAATGGCCAGCCGCGCCACAGTACAAACATAACCCCCTCGTCCTCCGACGATCTCTCTCTCCGGGAGAGCCGAGCTCTACCCACCTGCATGGGTTCGTCAACCGACGAGTGACCGACCGTATCGCCGGTGTCGAAGAAAGGATATCTCGGTGTTAACTTGCGTCCGACCACGAAGATCGCGTTGCTGAAGCCGTGCATCCACGCGTAAGGCCAGATCCACAAGTTCGTCCAACCCGAGAGGTAACTCCACCACGTCGATCTCTTGGTGGATACGGTCGGCCAGCCCATGCAGGAACATGTCCCACTGCGCCTTCGTTCCACTCACACTCTGCCGCCAGGGTCCTGAACTGGATGGAATAATCAGAAACGGACTGCTCCCCTGGCGGAGGTCGGCCAGCATGCGCTGCCTCGCGCCCGACCAGCGCGATCGAACACCCTCCTCATCTCCTGAGAGAGTGAGTGAACGAGGAACAACAGGGATGGCGATTCTCCCACACCGCCGTTCCCCACAATGCTGCCCTTCCTGACAGCAACGTAAGCACTAGTGCCACTCTGGAAACTTCTGTGGCAAACGTCAGTGGCTGGAGCGAAAAAAACAGAGAACACTTCGTCAGAAACGCTCTACAGAGGTTAGGATCTCCGCATACATCTCCGGCGCGGGAGTCTCGGTTCGTGCTGAGGGCTGTGGTTCCCGGGATGGAAAAGCTAGGCGGTGTGGGTGGCGCAGCGGGTGATCTTAATAACTGTACCTGGGTAGTGAGCTCGGACACCTGCGCTACTAACGCCTGCACAGCTCGTCCGGTGTTCAGCATATTCTCCTCCTGGAGATCCATACGAGCGTTGTTACCGGCTAGCAGTTCCTGCAAACCACGAGTCTCCGCTGAATCCATGAAGATTGGTCAGATCCTTCTGTCACAATGAAGACGGGAGGATTCAGTTGGAAAGAGAGTTTATTACAAATAACAGCGAAACAGGAGGCAGGCGGAGTGGGGCAGAGGCGGAGCTTCCGTAGAGGGCAGGCGGAGCTTCCGTAGGCAGAAGCGGAGCTTTCCAGAGGGCTGAGACAGGCAGAGTGAAGCAAGTAATTCCAGGCAAGGGCGGAGTCCAGGAAGCAGGTAAGCTCAGGAACATCAGGAACCAGAACGGACCAGGCGACGACGCAAAAACACTGCAAGGATCTGACAAAGGAGAGAGCGTGACAGGAACAGATATAGCCCAACGGTGATGACTCTCAGCTGGAGCGAATCAGCCTCAATCACACACACCACAGACACCTGCTCACACATACGCACGCACACAGACAAGACACGGTGAGGATGGGACCGGGAACCCATGAACCGTGACAGCATAGCCATAGGCTCGCGCACCGCCGCCGAGCCATTTGTTCGTTTTCTAGTACTGTACGAACCAATGGATGTGCAGTTACACTGCGTGATTAAAAAAGGCTTCAGTTGAAGAGAGAAAAAATGTTTTTCCCAAACAGCGTCTCTCGACGCAATACGAGTGAAATATCAAAAGGGAACAACTTTTCTTATGTCGAGATCACGAGAAAATGATAGCCTACTGTATCTTGTGGATATTTCAGCAAACATTGCTTCACTTAGAAATAACGTCTACAATAAATAAAATAAATAGGCTAATCACTGCCGATTTTGTCCAGAGTTAGGCCATGCTAAACATTTTATTTGTGTAATTAACATGTTTAAAGGGTCTAACAACAAGCATTTAACACCGCAAGTGCAGACGGAGCGCCTTAGAAGAACTAGCCTACTCTAAAAATCGTAAGCTGCTTGGATTAAACTCACTTCATTTTCCCTCGTTCATTTGAAATAAAATAATAAATAATAGTAATTTGTTTGTGATTTTTTTTATTCATTTAGGATAGGCTGTCATATCATCTGCGTTACAAGCGTAAAAGCTGTTATGTTTATGTATGTGTGTGTGTGGTTTACAAAGAAGTTTAGAAAATACAAAAATTAAGCTACAACACTGTTAACATAATTGAACTAAATTATAAACATGTAAATCACATTTCTTATTAATATAAATGTATTAACGATAAGGATTAAATATAAAGATGCACATTACAAAAAAACATAATTGTTCTCTATGTTTCTCTTGTGAATGAAATATTGGCTCATGTGATTTAAATATATTTTAGTTTTCATTTTATTCAAATTTAAAAAATGTCCCAACATTTCCGAATTCGTGTTCCTCGAATTCGTGGCCTCGCCACCACTTATAAGAACCTATACATGTAGGACAATGACAATGTCATTGTCCTACATACCCTAACAAAACTAGTTAATGCAAAAGCAACCACCCATGTCATTGAAATATTTGCATAACACATTGTAATGGGTCTTCCTTTGTGCATTTATTTATAAAACTGAACTGTGACTTATTTACAAAATCCCAGCATTTAATTTACACAGAATCAAAGCTGTAGATAAACTCCTTCTTCAACTCTACTTCTGGGCTGCCTTTATTCTGCCTCCTTCAGGAAATGCAAATGTAGTTTAGCATCTGTAAATGAAAATGAAAAGTAATGATAATTTTCCAGAGTGGAGGACAAAGAGACCAATCACATTTGAGGAAACCTCCACTTGATTCCTGTGACTTGTTTGCTAACAGCTATTCTCAGTTGAGTTTATTTCAATTGACTTGATCAGTTCTGCATCACTGAAACATGGGGAAGCTCCATAAGTGTTGCCAGCTGCTGCCGAGCACCAATACAAAAAACAATCAAACACTCACAGAATCACACACCCGCAAACACAAAGACATCAATTTCTCAGGTGCGCGTGGCAGGCGGCACCTTAGATTGCGTTCTTTGATGCTGCAGCTGTTTAATATTCCACTCAGTCGCACTCAGAAGACCAAATGCTTGGGGGACATCACAATGTAGGAGTGTGTTAACATTTCAGGGCTGACACGGGAGAGAAGAGAAGACATATAGAGGAATGATTGAGTGATAAAAACAGAAAGATAAAGAGAGACAATACGGTGAACTCCCTAGATTTTATTCCTAATAAATCTTGCCAATGACACGTGGGTTTTCTGCACACAATCATCCCCTTTCAGCAATTGTCATGATTGAAAGTGAGGACATTTCCCCAGGAAAATGGTGTTGCTCAGCAGTTGCTCTTTTATAGCTCAGGAGATTGAATTGTGTTATTTACTCACCTTCATGTCATTCAGATCCTGAATTATGCTGTTTTTTTCTTTGAAAACATACGTTTGGAAGAATCAGTGTGCAATGATGATGTAATGTATAAAACAACAACATGCTACAAATGCATTATTACAAAAACTTTAGAAATGGGACACAAAGGGAATGACTTCAGTAGATTTGGAACATTGTGCACGATTCGTGAATCGTGGCTACTTTTGTGATGCTGTTTTGTAGTGCTTTTTGGCATCGTATAGCCTCTTTTAAAGCTTGACAGCTCATGATCAGTATGAACTAGGAAAATAGATTGTCATTTCCACAGAAATAACTACAATATATGGGGTTGGAAAGATCATTTGTATTCCTTGGTGAACTTTTCCATTACCTCTGTCCGAGTTGCATCTCCTAAACGTCTTAGGATTTAAAGAATATGGAGTTATAAAATTAAGGTTAATACAAAATGAATGTAAATAATTTAAATATGAAATATTTAATGTAAAATAATGAAAAACTTTCAATATTATACTTTAAGGTAAATACTAAATATAAATATAAAATGTGAAATATATGAATGTAAATTA
Organism: Gymnocypris eckloni scoliostomus; assembly: GCA_027564155.1. Taxonomy (NCBI): domain Eukaryota; kingdom Metazoa; phylum Chordata; class Actinopteri; order Cypriniformes; family Cyprinidae; genus Gymnocypris; species Gymnocypris eckloni. The sequence goes on along the minus strand of CM050416.1, from coordinate 14,898,605 downwards.
ATGTAAATTTAAAATACATTCTAATTAAATTTTAAGCACAGCCCAGATAATTTGGTCTTGGAAATTATTTACTTATTTATTTTATTAATATTCACATTAAGTTCACATTGAGATCTCTTTGACATCCAATTGCAGATTGTTTCTTGTCAAATTTCAGCACTTCACAATTGGTATGATTACTTAATCCAAAGTGGGGTGTGGTTGAGCCAGTCTCATTTGACATTGTATTATTGTATGCATAATGCAACTTATGCAAATTATACACACAAGTGCTTACTTTCCCACTAAGATGACAGATTGCCTGTGAACCAACTGTAAACCATATAAACTCCATGATCAAATAGATTCAGGCCTGCACCAAAAGCTCTAGTGCTTCAGAAACTCTAAAGGAGAAACCAATGAGATTAGTTTTTTCTCTGGAGAAAAATCAGAGAATCGGGAAACTCTGAGATGCTGTCTAGGACAAACAGACGAGAAGAGTGATTTTTCTTTCCCACGGGCCGGATCCAGCGCTCACCTATGAAATCGAGCCGTAATAGCTCTTTCAGATGTATCACACCTAGCCTCTCTTGATAAACGCATAGATAGCGAGCGAGCGCGCACGGTCGATAATGCAGTGAGCGCGTGGGCACCGTCCATTAAATAGCAGTTAATTACCCTGCACTGAAGATGAAAGGCTCATTTGTGAAACGGTCTCCTTCTCGCATTGATGAAATAGCTCTTCAAGTTCACACGGTGTGCTCTCCCGCGCAAACAAATGCACACGTTCGACACGTGCAGCATCCTAACGATGGTGCTTCAATCACAAGTACAATTTTGCACGATCGTAACACATCCCTAAAGCAGGGAAAACTGTGGATGTTTATATATAGAATGGTTTCCAGGGGTGAATTTCCAACGTGTGAATAATTCATGAGCCTTCATTACTGTTATCGACCGTTTCCTGTGTCCTCTTGCACAGCCAAACCTAACAGATAATGTCTTCCTCTGATAGAGGGGTGATTGATATAAGTGCAACTTGCTTCAGAATGGGACAGTTTTCCCCTTCGACAAGGTTTCTTGCTCTTCCCACTTCTTTGTTTTCTCTCTACACACACACACATGCTCAAATTCACTCTGCTCCATTGCATCCCAAGCAGGAGTATTAGTAATCCATCAATGCTATTTCCAGTCCATGGTCTCGCTGGCTGGCAGGGAGGAAAAAGAATTGGAGGAGAGACCTTGGATGCAGACAGTCCTTCGGCTTGCCATCGTGGCAAAATAACCACACAAAGGTGTCTGTGTGTCCCTAGCCCGGACTTCTGGAAAAAGGTGGATGTGAGCGGAAGAGATAAAGAAGGCAAACAAAACCGGTGACATACGCACTCGGTCCTGGGAGGCTCTGCCACATAATATAGCCGTGTCACGGGCTAGCATGTGCTGTGGAAGTCTGGATAGGGGTTGGAGTATGGAGTCGGGTGGGTGGATGATGTTTGTTTGTTTGTTTTTGGACCATGGCACGGTGCGTGGGTGCCAAACAGGCAGTGTATTGTAGCTCAACTGGACTTGGAAGTAGTGGGACTGAAAGACAGAGAAGAGAGAGACGGGCTATGTTCAGAATAGCATACTAGCAAGCACTATTTCTGTAGTATGCAGTATATATGTTGTGAACAGTGTCCAAATTCCCTGATGACATTCTCTATATAGAATTTGCCAATCATTTACAATATGACTAATAACCCAGAAATAACATCAGCAGCAATTTTTAAGAAAATTGGATTAATAGGGTTGCAAAGGGACAGAAAATGTACGAAAACTTTGCAAAAATGTTCTCCCCTTGGCAACCCTATATGTAGACAGATAGATAGATGCATTTTATATATAGATGTTTTTATTTCCAAGATAACTTTCAATATAACCACTTAAACGTAATGAAGTCATGGTCATCAGTGTACTAGAACTACCAAAAAAAGTTTTTTATTTTTGTATAAAATATATTATAATAATAAAACATATAAAAATATTAATAGATTATACATTTTAGATAAAATACCTTAACTTATAAATATATAAAAAAGAAAAAAGAAAAATTGAAACGCTGCCTTTGCAAGTGAAATACACTTATTTATGTAAAGATGCAGTCCATAACTTTTTGGTTAAAAATGGTCCGAAATCAATATTTGAGGAAGTACATAACCAGCCAGTGTTCAAAACTATTGCCTTACTTTAGCCCGAATCACTACAGTTATCTTCTAATAATGTTTTCTATTCTGAGTGGTACTGGTAGGTTTTCACGGGAAATTCGAGCATGCCACCGCGTCATTACGTCACGTCTGTAAACATAGAGAAGTTGTCCCGGCTACTAGGCTATCGCATGTGAGGATCCTGCAGATGCAAGATCGTTTAGCATTTTCTCACAGCAGCTAGAATAATTAAACATATAATTGAACCTAACCTAACATATAACTGTACTGTACCCTGTACTGTAATGTACCCAGAGCCGATTCTCCCTATACACAGGTATACTATTCGCAGGTATATACAGCGCATACAAGCTGTGTAGGGTTCACGAAACACCAGGGGCCCCCTTGCTCCCAAAGATGTTTATGTTTAAAGTGCCCGCCCCCACCAATAATTCAGGAGTACCTTCTGATCAATAACAAAAATGTGCCTTCCCATTACAGGGTAATATTTGACTCCTTGAAGCAATGGTGTAGTTTTGGTTTGAACATTGGGGGTTGTTTATATTTTTTGCTTACATTTTTATTTTTGTAAAATGGTCTTTTGTGCTATCCACCACACATGCAAAGTTGGTTGATTGCGTAACTGCAATAAAGTAATAGGCTAGTCAACAATTACTTGTTTACGTAGGATATATAATGTATTTTATATAATTTAGACACTTAGTGTCACGGTCGCGCTGCGGGAAGGACACGGGAGACGAGATGTAAAAGGAATAATGGGAATTTAATGATGGAACACAGGAGATACAACCACATAGACGAGTTGACGGACAAAGACTCAGGGAAAACTCAGGGCTTATGAACACATAACAATTACGGGAAACAGCATCAGGTGAGGAGCAAATCAAACACAGATGGGGATGAATTAACTAATGACAGGAAACAGGAAGGACCATATAAGGGTGTGGAAACACAAGGAAAAGGAAGACAAAGTCTGACATTACCCCCCTTCAATAGGCGTCCCGCGCCGTCGACATCGAAAGGGAGGGTGGGCACTCTGGAGGCCTCAAGGACCTGGAGACCGGACAGGTGACCTCCAGGGCGGTGCCCGTTCCGGGACCCATGGCGGATCGGGGGACTCAGGCGGCCACGGCGGATCCGGGGACTCAGGCGGCCACGGCGGATCCGGGACTCAGGCGGCCACGGCGGATCCGCCATGCGGCGGATCAGGCGGCCATGGCGGATCCGGGGATTCCGGCGGCCATGGCGGAGCAGGGTGCTCGGGCCATGGCGGGCAGGGTGCTCGGGCGGCCATGGAGGTAGCCCCAAAATTTTCTTGGGAAGCTCCCCATCCCAGGGGTGCTCGGGAAGCGCAGAAGGGGCGCTGGACGGGACCGGGCGGAGGCCAAGGGGAGCTGGAGGCGGACCAGCGGAGGTAAAGGTGAGCTGGACAGGACCAGCGGAGACAAAGGTGAGCTGGTTGGAAGCCAGCGGAGGCCAAGGGGAGCTGGATGGGACCAGCGGAGGCAAAGGTGAGCTGGACGGGACCAGCGGAGGCAAAGGTGGGCTGGACGGGACCAGCGGAGGCAAAGGTGAGCTGGCGGGACCAGCGGAGGCCCAGGTGAGCTGGACGGGACCAGCGGAGGCCAAGGTGAGCTGGACGGGACCAGCGGAGGCAAAAGTGAGCTGACGGGACCAGCGGAGGCCCAGGTGAGCTGGACGGACCAGCGTGGGCCAAGGTGAGCTGGATGGGACCAACTCTTGGGGGCGCTCTGGAAGCGCAGACTTTCGTGGGCGCTGGTGCGCTGACTCGCGGGCATTCGGGTCGGAGTCTCAGGCGCTCGGGAAGCGCAGAAGAGGCGCTGGACGGGACCAGCTGAGGCCAAGGTGAGCTGGACAGGACCAGCGGAAGCCCAGGTGAGCTGGACGGGACCAGCGGAGGCCAAGGTGAGCTGGACGGGACCAGCGGAAGCCCAGGTGAGCTGGGACGGGACCAGCGGAGGCCAAGGTGAGCTGGACGGGACCAGCGGAGGCAAAAGTGAGCTGGGCGGGACCAGCGGAGGCCCAGGTGAGCTGACGGGACCAGTGTGGGCCAAGGTGAGCTGGATGGGACCAACTCTTGGGGCGCTCTGGAAGCGCAGACTTTCGTGGGCGCTCGGGTGGCGCTGACTCGTGGGCGCTGGGTGCTGACTCGTGGGCGCTGGTGGCGCTGACTCGTGGGCGCTCGGGTGGCGCTGACTCGTGGGCGCTCGGGTGGCGCTGACTCGTGAGTGCTCTGGAGTGCTGGACGGAACCAGCGGGAAACTTGAGAGCAGCGAGGCAGGCACCGGAGGGCGCTGGCGAGAGCAGGCCGGAGGGCGCTGGCGAGCAGGCACGGGCGCTGGCGAGAGCAGGCACCGGAGGGCGCTGGCGAGCAGGCTCGGAGGGCGCTGGCGAGGAGCAGGCACCGGAGGGCGCTGGCGAGGAGTAGGCTCTGGGGCTGGGCTCCAATCATGTCACCAACAAGCCCAGGGGCACATGAGCCTCGGGAGGTGGGCTTGCGGTGGCTGGCGGACTCACGTGAGCATGAACGGCGCTGACTTCCCGCGAACGGCGGGCTTACGCGAGCGGCCGCTGACTTCCCGCGAACGGCGGGCTTACGTGATCCGCGGCGCTGACTTCCCGCGAGCGGCGGGCTGGGCGAGCGGGGCGGCGTCAGAAGAACCCCGCGAACGGCAGACCAGGATCAGCTGCGGGCGGCGCGGCGCTCCCATCTTTTTGGGTCCGTCAATCTGTCACGGTCGCTGCAGAAGGACACGGACAAAAAGATGTAAAAGGAATAATGGGAATTTAATGATGGAACACAGGAGATACAACCACATAGACGAGTTGACGGACAAAGACTCAGGGAAAACTCAGGGCTTATGAACACATAACAATTACGGAAACAGCATCAGGTGAGGAGCAAATCAAACACAGATGGGGATGAATTAACTAATGACAGGAAACAGGAAGGACCATATAAGGGTGTGGAAACACAAGGAAAAGGAAGACAAAGTCTGACACTTAGACTATAGTTTGACAGAATGTTCTAATTCAACACGCCATGGAAATTCAATTTAACTGAACATTATCTTATATTGATATTGTTTATTTCTTACTCTTCAGGCTCTTAATGATTTCATCTATGCCATCATTGGAATATCTGAAGGCCAGGTTTTTCCATCACTCATCATTAGAACCCATTGGCTCTCGATTCAGACTTTTTAATATAATGTTCGACTTTCTCCATAACATTTAGTTTCTCCATAGAATAGATCGCATATTTTACCATCGGCTTTGTGATAGGAATGGCTGGCCTCGCGCAAATCTTCTCACACTTCTCGAGCGCGCTGGTGAACGCGCACAGAGTATCGGGTGATTCGCGCGCCGCTCGTGCACAATTAAAGGAACTGCGCTTCAGTCATGTTGTGCTGATAAGCGCTCCGTTTGACTCATATGTGAGTTTAGCGTATATAAAAGCAAATAATTAATAAATAGCCTGATTCAAGTTTCCATTAACATGGTATAAATATAGGGGGGTTGTACTTGCTAGTTCCCCCCCCCACAAACTACGCCCTTGTTTTAAAGTGATTTACAGGGGAATTTTTCCCCTTAATTATATTAAATGTCATTGTCAAATATATATATATATATATATATAAGCTAAAAAATATAATAAGAAGAATAAATGTATAAATCAAAAGAAATCAATATTAACAAAATAATTTTACACTACAAAGGTGGCACAGAAGAACACAGAGTGAAAGTGACGTGACATACGACCAAATATGGTGACCCATACTCGGAATTTGTGCTCTGCATTTACACATCCAAGTGCACACACACAGCAGTGAACGCACACACACACACACCGTGTACACACACCCATGCTGCGGTGCCCGGGGAGCAGTTGGGGGTTCAGAGCCTTGCTCAAGGGCATCTCAGTCGTGGTATTGAGGGTGGAGAGAGCGCTGGACATTCACTCCCTCCACCTACAATTCCTGCCGGACCGAGACTCGAACTCGCAACCTTTCTATTACGAGTCCAACTCTCTAACCATTAGGCCACAACTTTCCCTGTAGCATGAGAGGCATGTAGTTTAATTTACAGACATTTACAGAGGTTCATAGGTGACATGGATGTTTTAAATTCATAACAATGTTTTGAGATTATATGTTTTAAATATAACATTTTTAATATAGTACTATTGGTTGATTGAAATTATTTAAAAACCTGCAATGACAATTTAAACATAAAAATAAAACTGCCAGTAGGTTGTGGCAAGTCACTGATATTTTTCACTGAATCTTTCATTCAATTGATTCGTTTGAACAGCTGATTCATTCAGGAACGAAGCAAGTGACTGGCTGTGTCCCAATGTGAATACTATCCATCCTAAATTATATGTGATATTAGTCATTTTCAATACTATTTAAGGCAGTAGTAGTATGCAATAGTATGCACATTGGGACGCAGGCATTGTCTTTATGAATGGGTCACTGAATCAATGACTCACTAAATTAATTTAAAAACGCAGGTTCATTCATAAATGAAACACCGCTGTGTTTAAATGGAGATGCGCTTCGGCTCAGCTGTGACAGTTTGAAACTATTTTCCTTGACTAAAAAGAGCAAAATCAGGCAATATTGTTAAAGTCATACAATGTACATCACTTTATATTAACCTATTGTTTACTTTAAATTGTGTAATTTATTGTCACATTTACAAACTCCCTTAATTATCTTTAAAAGCTGTAACTCACTTCAGTTCATCGCAATCTCACAAAGCTCCATTATAATCAAGCTCTCTACACTGCACACGTAATCTCTTATGTACACCGTCTACACCAGGGGTCTGCAACCTTCAACGTCAAAAGAGCCACTTTGGCCCCTTTCCTACCGAATATAACTCAGGTGGAGCCACAAAATATTTGATGCCCAAATAAAGATAACATGGTATATAGATAAAGTTTCATATTCAGTTATGTTACAGGGCAGAGAAATAGCAATAATTTCAGAAGTGAGGGGGACAGAAATGTCAAATATAGTAATAATAATAATAAGTATAATAATATTTATGTATGTATAATTGACAAAACAATTATTATCTCTTACTTTTAATTGGTTAAGAAATCAAATATACTGCTGGACAATAAAACCATCATATGGTTATGATTGTACTATCATTATATATAATAAAAACTGTTTATTTGTATCAATTTTTATCACAGAATAAGGCAGAGAATATATGTGACCCTGGAGCACAAAACCAGTCTTAAGTCGCTGGGGTATGTTTGTAGCAATAGCCAGAAATAAAATGTATGGGTCAAAATGATTGATTTATCTTTTATGCCAAAAATAATTAGGATATTAAGTAAAGATCATGTTCCAGGAATATATTTTGTACCGTAAATATATCAAAACTTCATTTTTGTTTAGTAATATGCATTGCCAAGAACTTTATTTGGGCAACTTTAAAAGTGATTTTCTCAATATTTAGATTTTTTTTGCACCCTCAGGTTCCAGATTTTTAAATAGTTGTATCTCAGCCAAATATTGTCCTATCCTAACAAACCACACACCAATGAAAATATTATTTATTCAGCTTCCAGATGGTAAAATTATTTATTCAGCTTCCAGATGAAGTATAAATCTTTTTAAATCAAATTTCGAAAAATTGACACTTAAGACTGGTTTTGTGGTCAAGGGTATTGGTCAATATTGTATAGCTTCTGTAACTGTAATTAATGCTGTCAATTACCACTGTATCACTCATATGTATTACCTGGAGAAGACTTGAAAAACACATAAACCATATCGTCTTCACGTTTCATCAGTTAAGTTTTATGCTTGTTATTCAGCTTAGCTACAGCGATAGCAGGATGCCTTTCAAATGTTACTATTACTTCTCAAGTCCGTTTTGGACTTTCTGCATGAGAGTGTCCTCTGGCTTCGAGAATGAATGAAACATACGTGAGTGTGTTCAGTGCTAAATTTAGATTTTCTCACATTGGCCCTTGAAATCCTTTACATTCACACACTTGACCTAGAAAAAGTGCAGGGTAAGAGTTTTGGTTATATTAAAAGTTGGGATGACACCTCCCCCGCGTATTGTACAACCACACTACAAGGAGCCACCGCAGAGGGATGAAAGAGACACTTAAGAGACACTCGCAGAAGTGTCTTAAAGAGACAATCGCGAGCCGCGGGTTGCCGATCCCTGGTCTACACGTTGTTTGTTATAACAAGAGGATTTGTGAGCTAAACTTGAATAACTCAGCAGTAAACAAAAGTATTTCGAGCAGTGAGTGGATTCTGATGAACATTGCACTCAAGAAATCAACATATATCTGTGACACATTATCACCGCTGCACAAACACACAAGTAGAAACCTTTGATGCTCCCCTGAGCGCAAACACAAGTAGCCTATGCTGATCGGGTTAGTCGCACAGGTGCTCCTAAATATTTTTTGATGGTCGCACGCAGTACTTTTCAGTCTCACTGTAGAGCCCTGGCTATGTCGTGATATTTTCTCTTTTGTTTAATTTACGTTTTGCACAAACGCCAAGTTGATGCTACCTATACATTTGTGAATATATATGCTCGACTCTGACTGGGGGGAGGGGGCAAATACACTGTGACCTGCCCCAATCACAATTCTTTATATGCATGCATATATTTGATATTCTCTCTGTATATATTGTATTATTAACTGTTCATTTTCTATGTATCTGTATCTCTTCCAGCAAAATAATATATACAAAACATGAAAAATATTTTAAAGGTCTTGTCATTATCGTAATTACTTGGTGCCCCCCTATTGGCTGGTTCCCCAGGCCACTCACCCAATCACGTCTATGGATAATCCGGCCCTCCCTCTCTACGTAAAAATCCGTCAAATCATGTAACCTGAATGTCGTACAGTCTCTTGCTCGAGACAAATAAAAGCATATGGAGCCGCAGAAGAGATGAGCGCTTTCCACGAGCACGATTCGAGATGGAGTGAAACTGATTTGTTACATCCATTCTTTCATCCCAACCCCCGTTCTGCATAGGGCCCCAGCAGAAGTCTAGGATCAGCACTGAATGTACCGTAAAATACAAATCATACTGTTACGTAGTGAACATCACAACGACAACCGTTTCAAATATTGTTCAAACACAATAAGTAAGCAAACGATTCCAAACACTGCTGTTTATCATTTATATGTACAGTTTCACATTTATTAAACAATTCAACTGAAAACATACTACATCAAAATAGTTAGAACGGTAGATAGTGTACTGTACTGCACAGTTTGTAGTGCAGTGTGCTACTACTCCATTCCAGACATAGGCATAGTGCATATGTGTGTGCAAGAAAGAGAAAGAGAGAAAGCCAGCAGGGGATGCAAGCACGTGTCCCAGAATTTTGTGCTCTGAGAAGATGCCACCACTAGATGGCAGGCTTGTGCGCTGAATCCTATGTCACTGTCCCCTCAATAGAACATCCCTCTCTTGATCTCTCTTTAACAGAGACACATCCTGAGAAATTGTGTGAGCACCGGTGCCTTTTTTCTTACAGCAGGGAATCGAACATTGTGTTTCCAGGATCGATGTGATGTGCTTGAAAAATGTGATGTTTTTCAGAGTGCACGGTGACTGTTTGTTTTAATGCAGTCTCCTGCTTTCTCATCGCCTGCTTTTGTGTCCTGTGCTATCAGACTCAGAACTACAAAGAGTTTGTGTGCAGCTCAAAAAGAACCGAGGCTAAAAATCAAGAGGGGAGGATAGATGGGGGCCAGCGCCAGCTGAAAACGATATACCCTTTATGTTAGCCATAACACAACCTCTAAAAAAAATGATGTATGCAAGCTGTGAGATACTAACGCACAACCCTAAAGCAGCATCCCGATTCAGAGGTTGCATTCTTCGAAGACGCGGGCTTCAAAGAGAACGCCTTCGAAGGTCAGATCAAGTGTTGTTAAATGGGATGGTCTCTAGCCTATGGAGGCTTGCTCTTGTTGCCTAGCAACTGTGACAGATGCTGTTGATGGGCAGAAGTATAGTTTTTAAAAGTTACATTCAGATGTCTGAAAACAAAACACGGTTCACAACCTGTCTGAACATGTTCACCGTGGTCCATTTTTATCCATAAAAAGTATGGCTATCTATCAACATGAGTCAACATTTAAACCATTTTAAAGTGTTTTTTCTTTACTGTAAACTGGGACACAGCTTGTGAACCCTAACAACAAACTCGTTATGCTAGTAAATTACTAATCTTATCAAAACGCTTTATGCTAGCTAAGAAATACTAGCCATAACAACAAACTCTTTGTACTGGTGGCAATTGCTAGCTTAGAAACGCTAGCCTCTATGCAAGCTGACAATACACTTATGCTACTTGAGAGATACAATGCTAAGTCAACCCTCTTTACCTCTTCAACCCTCGACAAACTCTTTATGCTATAGTGATAATTAGGCTAATAGTCTTAGCAAGTTTAGTTAAGAAATACTAGCCACACAACAAAACACTTTATGCTAGCTGATATATATCAGTTCTAAAAAATAAACCTCTGAAAGCAAAATATATGCTAGCTGAGAGATACAAACAACCCTGAAAAAAACAGTAGACACTATCACACAATTTGTAATGGTTTTACTGGATATATGGGAATTGTATTGATTTTAATGGAAACTGTAATGGGCCCTGTGGGTCTGCACTGGTAATTGGTCGCCTACTATTGGCTTCTATGGTGACTTATTAAAACCAATAAATCATAATTGAATATGTCCCAAAACACTCAACAAAAATGGTTTTAATGGTTGAAAGTTGATGGTTTGTAATGTTTGCAATATATTTGTACTGGACACCTTTTTTTGTACTGGTTCTATTGTTTGTTTGTTTTAGTTTTTTCAGTAGGGACTAACCCTAACAAAAACTCTGTATGCTAGTGACAACAGAAACATAATGGTGAAAAAAGACAAGCAGCCAAATAATACATATCCATCTGCAAAACCCAGGTGCTGCTCCAAAACGTGGCCACCACGAATGCTCACCATCCACTTTGTTAGTGACAGAAATGTCTTCTCTGAAAAACAAGAAGTAGAAATGGCACACTTTTAAAAGTCAAACCCCATATAGAATACACAAACCTCTCAAAATCATAGTTGTACTTTTACCATTAATTATCAGTCTCGGGGTGGCTGGCCTGCTCATGTCTTTCTTGATGCTTCATTGCAGTTGTCTTTAAAACACAAACACAAAAAATGCAGTAAATCTTAAATTTCATTAAAACTATAACAAACTATTTCTAAAACTAGAAAGGCAGCTAGCCATAAAACTTGTTTAACTTAGCTAACTTACAATTTCATTTTTTTTCAATAGGCTACAGGCCAACATCAACTACTAACACCTGAACAAAATTTCACATTAGTTAACCTAATTTTAATATGATAAGCGCTGCTCGTTAAAAATAATTTTAATTCGGTAACTTAATTCAAGAAGCTGACAAAAGTTGTTTGAAACAACAGCGCAGTTTACCATAGTAAAGTTTGTTACTGCCATGTTGACGGGTAAATGTTACTAACGTTAGGTTAAACTGGTGTGCAAAAAAAGGGAGTACTTTTAAACATGTACAATAGTATTTTTCACAGATACCATTATGCATATGATAACTCAGTACTACAGTATATCTCAAAGTATTTGGTACACACTGTGTCAAGTATATTAATAACGCAATAATACAGTAATATAATAAATCATCTAATGTCATCACTGTATCGCCATTTTTGTAAAGGAGTTCATTTAATATGCCTTAAAGTGTGTGAGTAATCTTATGTATGTGTTATGGACGTCATTAATCTGTGCGCGCTGCTATATTTAGGCAAAAATCTGCCTGACATTCATTCAAAAAAATTGGTTGTGACATCATATTAGAGATATGAGACACAGACAAGGCAGCATTCCTCCTGGTGCCAGCTCTGCGTGGGAGCGCACGTGTCCTATGCCAAGTTAGCAGATGTGCACCGAGGCTATGCTACGCTCAAAACCCACCCCTCACCGCTCTTCTCTCACACATATTTACAATGTTTGGCTTGCATGTTAATGTTCCTGCTACCGTAGTGCTCTCTAAACCTCTCTTTACTTCTGTGGGCAATCATCAAACAGCAGAGAGGGAAAATATGTCTGATGCCGTTTGTTATTTATTTTCTAAGCGTGCAGCAACACGGCCAAGTCATAATCACGCAGGGCTCAGAAGCTAATTAAAGAATGCAAATTGTACTTGATTCGGTCTGTGACCAATGCGAACATCAAGACAGACAGCTTTATGTTATTCATAGCTCTGTGCTCATCTCCAAAGAGAAACATCACAGAAACGCCACAGAAGGATTGATTAAAAACAGGCTGGAAATGACTGAGCAAACTGTCTGGCGATGTCCTCAAGTATCTAATTTAATGACTTGCTCTTTGAACATGACTGTATTTGTCTTTCAAACATCAATACGGACAAGCAGGTTTGTATTTTAAGATACAAATGCAATTCAAGACTATTATGTCCAATTGCAGAACATGCATTTATATTTAGCCTAAATAGCACAATCGGTATTATGTCTAATGCAATTTATTTATATTGAACTATGTCTAAAATAATCGAAACTGTCTCAAAATAATCACTATAACACTGCATTTCTGTGACACATTTGTGTTTAAACATGATCCAAAACATTGATCCGATTACTCAAATCAGGTTGTCCATCATTCAGAACTGAATTAGATAGATAGATAGATAGATAGATAGATAGATAGATAGATAGATAGATAGATAGATAGATAGATAGATAGATAGATAGATAGATAGATAGATGATATATCCCAAAAGATTATATTTTTTATGAATGTGGGTTACCAAAGTGTTGATGGTAGCCATTGACTTCAGTTTTCAATATGCTAGGGAAAAAAGGCTGAAATAATACAGGCTAATAGCTTCAACAGCAGCATATACCAACAATTAACAATAGGTTTATAAATTATCTTTCAATAAAATGATTCTGGAACACGACTGATGCACTCTATTCTAATTCAGTAAATTCCTTTTCCTGTCATTCAAATTCAGCTTCAATTCAAATTCACACTCATGAAACGTCTTGGAAGTGACAGTGAACAGTTCTGAGTGACAGAACTTTACTTTGGACTGAACTATTCCTTGGCTTTATGTGCTATTTCTTAGCTGAAATACAAATACTACAAAAGTCCCAGAAACTTTTGCAGGATCAACAAATGCCAATTCCTCCAGGTCCCTCTGAAATACCTGACAGATACAAACAGACCACACAAAACTCTGGCTTTCCTGACTCGCCGAGTTACACAGCGTGTCAGGGGAAGAAGGAAACCTACCAGCCTGAGCCCATTACTGTTGCTGCACATCCCGGGTAGCTGCAATAGCGAGTGTCCTAGAACATTTCTAGTCCTAAGTCAGCAGGACGTTTTCAGACTCGTCTGAGAGGCCTGTCACCTTTGCAACAACTGCCACCCTGACACTGACACAGTGGCACTTTGAGATCACAGGAGCGCTGCTTCCCTGGAAAGCCTTACTGTCATTTCGTAATCTTTTGCCGCAGACGTGCTAGTCTTTATCTAGTGCAACTCTGTACTTTCTGAGTCAACACGCGACGCCAACCCGCTCACGCTACGGCTGGGGGCTCGGGAAAGACAAATGCCACATGCAAATTGTTAATTAAGTATTTTTTTTTACAGTACACACTTTCTCTCAATCCCTCCACTATGAAATTTACTTTGAGCTCAAGGCTTTGTTTTGATTTGAACTACTGTGTGAAACTTTCAAAATTTCATTGTGCGTATATTCAGACTCGTAGGAAAGCGATGAGAACAAATGGAGAGTCTCCTGCTTCTCAGATTTCTCTGTTGCAAAACAGATCTCAATAATGTCTTAAACTGTGCTCAGATTTGCCTGCCTATAAACTCTTTACCTGACTATGAATTCTTCCCAGACCAAACTATGTGAACTACACACATTTTCCAGTTTTTTTTTTTGACAGATATATATATATATATGTCCCCATGGGGCCTCATTTATAAAGCGTGCGTACGCTCATATTTGATCATAGAGTGTGTGTACGCTTAAATCCACGCCAGCGCTCATATTTATAAAGCGTATGACGCTAGATTTGATCATAGAGTGTGCGTACACTTAAATCCACGCCAGCGCTCATATTTATAAAGCGTGCGTACGCTCATATTTGATCATAGAGTGTGCGTACGCTTAAATCCACGCCAGCGCTCATATTTATAAAGCGTGCGTACGCTCATATTTGATCATAGAGTGTGTGTACACTTAAATCCACGCCAGCGCTCATATTTATAAAGCGTGCGTACGCTCATATTTGATCATAGAGTGTGCGTACACTTAAATCCACGCCAGCGCTCATATTTATAAAGCGTGCGTACGCTCATATTTGATCATAGAGTGTGTGTACGCTTAAATCCACACCAGCGCTCATATTTGATCATAGAGTGTGTGTACACTTAAATCCACGCCAGCGCTCATATTTATAAAGCGTGTGTACGCTCAGATTTGATCATAGAGTGTGCGTACACTTAAATCCACGCCAGCGCTCATATTTATAAAGCGTGCGTACGCTCATATTTGATCATAGAGTGTGTGTACGCTTAAATCCACGCCAGCGCTCATATTTATAAAGCGTGCGTACGCTCATATTTGATCATAGAGTGTGCGTACACTTAAATCCACGCCAGCGCTCATATTTATAAAGACGGTCTTTGACGTGGAAAAGTGCTTAGCGTCACGTCAGGGTCTGAGCAGACGTACACACTTTTTATTATTGGAGTATTGCAGTTTTTTTTAAGTGTAAGCTGTTCTTGCAGCTCACTGTTCTAAATTATGATGATTGGTGTTATTTTATATGTTAATGACATTAATTAGGAGTAGTTTACAAGGCAGAGAGCTGAAACCATTCAATTTCCATTCATAGATTACACGTGAAAGAGACACGTACGCGCGTTTTCTGTTCTTACGTTCATTCTATGATTCATACGTACGCATAAATGAGAAATGATCGTAAGATCGAATTAAGGATGTATATCCTAAAATGTTATTTAGAATAAATAACAAGTTAATTTTCATAATAAGACCAAAAATTACATATTTTGTTTATTACTGTATTCACTTTCTATAATTTTCTATGGATGCATTGCAGACTATTGCTTCAGATAATTATGAAACTACCACTATCATTAAGGACTGCAACCTGGCATCCACTTTCCCTTAACATCTAACATGCAAACTCCAATGAAGTCGACTCAAAACTACATCAGTAAAAAACATGCTCTCTTACCGTGACGTGACACACAACTGAAAGGGAACAGCAAATACGGCGACACCTGAAAAGAAACATTAACATGTCAAAAGGGTTGCTTTATACTCTTACTGTACATCAATAATTGTCTCGTTTGTTTCTATTTCTGAAGCAATATAATTTTCCTCCGGGGTAGTTAGCGTCGTTGGAGAATGTGGGTGTGCGAGGC
The DNA here is from genome assembly GCA_027564155.1 of Gymnocypris eckloni scoliostomus. Taxonomy (NCBI): domain Eukaryota; kingdom Metazoa; phylum Chordata; class Actinopteri; order Cypriniformes; family Cyprinidae; genus Gymnocypris; species Gymnocypris eckloni. The sequence continues at coordinate 14,882,873 of CM050416.1, read as the reverse complement.
GCATTCATTGCGTTAGCGTGTTAGCTTAATGATTTCCGAGTACATTCCCCTACGCAGTTGCCCCGTTCGAGGCGTGACATTAATCACTGGGGTGCACTCCATTGTGTAATGAATGGAAACAAATTACCTCATCCACTTTGACAGGTTAATGTTCTTAGACTTCTAATACTCCCTGCCTTCAAGACACGAGGCCCTAAGTGCTTTTTGTCTTTTTTGTTTCAACTTGGAAAGTGTTTCGGGTCTTGAGTGCTCATAAACCAAACTGAAGGCCAACTCCTATTGTTCTGCTCAGTGAAACGCTCGTATCGCAAGGTGACACGAGTTTGCAGAAATGCAAGCGAACCTTGGCCGCACTATCGCTGTCGTTGGTTTGCAGAGGTCCCTTAGGCTGCTAAAGGGTTAATGATACTTGTCTCTCTAGTTGGGCTCATCAACTTTTGCTCGAAGCTCGTTAATCTTCATTCACGTTGTGCTGTAATCTCGACCGCTTAATTACAAATCTGGTCAACTGTCATGGGGTATATGCATGTCCCGTGGGCTGCGAGTAATCTTTCTTGCCGAGTCCCTAGGCAACTCACGGAAACTACATCTGCAATTCCATTTGCGGTAGCTGGTCCCAGACCAGCGCTCTGGTTATTGTACCCAGCAAGCGGTTTGGTTTTCTGCAGAAAATCAACTAAACATGTCATGGACACCGCAGGGCCGCACTGCTGGTTGATGTTGTGCTCATACGAATAATTCACAGAAGAAAGCGCTCTGATCTGTGGCTGCTCTGGTGTTCAGATGCAGTTCACTCTGAAACAGTTCAGAGACGCTATGCTCGGGTTCACAGGCCCAGTTTTTCACTGATTGAATGGATTAGTTCGTCGAGTTGACATGAAGTTGCTCCCTGAATCAATAAATAGGTGTAGAGGTAATTTATTCAGCTCTCCATCTCCAAAAATATTTCCGATGGTAGATACAAACTATACATTTGACAAGGGAAGGTCTGGATCTTGAAGTGTCAGTCAAATAGAGAAGTGCACAGCATATCTCAGGAATTATTTGTGTAAAAAAAACAAAAAAACAAAGACTAAAATACACTAAATTACATATCTAGAGGCAAAGTTCATATATATCATCTTTAAAAATAATAAGACAATTATAAATAGGTTAAACTAAGTTTTATGAACTAGAAAAAGTCCCATATATCTATCTTGATGGTAATTAAAATATAAATAAAAATAATATGATACATATTATATTAAATATAAAAAAATGTATACTGTATGTTTTCAGTTTAGCTTAGTCTATAATATAATATATTAAAATGCATATCCAGTGGCAAATTTCGTGCCAGGCAATAAAATGTGTTTAAAAAAGTATTTTATAATGAACTAAACCTAAACCATTAAAACAGAATTAAATTACATATCAACACACTAAATTACATATATTTACATATATAGTATTTGGTTTTCATAAACAACCGAAAATTTAAATATAAAATGCAATACAATTTAAGATAAGATGTTAAATAAAATAATATAAATTAAAAAAAAGAAATAAGATAATGATAAATATGTAAATATAAAAATATATCAAGTTTTCATTGAGCATAATATCATAGAAACTTGAGGGAACTACTCAAATTTGAACAGAACATATAAAAAGCTAGTTTGATGTCTGTGCATCGCACATCCACCTGGGTTCTCTATAAGTTTCTTCCTCTCTTTCAGAAAGACAGACACATTTAGCTCAGACGATGAACTGAGAGTAACAGGCACAGCAAATTCCAGTTCTAATCGAACATCACGCTGCATTCCCTTCCGGAGAAATCTCCGTCCCCGCCTCAGTCTGCTGGTGACATCAAAGCTGGGCTCCAACGCTCTTCCAGAGCTGTGATGCGATTTGTGGCGTCCCCAGCAGGGGTCACGGAGTAGAGCCAGACCTGAACTGCACTCCAGTAAACTCCAGATCCCCCGTCAGACTCGGATGGAGGATGACCTTTCTCCTGTCATGGAGGAGGTCCACCTCTCTGTTCCCACGAGACACCGGGACAGCGCACAGATAGCTGATTAAAGCCCGGCCGCTCTGCTCGGGTCGACCTCATCGCTGGGCCCGTGTGCTCCGGGTGGCCTCATTGCTGTTCGAGCTATTTCTAGTTGGGTCAGAGTAAATCTAGGGGCAAGAGCCTTGGACCTCACTCGCTTGTTCCCGCTCCTTCATTCTGAAGAAGAAGAAATTACTAGAACAATCTGAGATCTGTGTTCGAAAAGGAGACTTTCCACATTGAACAAGCTAAATAATCACAATATGGAATACGATTTTGAATAACAGAAACAACAATTTGATACATTTACGTTGTCATTATTTCTATTATTATTTATTTTCGTATTTTAATTGACTTTTTCCCACAAATATATTTATTTTGTATATTGTTTGTTACAATGCCTGTGTCCTGTATATCTGATGTACTGTATGATTAAGTTTGTTTCTAAAAAGGTTAGTAAAAAAAAACAATCATTAATTATTATTATTAATGGTTTATTATAATAGTTTTTTTAAGTGTACTTTTGCTTATAATAAGAAGACAGGGCTGGGAAAAAGGCAAAAATGAATCCTCAAAGAGATTTTTATCTAATGGAAAGCTATATTTATTATTAAATGCATTATTATGAACCAATATACATTTTTCATCAAATATAACACAAATAACACCAAAACAATAATATGAATAACAAATTATTAAGATAACTATTAAGATTGCAATTTAGTCAACTGCAATTTAGTTTGAAAGTTTGAAAGTAACCACCAAAAGTTGATGCCCGTCCAACATGTAACCGAAGAAAAAGCTCTCTCTGATCAAACTGTGCTCAACGGTTTAGCTCTTCCTGCTCATCATGTGAATAGGATTGTCTTCTGATGAGAAAACCTCGGCATAAGATGGGTCAGCACAGTCTCTCACACTCATCATCAACACGTTCCTCTGGTTACTACGGCTCCCGCTGCGTTCCATTTCCTGTCATTGAGGAAGCAAGCGATTACAGAGTGTTCTACGCTTGATTCTCAGCACACGTATTTGCATGGGCCTCCTCGAGAGGCATTTAACCGCCTAATGCGATAAACGGCTGGTCATGACTGATTCGTGCAACACCACAGTGAGGTGTGAAGTGATATGGGTGAGCGGAGACAACACTTCACCTTCCATTTTTTACCTGAACAGCAGGAATTTCACACGGGGGGTATTTCTGTGGCGCTATCACATACACGCATGTTTTTATGCTTGGGTAATTATTTGGAAACTGTGCTGGGTTAGTAGGTAGACTGACTGGGACCACAAGTGTTTCGAGGAAATTTAGAAGCAGGCTGTTACAGTGAAATCTGATTTGTGGCACATAAAGTGACGCATAATGGATTTTCATGCTTTTATAAACAGACGTATACTGCAAAAGTTCATAGTGTGTCTATTTTCATCTTAAGCCCCCTATAGTGAATATTCCTCATTATTACTCCTGGTTGAAATGTTTTGACTTGTTTATTTGCTATATATAACAGTATTAATTCAGTATCATAGAGATTATATTATTGTTTTTATATTTTTGTAATATGTTTTTTATTTTCCGTTTTCATTTTGTTTGAAATTTGTTGTGATTTTGTTGCATTGTTTTGTAATTTTACATATGTCATTTATATATTACTAATACATGTCATTTTTATTAAAATTTTATTTTGAGTTATTTTAGTTAAACTAAATACAAATTTAGATCTGCTGCCTGCAGCTAGCAGAACTATTTTATTTTATTTTATTATTTTAATATTATTATATTTTATTAGTTTATTTCAAGTAACGATTTTTTATGGATTTAGTTTAGTTTCAGTTAGCTATAATAACTAATATATTAAAATTTGCACCAAAATATACAATTAAAACACATGGTAAGCAAATTTTCTTCCATATCAATGATAGATGTCTATATTTACAGATTCAATTTATTTTAATTAAAATGTTTAAAGTAATTTTGACACATAAATCTCCTCCAAAGATAACAAACAAATATACTCTCTCTGGCTGATTTCTGGTGTTTAATGATATCGTAGGGAGGAGTTACAACATATGCATTCTTAAAACTACTGACCGTAATAAATGACACAATTTTAGCCAATTCTGTCAGTCTGCAAACATCAGAACTAGCAGTGACTTTAAGGGTTTTCAAGGTCAAAATTAAACTGGTTTACGGATCTACTCTGTGTGGAAACTGACCTGACAGACCACACAGCAAACAACCAGAACTTAAATACAGCAGAAAAGATCTTACAGTTTTTCTCAATTGCTTTGGCACATGTTTCGAAACAGTCTTAACTTTCTCTAAACTGTGATTGCAAATGTCACAACTGTTTGCTGGAATTCAGAACTTTATTACATGTCTGCAAAATGTAGGTACTCACCCAAAACGTTTAATTCATGCTTCAAAACCGAGTTATCGTGTCTGTAATTTGGCCAAGGCCACCAAAATATAAAGTATATTTGTCATCGTGTGAGTCAAAATTTTTAGTAGTTTTTCACCATGACAGTCAACCATGGAAATTAAGGTTTTATAAAATAAAATAATATTTGTTGAGAAGAGTCAATAGTACATAGACAAAAAGTATATGAACATTTGTATTTATACAGTAAATGTATATTTGTACGCATTACGTTACAGTAAGTTAAATCTTGCTTTTCCAATTACTGTACATTTCATATTTCTTATGTTACCACAAATACACAAAAATACAAAATACCTTCCATGAAAAAAATGATTCTTGGTGGACATCCTGTCGCTCTTGTTGGTCAGGCCAAAGACTTTCATCAACATCACATCTGATGTTTTCCATTGCCATGCACCGGGAAAAAATCTCCTTGAATGCCGCACCATCCCCTGCAATGATGACTGTGATGTCCTCACATGCAGCATTCATGGCATCCAACAGAAACATCTGATCTTGTGCTCTATGATCATATACTTTCCAACTCCATTCTCAAAAATATAGTGATTGTGCTGTGGGCAATCTACATATATATGTTCCCAAACTTGATTGGTTGGATGGTTGATTCAAATTGTATTGCAATTAGAGGTCATTTGCAATGTCACAATGTCAATGTCAGATTTATGGAATATACGTGCATGCACACCAATTTTTTATAATTGAATGGATCGTTTTGAATGTGATGGCTTACACGATGAAAAATGATTGAGAAGTTGTGAAGAGTTTGACAGTTTAAGTGAGAATCGACTCATCAGTTTTGATCAACAAGCCACATGCAATTAGTTGTTGTGCAAACTGCAGACAATTGTACTGTTTGCACACGTGCCAAAGCATTTGCAATTTGCTCAGATCAATAAGAAATTACAATCTGATGTGAACAAGAAGCTAATTGTTCAGACCTCTGAACTTATTGTTTCTGAAAAAAATATATAATTTGAGAATTGAGCCAAAGCAATTGAGAAAAACTGCAAAGCAAATTGCTTTGTCAGACTGGGGGGCATTTTACCACACCCATGGAGGCGTTTTGCCCTAGGTGGGGTTAATCCTAGGGCAAAATGTAAGTTTTGTTAAAAATGTAATTACATGAAAACATTTTTCATACTTTGTTTATAATTTATGTCATTTTCACTAAAATTATGATAACTTTTCAGAACACATTTTTAACCACATTTTTTTCACAGATAAAAATCACACAGTCCTTAATGGGGGTTTGGGGTCCCCCCCCCTACTTCCTCTTTGGCTTGGTTGGGTTAGCATGCTGCAATGTACACACACCATTGGCCGTGGAGACTAAATTATTGATTTGTTGTTTTCATGCCGTTATGATAGGCCACCCTGTAACACATCCCTCATAAAAACTGCATTAGTATGTGTGTCTCTAGTGGCAGCCTACGGCATCCTCCACGCAGTCTAAAATAGATCCGCATATCCCCTCTGACAAATATGTATTTGCAAGTTAATGTCTGACAGAATGGCGCAAAAGCTTCAGTGTCTTCTCAATACGGACAATTGAGTTAATTAATGTGGCAGCGCTCTGCAAATGCATTGATCCCCCCCGGGCAAATTCTCATTAATGTAATAAAGATTCAAGACAAAATAGTCTTTGACTTGGTGTTTTCGATTGGGAAATGTCCTTATCTTAATAATTAAGCAAATCAAATATGATATTTATTATTATATAATGCATAGTATTATAGTAAAAATGACACACACATCATATATATATATATATATATATATATATATGAGCCAAAAACAAAAACAAAACATCTATCCATCCATCCATCCATCCATCCATCCATCCATCCATCCATCCATCCATCCATCCATCCACCCACCCACCCACCCATCCATCCATCCATCCATCCATCCATCCATCACACACACACACACACACACACACACACACACACACACATATATAGTGAAAATAACAACAAAACTAACAATTAAATGAAGCATATATGGGTATGGTCCTTAAGTATAGCAGTAAAAAAGTATTACGTTTTCTGAAAAATAATGGCATAATGCAAATAAGTTAGACAAAAAAAATATGAATTACAAATATGTACAAGCATATGTATACAATAGTATTATTAATAAAAGTAATATTATATATAATATAAATATATATAAATACATTTCATAAAGGCATTACATTTATGGACAAATTGACAAATAGACAGACAACTAATGACAGTTTTTGAAAATAATGACACAATGCAAACAAACAAATACATAAATGAATAAGTATACTGAAGTAATGCAAACAAGTTAAATTATATGTATATTGGCAAATGTAATTAATGTATGAATAAGCAAATATTTTTGGATGATAAAATGTGCCTATCCGGATATTGTTGATAAATGAACTGCGTGGTTAAGCATGTACAAATAACTCAGCATGCTAAACTACTACAATTATACAATCAAACAAAAAAAGTGACGTTTCATTGTTTAAAAAAGTCCCATGTAACTCCAGATGTTCACATTCACGAGTAAAACCTTTCTTTTGCATAGGAAAAGTCATTTTGTCATGTTCTGGAGAGGTAACATCTCCGAGACACTCTCAGTCTACCTCTCGTGTGCTTCCAAGACAAGGGCTTCTGGGCAAACCCAACTCAGACATGTGGCCACCATAAATTATTGAAAGCTCATTGCTTATTCTGCCTGCCTGTCCTCATCTTTGCACTGTGTAATGGAGCCCCCGATGGCGAGGGAAAAGGGAACATAGCATTTGCATCAAGCATTCTCCAAATCATCTGACTTAGAGTGGGGGATATTACCTGTTTACTCTGCGTCTGAGGGCGGCCAGCATTTTGTTTGAGGTCAGTAGACTAATATTATATGTTACCGGTTTTGGGAACAGAGCTTTTTATGATTCAGAGTCATAATCCACCCATGAGGGAGCAAAGCTCGACCCCAGGGGTAGAGGTGGAGATTGTACAGACGAGGAGGAGACGCCTTGGGAACGGAGGATGAATGCAAATTGGATCGTCTAAGGGGGACTCTGGGATGAGCCGGGTGAATACTCTCAAAATGTGTGATAAGAAAACGTGAAATCATGCCATTCTAACCTACCTGCTCATGTTTGCGGCTGGGATGTGGGGATCTTATATAGCCTTGGAGAAGTTGAAGCTGTTCGAGTCTTACACAGCTCATGCACAGTTCATTTAGTTTTTATCTTTAGAGGCAAGTGCACCTGAAATAAATAAATACATGAAATATATATACACTGAAAAAAAATACTTTGGAACAGAAATTACGAGTTAATTACAAAAAATGCTAAGAAATGGGAATGATTACATTTATTCATGCAGTCAGTCATGTATCAAAAAACAAGTGTGTATGCAAAGAGACACCAATGAAGCAGTTCTTGATGCAGCGTGATAAAAGTGCCATGTTAGCTATTTTTCATAGCACTGACCAAGGAAATATAGGCAGCGAGTTCCTTCATATTTGTTATGAGATCCTGTTGACAAATGCCACATTAAGAGTGCCTTACAGAACGAGAAGAGTAACCCTAAGAAGATTTATGCAGCCTGACATCGGCAGTGCATTTTCAAAGGCACACATTTGTCTTGATATGGGGCCAAGACTCATAGAGCACATTTCCACACTGGTTAGTGAACATCTGAGATGTTATAAAGCACCTAACAGTGAGCCCTAATGGCGAGGGTTTCTCCTTGTTATCTTGACTTTCTCTCTGACTTCAGAATGCTGCTCTCAGAGACACAGAAAACTGTCATTTACAGCAGTGCGGCAGCGAGCATCTGCTGGTTGCCACAGCAACCCGCTCATCACAGAAGTTTTACACTGCTTGTCTTATCGTGAAGCCAACTGAGATTCAATTCAGCTGATCCTTCACTAAGTACCGCCTTCAGTGCTGCTGACCAATCCAGTAGCAACTGGTACCATTTGTCATATAATTAAACGTTGAATAATTACAGAAGTCCTGCGTACAAGCGCAGATTAATATATATATACTTATACATATTTGACAGAAAATAATGGTACTGTGTAAATACATAAATAATTTATATATGTATACTGAAGTACAAATTAAAACAAATTGCATAAAAAAGCAATTATCTGTATTCTAGTCACTCCACAGTCTCTTTCATATTACATATACAGTTATTTAAACTCAAATCAATAAATAATGCCCATATATTTATTTAGTAAGAAGTCGTGTAATCAGAATGATAATACAGTCATATTACTTATAAATGTCCTTCAGTTGAGCTGACACTTGAGAAAAGGGTGTGTTTTTCATCACCACTCATAACAAATCTATACTTACCAGGGGACTAAACACAAGCTAAACATTGCTTGATAGTATGCAATTATATATTTGCCCCAATAAACAATGTAAACTGAAATACACTATTTTTAGAAAGCTGTAAATAGAACACATATCAGTGGAGTATGTTTTACACAAAAATAATGTAAAAATTGATTAAAAAATAAACTCAAAATAAATCCTATACCATTTTACTTCCAGTGCATATCTTGAAAACATCATGTTCCCTATTAAGCTAAAACTATTAAAAAGAGTTTTTGGTTATTACAAATTATCTGATTACGCTAAAATTTAAATAAACGAGTAAAAATTAGATGAAAATCTTTAAAAGAAAAATGAAAATAAGATATGTTGCCTTGGTAATTAACTTGGGCTTAAGTTGAAGTTGAAACCCAAACACTACACTCATTTAAATACTCTCTCCTCCTTTCATCAAGTCATCTTTCAGGTTTTGGGCATTATACAGTATAGAGATATTTTTTCTCAGCTGCTCTGATCAAACATTTTATTCCCTTTGATAAAATTGTGCTTTTTCTTTACCGCTTTTCTTTAACTTATCACTGATGCTGTCAGCTGTGTCTCTATAGAAACTTTTAGCCATGTAATACCACAATTATTTTTCTATAGCTCTTGTTAGAGTTCTTTTGACAATTTCAGCACGAGCTGAATTTCATGAGCTACATGTATGTACAGTATATGTAACAGTGCAATCTAGCTAAGTTTTGTTATTGCGTTTCCAAAGACTTCAGCACATTTTTTTTACCAATGAGTGAATTAAAAAGGGCAATGCAGCATATGGTGTTGAATAGTTATGACATAACTGTATTACATACATTTTATATTTACAGTATCACTTTGTATATGCTACTAAACTGTTATAGACGCAAACAGAAATAAAACATCTGGATATTTAGAAAAGCTTACACAGTGTTGGGGTTGAATACTTTAGACTGCAATTGTATATATATATATATATATGTATATAAAACTAAAACGTAAAAATAATTTTCAGCAATTGAAGTGAAGCTTAAATAAACAAACAAACAAATTAATAAATAAATAAAATGAAAATTAAAAAGGTCATCGTACCAACTAACTTATGTTTATGCTGAAGTACAAAAATAAGAAAAACTGAAAAAAATATATATACAAATTGTTAATAGAGCTGACAATTAAAAATTGTGTTTTTAAAGGGATAGTTGACCCCAAAATGACTCACCCTCATGTCGTTCCAAACCCGTAAGACCTCCGTTCATCTTCGGAACACAATTTAAGATGTTTTTGATGAATTCGGAGAACTCTCTGACCCTCCCATAGACAGCAATGTAATTAACACGATCAAGGTCCAGAAACGTAAGGAGATCGGTAAAATTATCCAAGTGATATCAGGGGTTCAACTGCAATTGTATGAAGCTACGAGAATACTTTTTGTAAGCAAAGAAAACAAGAAATAATAATTTTAATAAACACGGTTGAACCCCTGATGTCATAAGGATTATTTTGCCGATCTCTTCGTTTCTGGATGTTGATCATGTTAATTACATTGCTGTCTATGAGAGAGAGCTCTCAGAATTCATCAAAAATATATTCATTTGTGTTCCGAAGATGAACAGAGGTCTTACGGGTTTAGAACAACATGAGGGTGAGTAATTAATGACAAAATGTTCATGTTTGCGTGAACTATATCCCTTTATCTATACTCTGATAAAAAACTGTCCATTTCTAAATATTATATAAATAAATGTTCCCCAATATTCAATTCAATTCAATTAAAGATGATTTGTATAGAGCTTTTCATGATACAATTGTTGTAAAGCAGCTTTACAGGAAATTACGTTTCTACAATATATTTGTATATTGTAGGAACTTAATATATTTAACTTATGGAAAATGTGTTTAATTCTGTATACTGTCTGAGGGTTGGCTTCCTGGGGTTGTCATCGTCTCTTCTCAGGTGTTCGGTCATCTCAGATCGTTTAAGGGTTGGATACAGACGGAAGTTTGTGTAATTCCTAGTTACCACGGGATGTTAATCCAGAAACAGAGATATAAATAGAGACATAATTAGCGTAGATGTTGTTCCATCCAAGCTAAAGCATAATAATGTGTGTTTGATCAGATATAACTGCAGTACAAGATTATGCGATGCATTATATGAATGCTTGGCTACAGAGATGTGTCTTTAATCTAGATTTAAACAGAGAGAATGTGTCTGAACGCCCAATAAACCCTCAACATCACCTAGTGTACAACTCTTAAACTACACTTTAGTGAGATATGAGCTTTTAGTGAGTTATGGGTCGCTATGATTTTCTGGGCTGAGACCCACAATGACCATTTGTCTCCATCCTACGACAGCTTCTCATCTCCCATCCTTTGTATACTCACTGATTTACCATCTCTCGTTTCGGGCAGAAGCAGTTTTTTTTTCTGGAATGGCGTCGCGTGGCATTTTTCCCTCTCTTTCAAAGAAACGCTAGTGTTGGACGCTACCCGTGAAGCATCTGTTGGTAATAACTCACATACAATTTCAGGAAAATGGGCACAGATGACTTCGGACTCTCTCTGCAACCTGGTAGAGGGCCATAATGCAGATGTCCAACAGAAGAACAACATCATCGTAGAAGATGTAAGTGTATCTGTGTCGTCCCTTTAGTGCCGGAGCGCATCTGCACGGGCTGCTGGCAGGCGGGGGCGGAGCGAAGCACGCCATTACACCCACTGATGTCTTCTGACTCACATTACTATGGGAGAATGATCGAGGAGCGCGGCCGCCCTGAAAATAGCCATCGCGTGATGGATGTGCAGACCCAGGCGCCCTCCGCCGAGAAAAATATATCAGCGCCTGGCCTGGAAATATGGCTACGGGCTACGAGTGTGTGGGGATAGGAGTATTCTTATTGACGTAACAAATGATATCACGGACGTGGAAAAGGAGTGTACTGGAAGCTCTAAATGGGTCATATTCTCAATGCAGCTCCTTCGGTGAGGGATTGAGGCTTTTAGCGCATCTCTACGTGTGGGTGTTGTTAAATGATGCATGATGTTGGGAACGCCACCCACACAGCTTAAAGGTGCAACCAGTTTGTCCCACTGACACCACTGGATCACGGTGCACCAGACGTGTGAAGCCTACAAAGATGGAGATGTTAAGAGCCTTTTGAGACGCCTTGAGTTCTGCCTACAAAAGCGCAGCATGAAAATAGCAGTCGGAAAGGTATAACTCACCCCAAAACAAACCTTCTGTCATTGTTTACTCAATTTTAAATGTTGTTTCAAACCTTGTCTGACTTTGTTTCTTCTATAGAACACAAAAGCAGACACTTCCAAGTATGTTCTTGCTGCTCTTTTTCCTGCACCATATAGTGAACATTAACTTTTAAGATCTAAAAATGAAAAACCCAAAAAGGCATCATAAAAGTAGTTCACATGGCTTATACAATATTCCATGAAGTTCTCAAATGTAATTTTAAATATATTCTTCATATATCACGTTTATGAAAAGTGTTTAATTTGTGTCAGAGCTGTTCCTTTTTCTATACTGCCAATGGCATGCTTGCATAATGTGAATAAAACATAATTTTATTTGAATCATGCAGTTAAGTTTCAATGTAGCATAATAAAATATAGATATATATACATTTAGTGTATACATTTAGTGTGTGTGAGTATTTAGTTTAATGAAAAAGATTAATCTTAAGTGCTTAAGTGCTAACATTTGTAACACTGAAAAAACAATATATATATATATATATACTATAATAGCAAATAAATGATACTAAAATAGCACTTGACAGCTCATGCTCACAATCTGCTGCTTGAAGATTCTTCAAGTTTGTGTTCCAAGAAAATGAATAACAGTATACAAGTTTGGAACAACATTTAAAGTAAATTATGATTAATTCTCATGTTTTTGGGTGAACTGTTTCTTCAAATAGCAAGTTTGAGTGGAGTGCATTTTGTGGAGGCACAAAGAGAAGACTTCAAACTAGTAGAAGAGAAGTAACTCTTTGTGAGGAGTGAATAGGTGGCCACGGGCCAAAGCAGATGCCATCATACCTCTTTTGGCAGTCTTCACCATGATACATCATTTGTATGTGTGGGCAGAGAGTTTCCCCAATTAGGATCAGATTTTTCCAGACAGGGATATCCCCATATGTGGGTTTTCTCACGCGTTTACGGCTGTGGGATAAACTCTCTCGAGGATTCTGCGTGGTTTTCTCACTTGCAGCAGCTTCCAGTTGGATGAGTGGGCTTTGGGATCTCCATCCAAAGAGTTACTGACGTATTTGAGAGGAGGATGGTGTTCAGGGAAGCCATCTGTTACGATGCAAAATATCAGGCGGTGCATGTGAACCAAAAAACTAAGTTTTTTGGCGTGAAGATACAACTGCCAAGACATCTGCTCTCCTAAAACACTATACATTATATATTTAGAGCATTTTCACATGCACAAATAAACAATTTATAGGAAGAACAAAAATGTATCTGCCATTTCACTATGAGTAAGACAATACGATAGCAAAACAATCTGACTAATTATATTAGACAAGTTTTTTAAAGAGAATGCCAGTATGTTATCCTCTTAGTACATGTCTATTTAACAAATAACTGCAAATGAAATACTTAATATATACAGTAAGTAAGAAAATAGGATTGTTGACAGATATGCGAGACATCAAATTAGCACAGCTATGTGCTATTAAACCGAGTTAAATGTCAATATCACAGTTATATCCCAGCTGAAAATCCTTGTAAAACTAGTTCAGCCAGGTTGGGGATCAGTTAAAACCAGAAAAGCTGCAGTTTTTTTAATTATAAATATTTAATTATAAATAGTACTAATATTGAGACAATATTATTGACACCTATATTGAGACACTATAAATCTCCTATACCTATATCACCTATATCTCAATATTGAGACACCTGCACAATTGCAGGCGTGGTCTTATTTTTATAAGAGATTCGACAAACAAGAAGTTAATATTGAGTTACTTACATTTTTGACAATATTGGCCTTTAATTGGTGTATTTTTGCACCGACTAGGAAAATGGCAAACAACACCCATCCTGGGTGAATAGGTTGAGTAAAAGACTCACTCTGGTTCTTGAACAAATCGCTGTTTTGAATCAAGTGAATTCAATGACTCACTCAAAGACAGTCATTTGTTTACTTCTGTAACGAATCAGCATGTTTGAACGAATCAGTTTAAATGATTCAATCATTCACTCACAGTGACTTGTCACCACCTATTGGCGTAGCAATATATCAGAAAAGTAAATAATAACAAAATAGGTAAAATAGGTCAAAATAAATAGGTCTGCCTTGTTATGGAATAAGACATTTATACACGATAAATCAAATATAGTACAGTTTCACAAGAAATACTCTGTACACCAAATGTACTGAAAATGTAACAAAAAGATGCACTAAGAAATAGCCGGGTTTTGTACACCTGTACACACATTCACATACACAAATGCCTGTAAAATTTAGTTGCAATTATGCTCAGACGAGAATGTAAATGGACATTAAGTGATGTTAGCTAATGTTTCTTGTTACAAAAACAGTTATAATTTGTTTTAAATGAGCATTTCCCAGGCTCTCTCTGATCCTTAGATCATATAACTATGCAATGATATAATTTAATCAGTACATACTTTTTCTAGTTCAAAAATGAGGGACTGACAGAAGAGTGACAATATTTAACTTGAACAGAAAATCACAAAACACAACATAAAAAAGCATTTACTTTAAAGAAGCAAACTGAAAACATATGAACTTAAATGGGTGATTCTTTTTTTTGTGAATCTGTTTGTTCACTGAATGAAATTTCTTCTCTGCAAAAGAGACTTTCTTTTGATAATTTGCTGAAAATGTACCCATCCATTTACCCACACTATCGCTTTACATGAAGAAGTGTGTACAGTGTTACAGCTCCTGATGTCGTACTGAAGTATCAAGAATTTGGTTTTGCGACAACCCAGCTCACCAGAAACGCTCCCGCTCAGGTGTCCACCTCTTCAGCCAGATCAAGAGGGTGTTTGACATTGAGGACCAATCTTCTCGCCAGGGAGGTGAATTATCAGCTGGAAGCCTCAGATCCAGTGCCTGATCTGGAGACTCTCTCTGACATCTGGGTTGATCATCCCCTACGAGAGAGAGAGAACGAGTTTTAACTCGAGCCCTGATCCATCAACCCCCTAAAGCGTCACAAACCTCCAGAACCGCCTGACTCCTGCATCCACTTCATTCCTGTCAGACGTGGAACACTTGGAGGAGTCTGGGTACCTCAGGCTGTGAAGCATGGCGAGATTGAGCGGAGAAGCTGCCTCTCATGAAGAACTGTGATGGTTCTGTCATTTCTACCGAACCGGTGTCTGCAGTTTTTCTAGAGTAACAACATCCAGAAGCATGATTTCAACTCGATTTGGGAGAAAATGTGAACAATATTGCTGTGCAGAACTCTTTCTCAGTGCTATGATGTTCTAGGCGATTACTTGGATGTCTTCTAGGTGTATCTCTGTAATATTTTGGTTCTTACAGTGCCTCTTCTCAACAAAACACAAGATTTGAGGTGTCGTTCATGTCTGACTGAATTGTAAGACGGTTTCATTTTGAAGTTTCCACAACAAGTCTTAACAAGAATGTGCAAGTAAAAAAACTAAAATAAGTTTCATAGGTACATAACACATCTTATAAAATGTAATATTATAATAATGCATTTTCCAAACAATGTTATCCCCCAAAAATGAAATAAATAAATACATATTTTTTTTTACAATAAACATAATTTGGAACATAAACATTAAGAATACATTAAAAATAATGAATTTTTAATGCTCTCCTGTCTATTGTCTGTCCCCTCCCATCTTGTTACATCCTCATTGTTTCAGTTGCTCCGCCTGTGTCTCCCTCGTTACCCTCCTCGTTTGTCTCCCTATTTATCCTCCAGGTGTCTGTAGTCCTGTGCTGATCCGTTGTTTTACGTTGTGTGTGTGTTATGTTTGCCTGTACTGCAGTTCGCTGCCCGCCCGCCTGACCGCCCTCCCGCCTGCCTGTTTCCCCCCGGGGTGGTTTCAGTTCATTTTAGCTTTATTTGATTATTAAAAAGACCCATTCTTCCTGCACTTTGAGTCCTCACCTCATCTCTTCTCATGCATCATGACAGAACGGATCAGCCACATGAGGACTAAGCGGAGAATGGGCTCAATCCAGCCACCAGCCTCCAATACCTGTATCCCCCTCTACCTACGCATGCTTCAGGTGGCTACACTAAGTTCCCTGTGTCAACAGGGGGCTGACTTGAGAGAATTTGCTAAGGAGTTCAAGAGTGCTGCGGAGGGGCTGAACTATAACAATGCAGCTCTCAAGGACTTGTTTAATTATGCCCTCAATGAGCCTGTCAGCATGGAAGGGATGATTATTATGGAGCATCTGTATATTGGGGTATTTGTGGACTTTCTAGCCCACAGGGAGAGTCAGTCGGTTCCTCAGCTTATTCATAGGATGGCTGTCAGTCCGGAACCTCTTAAACGGGTGGGCCAGCGGCTTTTGAGACTGGCTTCAAGTTTGGACGATCTACCATTGATCTCAGCCAGAGCAGCTGGCATTTCTCCAGTGGACTCTAGTCCGGTGGTCCTGGAGGCCATGGTGGCCGTTACAGAACCACACAATTTCACTGCTGCTGCCACGAAGGCCGTCACTGAGCAGCCCGCTCTTCTTGTCTCAGCCGTGGAGACCGCTATAAAATCCACTCCAGAGCCTGTCTGGGAGTCCACTCCAGAGCCCGCTCCGGTCAGGGAGAAAAAAAATAAAATAACACTAGCTTCTCTATTCTGTCTATTTTCTTTTTAGTTATTATATAATTTAATAATAATTATACTAAATAACATGATACAAAAAAACTTTTACGCCTACTAAGCTAACTGAGTCTTGTCATAGGACTTGCATATCATTGATCTTTGATTGCTTCCATTGTCCTCATATGTAAGTCGCTTTGGATAAAAGCATCTGCTAAATGACTAAATTTAAGTGTATACTGTATATATATATATTTCTATATTGTATAATAAAGATTGTTTTTGCTATATAAAGATAATTTTCATCATCCCAGAGTCATGACGGCTTCCTCTTTATACGTGTCACACATAAGATGGAACAGCTATCTGAAGCTCACCGTTATGACCTAGATTTGGTTAATGGCACCATTTGACTGACAAGTCATCAGAGCCTGAAACATGGTTTAATCTTTGGTTCAGGTTATTGAGACCTCCAGGACACAAATCAGGCTGGCCGAAAGAAAGTCATGTTCAGGATGAACACACCGGGATAGTGAGATTATTTGATTAAAGACGGACCCCCGGGGTCCCACATCCTGACAAATGGCGGGTGTGTAAGACAGCCTGTGTGCCTTGAGAGTCTGACACACAGCAATATGAAGAAACACAGAGGTGTTGAAAACAAATTGGGGAATCTGGCATCATCCGCCTGCATCCGTTGAATGAGGGATTTGATTAGAGGTTCCCCTGAATGAACAGATTTCGCTTGATTTGTTGTTGTGGGCGGCTTCCTGTCTTGAGCACAGGCTGGCGCCCCGCTGCTTTATGGAGTATTTGACAGGAAATGCTACCATGGCGTGTACAGATTTCACATCATTTTAAGTTTCATGATTTTTTTGATGAAGCACACAACAATTTTTTATACTTTAGATGTATTTTGCTCTTAAATTATTTTCTTGACAACATCTTTTGGGGCCATCCCTCCAAATATTTGCTCACAGTAATCCGGACAGATTTAGTGGTCAGCTTTCTCTGAGGGCTCTTGTGTTCAACTTTCTTTGGCAGTTTTGGGCCCTGAGAGGCTTTAGATCAGAGGCCCCTGGTGCTCCGAGTCCTCGGGGGTCTGGTTATAAACTATTTATACACTACTCCGTGCATACAGTGAGTTCAGCATGGTTAAGAGGCCCAGAGTCGCACAACAAACCGAGGACCCCTGCGATTTCTGCTGAGAAATACACTGTAAACAGGGCCCAGAAAACCTAGCAGCTGAGCACATGCCTTGTGGCTTGTTTCTTAGTAACACATTACAGTTCAATACAGCTTTGCAAAGTATTCAGCACATCCACACAAAGTCAAGAAATTATATTAAATAATACATGTCAGCTGAGCACAACAGAGAGCAGTATTTGCATCGCTCTTAGTAAAATGGTATATTTTACATTTGTTTAAAATGTATGACATGTAAGGATATTATTTAAATACTTCATTACAGCTGATACAACATTTACAAGAGTATGATGAGGTCGTTCAGTGAGTTCAGGCAAGTTTAAGTTAACCCCTTACTGCACAGACTTTCAAGACTTTCTGGTTGTTCTTGTGAGAAAAACAACAACCAAATACAGATGCCATGAGCAAGGATCTGGATGAGAATGTTTTGTCTGACTCAGTCATCTTCAGGCTAAAGAACAACTCATTATTATTTTCACTTGAGGGCAAAATCATTAAACATTCATTTGCATTGAGAATATTTTTTGGTCTGCCCTTCCGGCACTTGTCATTAAGGCATTCTGGGAATATAAACCGCCACTGGTCAGATAGAGACCAATGTTTGGCTATTCAATAGATATTCTGAGAGATGCAGTTGAGTTAATCTCAAGTCAAGAAAATAAAACCCTGATACAAAAAGCCCAAATTACATTTAATCACCAAAACAGAACAACTTAAATTAAATTAATCAAAAGGGTAATCTGTCAGTAATTAGATAAAATAAAATAAAATAAAATAAAAGCTAGGTTAATACCACAAACCCTGTCAATAAAAATGTACAAATCACATAAAAACAAACAAACTATAAAATTAAATTAAATAAAACAAAATGAAAAATCTCATAAAAAATATTTTAATTTGATTATTATTGTTATTTATTGTTGTAATTCTCATAATTCTACATGCTGATTCTCATTAAATTTTCATTAGGCTACAGAATTAAAACATCTTGGTGATCCCCAAAATGGCTTCACTTCCTTTTGTTCCATATTTCTTTGTTGATTTGAGGGTGAAATATGATCTGGCCATGTTCTTGTCAGATTTTGGAGAGATTCACCCAGTTGTTGTTTGTGTGCAGAGGCTTGCAGGGTGTCAGTCATGGTAATATTTCATCGTAAGGGTTCAGCCTATGAGGCTGATGCACAGAAATCTAGTGCATATTTCCAGCAGATGAGGTCAGCTCACACGGCCGGCATTCATAACTCTTTCTCTGCCTGCTCACTCGTCGGGAAACACGGCTATACGGTTGTTCATGCTTGCTTTAGAGTGATTGAATGCCTCTTAGTTACATGAAGAAACCACACTCTGTACGGCAGCCCACGCGTCATGTGCAACATGTTCCAAGATTAGCTGCAATTTGTCTTTATTAGATTGTACTGTAATCTTTAAAACCCACATCATTTCAGCAGACACTAAATGGTCAGAATTAAATTACTTCTAAATGAAATTACAAAGAGGTATCACTAAACATGATAACTTTTATATTAAAAGTGGATTCATCAAAGCATCTCCTTTGCATCCATAACAAAAGGAAAGTCAAATTGGTTTGAAACAACATGAGTGAATAATAAAGGCATTTTCTTTTTACTGAAAATAGGAATTGGACTTTTACTTGTTGAACAGCTTATTGACTCCACTTATTGACTCATCATATGATACAATTATCCACTTTTTGGTTCATAAATATTAAGTTCAGAATCAAGTGAAGCATTTTTTTTTAAATGTATGTCTCACATTAACAGCATTTACACTTGGATATTATGCATTGACTTGGAAAGTAGTTTTAAATCATTTAGGTTGAGATTCAAGCAAAAACAGCTGTTAGATGATCCTTCTATAATTGTGGCGGAAAATTTTCCAAAAGCATCACATAGGTAGATCAAAGTACAAGTACACCGCCAAGTACTTAAATTGCTGCAAGTGATGGGTAAGTGCTGTCAGATGCATATAAATGTTGTCATTTTCTGCAAAAATGTAGCCGAGTTCTTCTACACGCATTTATTTCATTTTAACATATTTATGAAGGATGTAGATCAAAGTAAATCCAGGTAGGCCTATAACTGCGTAAAACCACTCGCATACAATCACTGGCTGCTTAGATGTATTCCGAGTTTTGCTTCATCATTGACACGAATCGATAAATAATTATGTGAGATTTATGCAACCCATATTTATGTATATCACTGAGAAATTCATGCCATCTATCATGATAACCTTTCCTGTAAGCAGGAATTTATCAGAGCCTGCATGAAATCAAATATGAAAATGCTGTTGTTCAAGAAAATAGACCCCGCTATTGATTAAAGAAATATGAATTATAGGATATGATATGACTTTGGATTTTGAATCTAAAACTTCTAGACAAACAAAACTTGTTCATCTTGGGATGCGTGAGATCCTACAGAATACAGCCAAAAAAACAAACAAACAAAACATCTCTCTATCTATCTATCTATCTATCCATCCATCCATCCATCCATCCATCCATCCATCCAAAGGCCGGCCGCCCGCACGCACGCACGCACGCACGCACATTCTTATATTTCAGTTGTACAGTCTGTTAAATGTAGAAATGTACACAACCGTTGACTCGATTAAACATTTCATTTATATGGTGTTTTTCCCCTAAAACTTCACTGAAGTCACTTTCTTTTCTGATTCATTTTTTGGTTCTAAGGCAGCTTTGACACATTCATTCTCTGGCCAAATTGATAGACCCAGAAACTTGCCCTAGTCCCTCCATTATCGTGAAAGGCTAGAATAGAATATATATCCATGCGTGTGACTGCGAAGAGAAGAGACTTGAGCAATATTTCACTTGGGGAGCAACACATTTCATATGCAAAGAAAATAAATTACAATAAAACATAATGCCAAATCGCTACCTGTCAGTAATTTTCCATTTATGGCCAATTCCTCGGCACGATAATCAAAAAGCTCGAGTCACCCTGAAGAGAGATGAACAAGAAAATATATTACTACAGAGAAATCATATTCCTGCATTCAGAAATCAATGCAGTATTTAGTCAAATCCCAAAGTAACAAGCCTGCTCGACTGCTGAAATATAATTAGGGCACAATATTAGGCTTGCTATTGTTTCCCAAGTACATGATGACATCTCCAGAATTCTTGCGCCACTTTATGGCAACTCTTGAGTAATCACAGCAATGCCATCTTCTGTCCTTTACCAAACCAAATTGGAAAAAGTGGTCCGACTACCATTCATAATTCATGTGTTTCTGATGCCATGCACTTAGACATATTTGTTACATCTTTACTTGTACTTATTGATGAAATGAGTTCTGTGACACTAGTGGCACCAAAGGAAATTTCACAAATAATAACATTTAAAAACAAATAAATAGCCCAGACACCAAACTCACGGCATTGGTAGAGAGCCATGTCCATGTTTTCTGATTGGTCAACACATGCAGGTCGCAGTCAGCTGGGCACTCTAGCCGTATACAAGTAATAGTAGTACTGTATGTATACTTTGCACAGTATGCAAATGTTCCACGTGTATAGAATATTTAAATATTGACTCTAAATATATGGACTATTATTTGATCATATACAAGGTTTAAAAAATATACTATTTGAAAAAACATTAACTGAAGTGAAAATAAAACTTGATCTTATTTTACTTAAGAAAGTTGCCAAAGCAACACTTTTCATTTTCATGTAGTGTTAATTACTTAAATTAAATAAATAAATAAAAACTAAAACGTAATAAAAACTACATAGACAGACATATTTATTTAATATTAAGTTGAAGTTAAGTTCAATTTATTTTAATTTATTAAGTTGTATTCTTAATGAAAATGGTATATTTTACATATTTGTTTAAAATGTATGACATGTATATATATATATATATATATATACTATATACATATACATACATATATATACAAGATATGATGATATATCAGTGAGTTCACAAGTTCAAGTTAACTATTTATGCACAGACTTTCAAGACTTTCTGGTTGTTAAACTTGTACGATGAAAACAAACCAAAATACAGCATGCCATGAGCATCAGGATCTGATGAGAATGTTTTGTCTGACTCGGTCATCTTCAGGCTAAAGAACAACTCATTATTATTTTCACTTGAAGGCAAAAATCATTAAACATTTATTTGCATTGAGAATATATTTTGGTCTGCCCTTCCGGCACTTGTCATTAAGGCATTCTGGGAATATAAACCGCCACTGGTCAGATAGAGACCAATGTTTGGCTATTCAATAGATATTCTGAGAGATGCAGTTGAGTTAATCTCAAGTCAAGTCAAGAAAACCCTGATACAAAAAGCCCAAATTACATTTAATCACCAAAACAAAACAACTTAAATTAAATTAATCAAAAGGGTAATCTGTCAGTAATTAGATAAAATCAGAGGACTAGATTCATTTTGATACTAACTTTAGATCCTCTCTGATGTTTCTGTTCCTTGGGAGCATACACATGAGTACATATTAGACACATAGTAAGAGTAAAGTTAATGTGGATATAAATAGTTTGGTCTTGGAAGAGTTTGATTGGAAAGGTCTGACTTTAGACTGAACATTTTGAGACATCGTTGAGATCTCTTCTGAATGTATATTAAAGTGTCTACTTTGTCCAGATAAATAAACATAACATTTACATACTTTTTTACAAAAATATTGCCCCTGGTGATTATTTTTACTTTGTACTTTTCAGATAGATAGATAGATATTTTTGTTTGTCTATTCAACATTTAAACTCATTCAATCAACTGTCATTCTTTGTTTACGGTGATATTTTAGCATTCACGTGGAGCTAAAAGCAGTAGTTTCTCTTCAAATACTCGCCCGGATTGTGTTTGCTTCAGACGGAGGATTCGTTTTTCCTGCAAGTTAAATGGCATATTAGCAGTCTGCTCAAAAACCAAAGACCCCATTTCCATTCACATCTGCAATGACTAAAAAGCCTAATGGGCATAAACAGCGTTAATTCTGTGTCCTTTGACACAAGGCCTCAATAAAGAAGAAAAGCTTAATATCGGAGCTTTTTTCTTTGTGAAAGCACATGTGACCGACCGGAGCCGGCGGGTGGTGGGATTCACGCTGTGGAAATGGAGAACCCACATAATAACATGCACAGATGCCTCTGGATGCGGTTTAATATTTGTCTCGAAGGAAATACGGTCCGGTGGACGCAATGGGAACGCTGCTCTGAGGTCACCGGCTCCCGGTAGCGAAGGAATAGATCAGGCACATCTATTAGGAAGACTTAAATGTCTCCACATAATTCAATGGTTGGTCACAGTTTGACACAGCATGCTACCTTGCCAATATGAAAGGAGTGGGGCTTTCCAGTCACATTACAGTGCACTCAGTGGTTCAGATCTACACAGACGCCTCCTAAATTCTCATTTGGGGGCTTTTTAAGCCACTTTTTGTGACAAGCACGTCTCCAGAATGATTCAAAAACTTCTCACACTAACAAGTTCAGAGAGCAGATAACTTTTAATGGTACAATAAAAAGCAAAGGTGCTCGAAAATGTTCGCTCGTGCACTTTATACCTGTTCCATAGGGGAGTGGGAGATAGATAAAAAGAGAAACTTCTTTTGCAAGTTTGCAGGAATGGTACAAAAAACTTACAATATTCCATAAAGCTGAAGGCCAAATTGGGGTTGGAGTCATTGTATTGGTGCATTAAAAATGATACAAACAGCTTGAAATGAAAATGGTCTTTTTAGAGGAGCAAGAAATCATATGCATCGTTGTCTGCTTGTATTTATTGTAAGTAACTGCAGCAGCTGGTGGCTGGAGAAAATCATTGTGAATTTGTGAAGGATCATTCAAAATAAACAAACAAACTTTGACTGACCTCTCTGATGTTGAACTTTTGTGAGGTAATGCAGCAATAGTTTTCTGCTCTCTCCTTTCTGCACCTTTGTGACAAAACAAAGTTTTGTTTGTTATGGTACTTGTTTTATTATGATATGAATGAAGAGTTATACAAACAGATTCTAGTGCCTAAAGTATTAATGCAATATTGTGAAAAACTATCCTACTTTTCCTTTCAAAAGTCTGGGGTCAGTAATATCTTTCTTTCTGAATGAATGAATGAATTTTTTAGCAATTATGAATAAGGTTTTTATTTTTTGAATATTTATACAGTATATTATAGCATATACCAACAACAACAACAACAATAATTATAGTATTTCCTTTGTTTTTATATACATTTTAAAGCAAGCTTCTAAAGCTACTTAAGAAAAACAGAACAATAAAACAAAAATGTATATAATTTAACATTATAATAAATATTTAAATAATATTTCTATTAATCAAAGAATACTGAAAAAAGTGCATCACGGTTTCCACAAAAATATTAAGCAAAAATTGAAATAAGTTTCAATACTGATAATAATAAGAAATATGAATACATTACATTACTTTACAATATTTATTTATATATATTAACACAGATTAACCGATTAGTCACACATTTTTCAGAAATTAATCGCTATTAATCCCACCTAACATTACATTTAGTCATTTTGCAGACGATTTTATTCAAAGCGACTTACAATTGGGGAATACATAAAGTGATTAATCTTGAAGAGGCACACAGACAGAGGAAGTGCCCATAACACCAAGTCTCAGGCATTGTTCAAATAAGTACAAGCTAGCAAGAGAAGGAGAGAAAGATAAAGAGAAAGATTAAGTTTTTTTTTTTTTTTAGGATGAAGTAGTGCTGAAACAGATGAGTTTTCAGTTGTTGCTTGAAGATTGACAGGGATCCAGCGCTCCGGATGGGGGGGGGAAGATCATTCCACCATAATGTAATTACATTAAAAAACATTAAAGATTTCAAAAACATTAAAATAAACTTTAAACAATAAATGAAAACATTAAAGTTTTCAAATCTTCAAATTAATGTACAAACAACACACAGAAAGTATAGTTTTAATATTTGTTTAATGGCATCTTTATTTTTAGGACTGAAGGCCAGCATCACTGATACTAATTAATACTGATTTCCCTATACAAATGTTTCCCCCTAATATTTAACCATTGATTATAGCCATTCAATATTACATTATAATTAAGAGCTATCAATTTTAACATTTAATATGCTATAAAGATAACTTATAACTTAAGTGAACTTAAAACAATCTTCACATAAACCGATTATAATAAGTCAAATGTCTCTACCTGTGCCCCTCAGCAGAAATATACAGAAATGTAATCAAGTTATCAAACACTAAATTAAAAACTAAATGCAGATGAATCCTTAAAATGATAAAAGTTATTGATTTCCTCTTTTCTCTTGTGTTCTTGATGAACAGACATCACAGCAGCTGGTTATTGGGTTGTTTTTGCTATTTCTTTAAGAGATGCCGCTACCGAACATGACGCAGATCGTGTTTTCTCTCAACTCTACCTTTTCTAACCCATTTCAGTCTCTTCTAATGAGCTGATGGGTTGAATCGAGTGTGTTAGATGATGGAGACAGTGCCGGGCTGCTCCAGGACAGTTTTGAATACATATTTTGAATACAGTTTTGATAACATATTACATGCATGCACAGTTTTATGGCAGCTTTAATCGCTTTTTGGTAACTTCATGACTTAACTGATCACGACATTGCATGCTCGTAGTTTCTTTCGCGATTTAATATGAAATTATACAGGCTATGTGCACGCCCAGCACCTTTGTGCGTGTATTGAAGAGCACGCGCTGCAAGCACAGTACAGTTTCCGCGCTCGTTTGACTCACACCTGACACTGAAGTGAAGTGAAGTTGAAACTTCTCCTGTTTGATGTACTCGTAAAAACGTTCTGTGACTGAATAAATGCACTTCTTGTCAAGAAAAAAAAAAGACAGAATTAGCAGTTATGAGTGGGGTGGCCATCCCTAGGCCCCGCCCCTGTGTTAAATAATTTTAACGCATTAAACTGAAATAATTAATCGCCTGCGTTAAGGTGCTAATTTTGACAGCACTAATATATACTGAACAAAATGATAAACACAACACTTTTTTTTTGCCCCCATTTTACATGAGCTGAACTCAAAGATCTAAGACTTTTTATATGTACACAAAAGGCCTATTTCTCTCAAATAGTGTTCACAAATCTGTCTAAATCTGTGTTAGTGAGAACTTCTTTGCAGAGATAATCCATCCACCTCACAGGTGTGGCATATCAAGATGCTGATTAGACAGCGTGATTATTGCACAGGTGTGCCTCAGGCTGGCCACAATAAAAGGCCACTCTAAAATGTGCAGCTAAATGTATTGGTGGGGTCCGGGGAGCACGAAAACCAGTCAGTATCTGGTGTGACCATCATTTGTCTCAGGCAGTGCAACACATCTTCTTCGCATAGAGTTGATCAGGTTGTTGATTGTGGGATGTTGGTCCACTCTCTTCAATGACTGTGCGAAGTTGCTGGATATTGGCAGGAACTGGAACATGCTGTCGTATACACCGGTCCAGAGCATCCCAAACATGCTCAATGGATGACATGTCCGGTGAGTATGCTGGCCATGCAAGAACTGGGATGTTTTCAGCTTCCAGGAATTATCTACAGATCCTTGCAACATGAGGCTGAGCATTATCATGCTGCAACATGAGGTGATGGTCGTGGATGAATGGCACATGGGCCCTAGGATCTCGTCATGTTATCTCTGTGCATTCAAAATGCCATCAATAA
Source organism: Gymnocypris eckloni scoliostomus (assembly GCA_027564155.1). NCBI lineage: Eukaryota > Metazoa > Chordata > Actinopteri > Cypriniformes > Cyprinidae > Gymnocypris > Gymnocypris eckloni. The sequence continues at coordinate 14,856,324 of CM050416.1, read as the reverse complement.
AATGCACCTGTGTTCATTGTCCATAACATACGCCTGCCCATACCATAACCCCACATGGTCCACTCGATCCACAGCATTGACATCAGCAAACCGTTCACCCACACGATGCCATACACGCTGTCTGCCATCTGCCCTGTACAGTGAAAACCGGGATTCATCCGTGAAGAGAACACCTCTCCAAAGTGCCAGACGCCATCGAATCTGAGCATTTGCCCACTCAAGTCGGTTACGACGACAAACTGCAGTCAGGTCGAGACCCCGATGAGGACGACAAGCATGCAGATGAGCTTCCCTGAGACGGTTTCTGACAGTTTGTGCAGAAATTATTTGGTTATGTAAACAGATTGTTGCAGCAGCTGTCCAGGTGGCTGATCTCAGATGATCTTGTAGGTGAAGATGCTGGATGTGGAGGTCCTGGGCTGGTGTGGTTACACGTGTTCTGTGGTTGTGAGGCCGGTTGGATGTACTGCCAAATTCTCTGAAACGCCTTTGGAGACGGCTTATGGTAAATAAATTAACATTCAATTCACGGGCAACAGCTCTGGTTGACATTCCTGCAGTCAGCACGCCAATTACACGCTCCCTCAAAACTTGCGACATCTGTGGCAAGGTGCTGTGTGTACCTTTTGTGTACTTATAAAAAGTCTTAGATCTTTCAGTTCAGCTCATGAAAAATGGGGGCAAAAACAAAAGTGTTGAGTTTATAATTTTGTTCAGTGTAATTATGTAAAAATACCTTGTTCCTTTTCTTCTGACATCACAAAATCCATTCTGGTAGGTAACGCCCACTTTTTAAAGTTCCAGCCCTACTTTTTTTGTAATTGTATATCCTGTGTGGATGTTTCACTCTGAAAACTGACATTAGGTAAATTATATGTTACGCAAATGCCATTTTATGTTGACTCTAACCAGTAGCATATCTAATTATATTTACATTATCATCTGCGAGTCCTCTGTACAGGCACACCAGGATAATTAATCCATCACCTGCTCTGATTGTACCTACAAGGTTCAAATCCCTTGCTGGCGAATGTCTGATGAATATACATGGGTGGCACTGCATCATCCTGACAGAACAGTGGTCGCATTGCCCTGTGTAAAAAAATTAAGCATTCATTATTCTCAATTACGCTTTAGTCCCAGAAAGATATAACCACCCACGCTGGAGGGAGCGATCAGCGGTGGGCAGGGAAATGACCCGCTGGCAGGGACAGCGAACACAACAGCTGTTACTATCAGCAAGCCAAACCTAGAGAGCACGTTATGACATTGTGTCCCGGTCTGTCCCCCAGCCCACATTCATCGTCCAATAACATTTTACAAATCACTGCCCAGCTTGAGAGCAATTCAAATTATTTTTGCCACTGGGGGAGATACATCTTTATGTTATTAAAACAGGAGAACCCGATAGGAGAAGCATCTTAATTCCTGATTTTATTTGGAGGAAATAAAATCCGGTGTAGATGGTCTTTTTTGCTTGTGTCATAACATCTGGTCCTCATTCTGCTTATTCTGGCCAGGAACGGCACACTGAGACAGGACGATACCGTCTAATTAGCATATAAAGCAACTGTAAGCCTCTTCTGCTTACCAAGCCTGCATTTATTGAATAAAAAAATACAGTAAAAATAGTGAAAATCTGTTTTTATAAATAAATAAATATATATAAACACATATATATATATATATATATATGTATTAATTGATATACTGGTCTGTCTGTCTGTCTATCCATCCATCCATCCATCTGAAAAGTCAAAAGTAAAAATAATCACCAGGGGCAATATTTTTGTAAAAAAAAAAGTATGTACATTTTATGTTTATTCTCTGGACAAAGTTGACACTTTAATGTGTATTCAGAAGAGATCTCAACAATGTCTCAATATTTTGCAGTCTAAAGTCAGACATTTCTCATCAAATTATTTTAAGACCAAACTATTAATATCTACATTAACTTTACTCTTACTATGTGTCAAATATGTACTCAATTGTGTCCATGTTTATGCTCCCAAGGGATATCTGTCTATCTGTCTGTCATCTACTCACACACTACTATTCAATGTTAATTCATAATATTTTAATTACTATTTATTTATTAATTAATCAATTCATTCATCATATTTCCACTGATTAATTGTTTCTCAAAGTACTCATTGATTTAGCCTGGTACTTTGTAAACAAGACTTAACAGACTGAGGAAAAACCACTGTGTGTCCTTACTCCTGAAAACTGCATTCTTAGGGAAAGCACAAACAGATAAAGTATATATCTCGAATGCGCTGTAGTATACCCGTCTGTCAAATGCATACATGTAAATCAGACGGTCCGTGGGTGTGCGTCTGAGTTTCAGACTACAAGAAAATGATGGTACCAGCACTAAATAATGAATGAGTATAGAATGAATGCTAAACAATCGAAAGCCAAAAAGTCTTTAGAGTTTGTCCTGCACAGGTGCGCAAATAAATTAGTCAGTCATTTAACACAATGTAAAACAGCAGAAGCATCTCGATTCTCATCATTTGGAAGAAGAAAACCAACGTCAAGAAGACATAAAGAGAGGATTTTCTTCTCCCCAGAAGCTTTCAATGCAACCTCCTAAATGTTTTCATCAATCAGTCCAAAATTTCTCCAGTTAAAGTGCATTGTTGGAAAAGTGCCCTCTCCAGAAGATCAGTCCTTTATTAATGAAAGGCATCCATTATTGTCAATAAGCTATAGGGTTTATGTATATAAATGAATTCTCCAACCCACTTATCCATGCTTTATAATGAGCAAGCAAGATGTAATTGTGTTTCTGATCAGTGTGGATCAATTCAAATGCACATGAGTTGCTGCAGCACAGCCCGGTGTCAGACGGAGGAGGAGGTGAGCATTTCACCGCTCTTATTACAACTCCTGCTAATTATATTAAATATGAAGGGGAAATATATTGTGCTACAGCTAATTCTTTGATGGCTGACAGTTTGCCACTAGTTTAATTTCAAGCATCTGCCACAGACACTACAACAAAAACGTGCTCTTCTCTTCTAGTTAGTTGGGTTTAATCAGCAAAAGGCCTTTAAGCATGTTGGGTTAGTGTCAGGTTTGCTCAGTGAACACTTGCTATGTTCTGGAGCACAGATGTTGTTTGATATGCGCTGCTTCAGGGGTCAGTCTCATCTGATCATGTTAAAAACATGTTACTTTTCATCATATCTGAAACAGGGTTCTATCGGTTCAACAGGTTATTTCTCATTCCATGTCTGTTTATATATACACTACCAGTCACAAGGCTTTGAACAGTAAAATGTATATTCGATTAAGACTATCAAATTATGTTTTACAAGAAAATACTATTTTATTATTTCTACTTTAAAATATTTGATTTCAGTATATATTGTCACAGTTTGATATTACCACTAGGATCTTTACTTTTGTCTGCAGAACACACAACTGTGCCATAATTTAAATGACCTTCCAGCTTCCTCCATTGCAGAACAAGATGCAATACATATGCACCAGACTTTATGCCTGTTGTCAAAAGTCTGAAGTACAGAGCATAATTAATGCTATGAATGTTTTATTTTAGCTACAAAAAATCTTTGCATCAAATATTCAGGGATTGTAAAGTCTAAAGTCTTGAATTGGCCTCACATAAATTAATCCCATGATCAAAACTGTGAATGATCAACCCAAAATGGTAATTTGCCTCCTTTATTTATTAATATGTCTCTCTTGCCTTGATTAAATGAAGCAGAAGGATTTTTAGCTTCCATTGTGAACCATATCAATTATGAATGAAGAAATTAAGACTCTATCATCCCTAATGGCAAATTGCAGGTAGCAAGGAAAGCTTCTAGTTAAAGAGGTAATGGACTGAACCTGTGCAACTGCTCAAGAAATGTAAGCAGGGTTTTATAGCTCAAGTACCCAATATACAGTATGTATCCCAAACACTGCACATTCTCAATCCCTTTAAACAGACTCATCATCAGCTGTTAATCCACAGTGAAGCTGTTTAGACGCTCATGACCAGCAGAGACCGAGCGACTGCAGGGGTATGGGAACTTAAAGACCCCATGAAATCAGTTTGATGACCGCTATAGTCCCATCAAAACCACGATTTTCTGCTTGCTACAGTTTGTGCAACTTTTATATTTCAAATGTAATCTGCTTTACAGCTTTTGTCAGGTTTTAGTAATGCATTATCCCAAGGAAACTGCAAAACGAATAGTCATGAACTGAAAGATATAAAATTCTAATTTTCATTACATTTTATATATCACAATGTATCTTCTATTTTTCTCATAATTCTCATAACTCATATTTTGCTTCATGAAAATATTTCTTATTTATGAATGTCTTTATTTATCAGACATTACATGTTTTTTCTTCTTCTCTGAGGTCAAAGCAGTCTAGTAGTTTTAAAAATGATCTAAATAAATCTCAAATGAAAATAAATAACCAGAACTATTCATAAAAGACTCCTGATGAAATAAATAAACCGGTTTCCACAAAAATATGAAGCAGAGACATTTTTCAACATTGAGCAGCAAATGAGCATGAATGATTTCTGAAGGATCATTTGGCACTGAAACCTGAAGTAATGATGCTGAAAAATCAGCTTTGCATGATAGGAGTACATTTGCATTTTAAATGATATTCAATTAGAAAACAGTCATTTTAAATTGTAATAACATTTAACAATACATTTTATTTATATTGTTATATCATTTTAGATTTTCTTTTCTTTTATCTTTATCACGGTGTAATTCTTATTTTTTTTAACTGTATTTTTGATCAAATGAGATTTAAAAAAAATATATAATTTTGAATGTCAATGAATGCATTCTAAATTATTTGGGATATTTTTTTTTGCCAAATTTAATTCATTTCCAATTCAACATTTTTTTCTCCACTACATGTTTGAAGAAAATCTTCAGCAGCATTTGAACTGGAGATCGAAGTCTGAAGACTTTCCGCAGGTGCCGTGCATTGACTGATTATACAACGTTGTTCCTGGGTGTTAAAGTTTATAATAACACTATTCATCATTAAATAATTGATACCAACTGAACTAATTCCCAACAATGGTAAGCCGGACAGTCTGAGAGCTCTTTTATTCGGTTCTCCTTCGCATCGGTGCCTAGATAAATAGTCATTTAACAGACAGTGATTGCCTTCATAAAAGGTGGGCAGGAAGCAAAAAATACTTCTAATTGAGAGACATTCATCACTTTTGCCACACATGAGCACGTTTGCATGGACTGCACTGGGTCAAGAAACGGAGCGACCGCTGGCCATCGGCCCTGATTTTACACCTCGATCGACCTCTAAACCCGGATTAGTTCCTGCAGCTGTCAGCTTTCCCTCCATTTCTATCTTTCGTTTTCTCTCACTCTGTCCTTTAGCCATTTTCGCTCACTGTCTCGCCATATTTCATGATTGATTATTGTCCCGGCGTTCATCTCTCGTTCTCAGTCTGTCGTCCTCCCTCCCTTCCCATTTAACTTTCTCTCTCGGTGACTCAGGACAGGCAATCCAATTTATACTGTTATGTACATGCGGCGTGTTGGCAAATTGAATTGAATCGGGGACCTTGTTTTAATATTGCATGTATTCATTCCTAAAAATAACCTGAAAGATAGATTGTTTCAGATGTGTTAACGCAGTCTACTCGAAGAAGCCATGTGATAAATGAAAAGGTTTATGACTCCTTTACCTCGTATTTTAAGTTAAATTGCCAAAACTGCATTCCAGTAATGTTGCCGCTGTAGGGAAACGTAGTCGTTCCAGTTAGTCCAGAGCCTCCAGGAAAGATAAATCCCTAATGAGATCTCTTTAGTATCACTTCTTTACTAAAGTCTCCAGCTTCTCAGATTTTTCTCTTGAGAGAACAGGCCTGGTAAACTCACGGTTTCTATAGAGCAGGGGTATTCGACTCCACAAGACGACACTGAGATTGTACGCACAGTAGGAGACGAGTCTAAGAAATTGATTTTTTCAGCAACTAAATCCTGGTTTATATTTGATACATCCGCACAGGTGCAAGGATGCATGCTTTACAAGTTACATAATACTCTGATCTAGGGCAATACATCATTTAAACTACTGGTCAAAAGCTTGTAATAATTATGATTTTTTAAATTATTTTATGTTTCTTATGCTCATCTTATCTTCTCCCCACCGTAGTCAAAATAAAATAATACATAGATATAGATATAAGTAGAAATATACATCTTTTGTAACATTACAAAACAAAATAAGTATCGCTTTTTATTTATCTTCTTTCTTACTGCTTGTTTCATCTGTTTTAGTTTTTATAACCAATTCTTACTATGTGTAAGTTGTTGTTGCTTGTTAGCATGTGTGTTTGGCAGTGTTCTCTTTTTAGGATTACTGATAAACTACTGAGCCCGTATTCATGAAAAATCTTAGTGCTAAGAGTTGCTCCTAGTAACACAATTCTAAGAAAATTCTTAGAAATGTGGGTGTTTCCTCTTAAATTTAAAGAAAAGATCCTAGTAAAGAAAAAAGTAATTCAGAAAGCATCTTAACCCTTAAAAGAGGTCTTAAGGTCCGAAATTATTATTACGGACGAGGACTTTTAAGAGGCTTAAGAGTTTCTTTAGCAGCGGAGAACATGGATGAAACATGAAGAGGGAGAAGAAATGTGTTGCACACAATGCATGACAGTGAGTAAATAAGACGCTGCACATTAGATCATGTTTGTGACAGATCTTATTAAAGACATGTATCCCTGTGACCGATCTGATTAGAGACACGCTAACATCCCTGACACTGCGCAGAAATGCCACAGCACCAGAAATGGACGTAATCACTACATTAACTACATTAACATATTTGGTGTGTATAATGTGTGTGTGTGTGTGTGCGCGCGCGCGCGCGAGAGAGAGAGAGAACGGTAAAACAGGAAAAATTACGCTTGTAATTTCAAAGCGAAGGCTTATAATAAACCCTACTCTTAAACGCGCTCTTACTTCCTTCTTGGACAACCAACCAATCACAGTCTTCAAAAGACTGTGTCATTCCTAGCAACGGGGTCAGCCCCGCCTCCTCACTAAGATAAAAGTTTTTGTCTTTTCCTCGCTCAGAGTTGCTCTCAGATTGGTCCTGAATCACCTTTAAGCTAAGACTCCTAGCTAGAAATTTTTAAGCTAAATTAGGAGCTCTCTGAGAGTATTCTTAGAATCTTTATGAATACGGGCCCTGGTGTTTGATTTATCTATTTTAATTTTAGATAAATTATGTATGAATTTATTATTTCTTTCTTATTTGTAAGTCACTTTGGATAAAAGCGTCTGCTAAATGACTAAAAAGTAAAACATTTAAACAAAAATATTAAGCAAGCAAATAAATAAACAAACAAATAAATAAATAAAGTTTTTTTATATATTAGCATACTTCCTGAAGGATCATGTGACGCTGAAGACTGGAGTAATGATGCTCAAAATCCAGCTCTGCATCACATGAATAAATAGCATTTGAATACAATGAATCAAGGGGTTTAGAATTTTCATGTAAAAACAACAAGGTGATAATTAAAAAACAGTGTGCATATTTTATTATAGTTTTTCTTGATTGCTAAAACACTATAACCGTTTTTTTAACAAAAATTCAAAACCATAACCCTATTTTTAAAAAAGCACACCCATTTCCCTAAACTTTAAACACTATTCCCATGCGTTAGATTTGGTGAACTATTTCTGCAAAAATATACACAAATCCCTACATTTCTCAGCGCTTACACCATGTGCAGAGCCGATCCTCCCTTTACACAGAATACACAAGCTGCATAGGGCCCCGAAACACCAGGGGGCCTCCTTGCTCCCAAAGAGTTTTCACATTTTTTGTTTCGTTTTGAGTTTGGCCAGAGAATAGTAATTTATTTTAATGCGGTGCGCTGTCACCCTCTCTACGTAAAAATCAGTCAAATCGTGTAACGTGAATGTCGTACAGTCTAGCTAAAAAAAAAAAACAAGTTGAAAGCGTACGGAGTCGAGAAAGAGATGAGCGCTTTCCTCGAGCGAGATTCGAGATGGAGTGAAACAGACAAATGCGTTGCATCCTTTCTTTCATCAGGTTGATCGACAGAACAAGTTTAGATTTAGAATACATTGCAATCACTCCAAAATAGATAACAACATCTCACACACCTGCTTTAGGAGCTATACTTCTTTGCGTGCCTGTTTAACCCTTTGCATCGCAGCACCTGAAGGATGCGATCGTTATGCAAATATCCAGAAGGCGGGACCTGCTTTTAAACTGCAATATCAATTGGTTTAATTGCAGATGAGTGACAATTCAGCTATATCCAAAGAACAATGAGGCAGGTATTTCTATCCTTCTTGACTGGTGGACTGGCATATACGGGATGTGTTACGGTTATGGAGGCCCCTCCTCAAAGCCCCGGCCCTAGGCAATCGCCTGCTCTACCTATATAGCGCCCGGCTCTATATTTTTGAAATAGTAAATATATTTAGTTTAAACCATCATATAAGGTATGCATATGCATATTTTGCACATCGTATTGTTTTGCACTTTTTATTCCATTGCACATTTTACTCTTATTTTATTTTGTTTACCATTTATATGCTCTTGTGTTGTGTTACTTTTATATCATTTTTATTTGTATTCTTTGCACTGTCCACTGAGCGGACCTGATTTGATTACATTTCACTTCTGATTATACCCTGTATAATTTATTATGTGACAAATAAAGAAACCTTGAACCTATACCGACATTTCCTTATAAATGTATTTCTGTGGCAAGAAAATGCATTTTCTTGTACTGAAATGTACAGAGGTCAAAATATTTGTTTTTCATTTAAAAACATATCTTTATATATGGGCAAAATAAATTGGTATAAATATATTTACATAATTATTTTTTGTTAGCATTGCATTAGCATGCTTTTTTCTGCATTGTTTTGAATTTATCTCATCAGTGTGTGTTCATTTTACTTTTGGTGTGAAAAGGCTTTATATTTGCCAAAAATATAACTTTTTATAATAAAAAAAACAAGCAACCCCTGCCCCAACGCAAAGGTAACGTAAAATTACTTTCCATAAAAAGTAACTTTCCCCAACACTGGACATGTGTTTAAGCAATCGAGAAAATTAAGTAAATTGTGGTTCACTGTTGTATATAAAATATTGAGAATTTTTAAGCAGTTTGGGGCTTTAATTGTGGAACTGATTAAACTGAGAGAAAAAAACAGTAAAGAAAGCTTTATTTTAAGAGAATTAGCTCAATTTTGCAGTTTTATTTTGGCGGTGATTGTTAGTTCCCAGCATGCTTTGCATATGGCTGGATACGGAGAGTAAATATTACAATTAAATGCTACTTTATGTGTTTTTGAGTGAAAGGAAACATATATTAATGTTCAGTTGTGTTTGACATTTGAAACAATTTCTGTTATGTTGAGCTTTCTACAACCCGAATTCCGGAAATGTTGGGATGTTTTTTCAATTAGAATTAAATTAAACCTAAAAGACTTTTTAATCACATGAGCCAATATTTTATTTACAATAGAACACAGAGAACATAACAAATGTTTAAACAGATACATTTCACACTTTTATCCACTAAATTAGATCATTTAAAATTTGATGCCTGCTACAGGTCTCAAAAAAGTTGGCCCGGGGGCAACAAAGGGATGAAAAGCAAGAAATGTTGGAAAGATTCAGCTGGGAGAACATCTAGCAACTAATTAAGTTAATTGACATCAGGTCTGTAACATGATTAGCTATAAAAGGGATGTCTTAGAGAGGCAGAGTCTCTCAGAAGTGAAAGATGGGCAGAGGTTCTCCAATCTGTGAAAGAGTGCATAAAGATTGTGGAATACTTTAAAAACAACGTTCCTCAATGTCAAATCGCAAAGGCTTTGCAAATCTCCTCATCTACAGCAGTGGTTTTCAAACCTGTCCTGGAGGATCCCAAGCCCTGCACATTCTGTGTCTCCCTTATAAGACACCCAGTTCAAGTCTTGTAGTTTCTACTAACGAGCTGATGAGTTGAATCAGGTGTGTTTGCTAAGGGAGACATACAACATGTGCAGGGCTAGGCGTCCTCCAGGACAGGTTTGAGAACCACCGATTAACAGTGCATAACATTATCAAACGATTCAGAGAAACTGGAGAAATATCTGGGCATAAGGGACAAGGCCGAAGACCTTTGTTGGATGAGGCCCAGGAGTTGAATCAATCTGTGAATCGTTATTGAACGATTAATTCATATGAATCATCTGAATGAATCAATTCATCAAAACAAATTAGCTCTTCCAAAGTTATTTGATGGAGAAAACACATTTCTGATCACTCGGTTGTAGTTGTATGCACAATATAACACCACAAAAAACAGCTACTCTTTGGCTGCTAAAAATGTGTTTTAGTAGAATCACTATGTTCAGTTACTCATTAACACAAGCCTCGCACAACAACGGTACTACGTTTCACATCTAAAGCCAAGAGTCAGTGAAATGAAAAGAAGCAGGAAGTGAGGAATAGGAATGAGGAAACTCTATATTCCAGCATAATAACCATATCAAAAGCCGTGTTTGCACAATACACACCAGAGAAGGATAAACACAAAGACAATGACAATCAGTCTAAAGCCAAATTGCAGCCTGTCTGTTTCTCATTGTGGGAGAACATGCCGATGGTCTTGAGTAGCGACAGTTCAATAATATGGATGACAATACATGGGATGAGAGCCTGAGAGTCTGTGCCAAAACCCTTGATTGTTGGCGGGTAATTTAGCTCATCATAGAAACGTCCATCTTTGAGCCAAAACAAACATCGGGACATGGTTTATGTATGAGGCCAAGCGAGAGAAGCGGAGGACTGCGTTGTTTTTAACAAGAAAGAGAAGCATGAGAACATGCGGTCGCTCTCTCTGGGCTTTTCCAAACTATTATGAGATTGGAAGGTGGCCAACGGCACTCAGAGACGCACTATTTTTCCTGCCGCAGTATTGCTTGGAGGTAAACAAAAGGCCACTGGAAGACCTAGAAAAATAATAACTTTCAGGTTACTGCAGGTACGGTGACCTTTAAATCAGAAGTTTGCTGCAGCAGTAACATCCCATCATAATCGAAATAAAATGCAAATTGGTCCCAATTATCAGCACTTGTTTATTTCAACAGCTTACATCATCATTTGTTTCTCATAAGGAGAAGGAGCTATGAATTTTGAAAGCCTTGGATCCCATTCAGGTACACATTACGAGTTTTATTTTGTTGGTCAAGCTTTCAGCCATTTAGTACATCGTGTCTACAAATAAATGTCAAATGCTAAGAGCCACTTAGTTACCCATTAACTCAGCCAATATATATATATATATATATATATATATATACTTTTATTATTATTTATCTTTCCTTGGATGTGTAATTAGTGTTTTGTGCATGTAAACGATCTGTACATTTATGGTAAGGGTCATTACATTTCACAACAGACTGGAGCCTACCACCTTTGTAAAAAAAAGTAATATATATCAAATACATTTATTTCATAGGAAGTATCTACCTTATTTGTGACCATGGACCACAAAACCAGTCTTAAGTCACTTGGGTATATTTGTAGCAATAGCCAAAAACATTGTATGGGTCATTATTATACTTTTTTCTTTTATGCCAAAAATCATTATGATATCAAGTAAGGATCATGCTCCATGAAGATATTTAGTAAATTTCCTAGTATAAATATATCAAAACTTAGTTATTGATTTGTAATATACATTGCTAAGAACTTAATTTGAACAATTTTAAAGGCGTTTTTAGATTGTTTTGCACCCTCAGATTCCAGATATTCAAATAGTTGCATCTCGGCCAAATATCGTCATATCATAACAGACCATACATTAATGGAAAGTTTATGTATTCAGCTTTCAGATGATGTGTATTTTTGATTAAAATGACAATTGGGACTTGGGGTTTTGGGGTACATGGTCACATTTTTCAGAAATAAGCAGTTTTTTTTTGTGAATGTGCGAGACGTCCGGTTCATTAGCTGCTGTAGGGAAATAACGAGAAGATTAACAAAGTGCAGTAAGCGGTAAAATTGTTTGCACTACAAACCAGTGTGTTCATAATTAAGATAACACATTAAAATAATATGGTAAGACACACTAGTTAGTGATATCAAGCAGCAAAACGAGCTGTGTTGTACTGCTAAAAACAGCTGCAAGCAAATTACAATGAGGCCAGGCACATGGCTGCTACCTCTCTTACGGGTGGATAAGAAGATCGACAGTTCAAATCTGTTAACATATTTACTGAAATATCGCCCAAGATTTACTGATATAAAAATATAATTCAACTTTATTTGGAGTGCTATTTGTGCACAATGCACATTTCTTATTATTGAACCTTAAATTAGTTTTAATGTCATTATTGATGATGATTGGATGATCCCTGTATAATATCAGTCTTTATATGTCAGATATTTAAAGTGTAACTGAATTATACTTGCAGTAGTTCCACTTTAGAACAATCACATATATTTCAGTATATCTTTAGTTGGACTTCAGCACTACCTCTGCACAATTACAGCGCATTAAGCACACAATTCGTTGTCAGAATTTAAGTATACAGTTAAGTACACCACAAGTACAAGTGTTGGGTATTTTTTATCACAGTTTTTTTATAATCGCTATGACAATTTTTCCAATACTTATAAAAATTTTACTAAACTCTTATCGCACCAACACACCTACAACACACAATTGACAAAACAGTTAATTTCATGCTCAAAATCACACACGCAAAACTTTCAATTTACAATAATATATTAACACAATACACTATTTCTACCAAAGCACTACAAACATGTCTCAAATTCATAGAACAGTATCATAAAACACTAACATCAAATGGAATTACAGAAACTGTATTGTTTTAGGTGTTAGGTCTGACCTTACAGTAATAGACAGTATATTGCATTGATCATAGATGATCATTTACACTACAGTTTCTTTTTCTTTTGGGGTTTAGTATAAATGCATGTATTTTGTCTTATTGCTGCAGAAATTCAATACAAAATTTGAAAGACCCATCTCAGAGTAGCTTTATAGAACGGTTTATGGGAGAAAAAGGGACTGAGACAGAATTGCTGCAGTAAAGGCTTTATTCGCAACAGGACATTAGATAAACAAGAAAGAAAAGAAGAATGCATGAAAACAAAAGATATGCAATATATCTGGCATTTATTATGTGAAAGCACAAAACATACAAACAGAAAAGCCACAGAAGATTAGATTACATTTATTTATAATTCTTCTGTTTGGCCACATGTTCTCATCCACATCACACCTGATATCTTCTCTGGCAAGACATCTTGGGAAGAATCTGTTGGTATGTCTTATCCACCCCTGCAGTGTTCAGCTGTGATGTCTTGGTATCCAGCATCCATTGCATCCTGGAGGGACATTTGGCCCTGTGGACGATGGTCAAAATCCTTCCATCTCCAGGCTCATAACAACTCCCCAATGGGGTTGAGGAAAGGGGAGTAAAGGGCAATAAAAAGAGACATCATTCTTGAATAGGTGTCAAACCAATGCCACATTGTTCCATGTGATCACATATATTGAGAAGAGGTCTGATCTCCCACCCGTCCCCTTTCTCTGGCACCAGTCTTTGGTGCAGATCTTCTAAAATCTCACATTTATGCAGGAGTTCACTTTTCCACACAAGATCAGTCCAAAGAGTTCCTCGTTTACTGTATTTCATATGGTCATGTGATTGAAAGAACCCCAACACCGGAGCGTGTTTCCTAGATGTGAATCCGATGTGATTTACATTTACATTTAGTAGACGCTTTAATCCAAAGCGACTTACAAATGAGGACAATCGAAGCAATCAAAACCTACAAAAGAGCAACAACATGCAAGTGCTATGATAAGTCTCGCTAACGCAGTACACATAGCACACTTTTTTAATGAAAGAAAACAAGTAGAATAGAAAAAAGGCTAGTTTTTTTAAAGAAAACAAGTAGATAAATATAAAAAATAAAGCTAGTTTTAGAGGGTCAGGTAGATATAAATACTAGATACAAATAAGAAAGATAGATACAATTGGATTATAATAGAGAGTGCTAGAGTTAGAGGGTCAAATAAAGATGGAAGAGATGTGTTTTAGCCGTTTCTTGAAGATGGATTCAGCTGCTGGGATTGAGTTAGGCAGGTCATTCCACCAGATGGGAACAGTTAATGTAAAAGTTGTGAAAGTGATTTTGTGTCTCTAAAAAAAAAAAGTCTAAAAATCTCGTCTCGTTCTCGTGAACTCAGTCTCGTATCTCGTCTCGTCTCGTGGGATAAGTGTCTCGTCACACCCATACCGTTTAGTATATTACTTTTCACTGTGGCAATCAGAGCAGACTCAGCTTTTCGGAAAGACAGGGCTTCACAGAGACAGAAATAAAAACTATTGTATCTGCTACTATTTGTATCCTTACTGTACCATCCAGAATATGATGGACCTTTAATTTGCTTTTGGGAGGAAGGGAGATCATTTTGGATAATTTTCTCTTTATTTTCAGAATGTCATTTCATATTTTAATATTGTATTTTTTCATGCAGATTATTTTGCAATAATATTCTGCAATAAATGAAAAAAAATTAATAATCAAAATCTCGAACACTGAAGGAAAATTGGATTATGGACATTTTTCTATATTACCTCTATACTGAATCCATATGTGGTGTCTTCAGGCTTTCCCACAGCTTTCCAACCACTGAAAATACAGAGAGAAGCATGGAAAATAAAGAGTTAACAATGTAGTAAACAAGGAGAGAGTCAGCGTGTTTAAGGAAAGAGCTGGCACTGACCGTCTCCCCTGAGGGCCAGAAATGAGCACATCATCGGGATTGAGGTGAAGTGTGCGAGAGAAGGAGATTGGATAGCCTACGTGGCAACAGTCACTTTGTAAATATATGACAACATCACAGAAATATATCCCCTGGATCCCACTCATATATACATACATCGGTAAAATGCAAACTGAATTGTCATGGGTAGACATACACGGATCTGACTTTTAGGCTACTTCTGCTGAAGTGAGAATGGAAATGTGGCAAAAGTGTACTTGATTCCCAAACCGTGCAGCGTATGGAGGTGAGAAATATAAATAATCACTGAATCGCATCGTATGCAATTTTCAATTGACCGTTAGCGAGAGAACACACTCAGACTGGCGGTATGAAATATTCATGCAGATCACGAATGCAAACGGGCTCGTTCGCCACCCAAAAGCTAAAGGCAATTGTTGAAGATTTATTTTCAGTGCAGCTCAAGTTCACTTGTTTGAAAGCCCAGAGTGCCTGCTGCCACGTCAGCTACAGAAATTAATTAACCGAGTGTGAAATGATATGCAAACGTGTTTTATCAAAAGCACAGCAGCTCCTATCACAGTGTGTTTGAAAGAGGCGGCGAATGAAGAATGTTCGCATTCTGAAGGTTCTGCTATGTTTCAGATAAGCCCTCGCCAAACATATAAATAAAATACTCCAATAATTGATTTCATAGACTTTTTTTACTCCTTTATTCCTTCATTTTACACATTTTAAGTTGATTAAAGATTTCTGACATGCTATGCTCTTGAGAATAAAGGCCCATTTTAGGTACCACATTATGCAAAATCCCCAGTTCATCCAGTCGAACGTAATTCCTAATATGATTAAGTTATATTTACTGAATTTGGGTGCAAGCAAACGCCAGGAATACCGACTATAGGGTACCACAAATACATGCATAGAGAATCCACATGAGATGTGAATTACGCTGATTATTTTTGACAAGCATTGTCATGACAGAGATTCACAGTGATCGATCATAACTTTGCAAGTCATGTTTCATGGAAAATAATTTCCTCTAAAGCTTTTGTCAAAAGCAAATGTTTTATTGAGTTTTAGCTCTCGGCTCTGCTGTAGGCACATAAAGGATGTATGACATAGCCAAACATACAGTATATCATTATACGTGCAACAATAACACAATATAAAGCCTTATCAAAAGAGCTTGTGCACAAACAAGACAACATGATCCATTGCATGAACCTTTAATACAGTATTTATCACACAAGCGATGCATAAACGATAGATTGAATGGAAGGATGATAGATAGATAGATAGATTGATCTCAGGATGTTAAAATAACATCAGGATGACGCTGGACATGACGTCGGACAGACGATGCATTTTGGTTGAGAATGAAAATTGGGTTAACATCAATTTGATGTTGACTTAAGGTTGGATTTTGGTTACACAACTTAAAACCAACAATTATCAATATCAGCTGATGTCAGTATTGGACATCAAATTAACATTGACATTAGATGTTGAATTGACAGTGAATTTTGGTCATCTGACACCATAACCAAAATGTAACCAAATATCAATGTCTTATGATGTGTGTGCCTGCTGGGGATAGATAGATAGATAGATAGATAGATAGATAGATAGATAGACCAGTAACAGTATGAGTTCACAGCTTATCACCTCATTTTCACGCTCCTCCTCAAATTTCTTAAATCTGTTAACTGCTGTCACAGAAATCTCTCAAAAACATTTAGACCATTTCATTCCACCAACACCCATCTTTACACAACAGAAAGCCATAGTGGCCACACTTCTTCAATCTCCAGCAATGCCTTGCAGCCGTGCTCGGATCGGAGCTGTGAGACAGCGCTTCCTGTACCTCATGTTAAATTCATTAGGCTCATCTGATGGGACTGTGCTAAGCAAATGTTTGGCAAGCTGTCTTCTCACATATCATCAGCTTTTCGCCTCCTGCAGAAGTCAATATCTAATTATGACACTAATGAGTTCAATGAAATTGATAGTCCCTGGATCTGTTGCTGGAGAAAACTCATAATGCAATATATAGGCAATGTAGAGGCAAGGGAGTTGCACGGGGGTAGGGGGTTGGGGGGGGGTGGTCTGGGGACATGGTAAGAGTGTGTCTCTGGGAATGGGGTTTGCTCAGGCAAAAATGTGATGCTAGACAGTCTGGTGATACTTTACTTGAGGCCTGTATATAGAATGCATTTTAAACACATTCTTCACATTCATAATAATCAGGATTAGGCATAAAATAATAGCAGAATCATTAATATGTGTGTAAACGACTGGGAATTGAACAAATAGTTGTAACTGGCTCAGGTGAAGACAGGAATCATGTTTTAGTCGCAGTTCTTCTTATGATGAAGGGATCATACAAGACGTCTTCACCTTACAAAAATGCTTCAAAATGCCTCATATTTTGTGTGACATGCTAGAGCAAAACAGGCACTATTTTTGGAATCAGCAGCCCAACATGTGTAAGAAACAAGTATTGGATTTAATTCAGCAAATATGATGCAGGGCAGTGATATTCTTACTATGACAACTTACTATGAGGTGTATTATAAAGCTTTTTGAAAGCAACATAATGGATTGGAATATGAATAAACAGTTTCAGGAGCAAAACGCTTCCAAATGTAAGTATATGCAAGCATTTAGTGAATCATTGCTAGGCGTCCGCTTTGGTGGCTGAACAAAAAAAGGCTTGACACTCATAGTCTTTACAAATCCATTGTCCACATAATTGACTGGTCCTAACTTGATGAAGCATTTATTGCAATTCAAAAATAAACATTAAAAACAAAACCTCAATAGAGTAAAGGATTGCAAAGATATAACGTAGATTGGAGCTTGAGTCAATGCATGGCGTCAGACCGTGAGGTCAAAGACTGTCACTTCCTGTTTAGCCACACCCTCAGATGACATCACGGGTCTTTGCATCTCCACCTGAGCCACTAGATGGAGTCAACTTAAACAACACATAGAAATGCAAAAAACAAAAACAAATTATCTTTGCATAAATATACAGTATTGTGGCTCCTACATTCATAATAATGCTTCCTCCAGTGAAAAAGTCCATCCCCTGTTGTCCTCTCACATCTAAATTCACCAAGATATTTGTTTAGAACTGTTTTGGGTTGTAAGCAGTGCTTGGTGTGTGCATATTTCTCTCCTGATTCAGCCAAGACACATTGTTCACTGGAGAAAGCAATACTATGGACTTATTTTGGCTATTAGGGACAGTGTACAGGTAAAAAATGTCTTGATGGATTTGTTTCTTACAAACACACAGCCTTTCACTTCACAAGATGTTGACTGATGGACTGGAGTGGTGTGGATTTTGTGATGTTTTTATCAGCTGTTTGGACTCTCATTCTGACGGCACCCATTGACTACAGATGATCCATTGCTGAGCAAGGGATGGAGTGATACATTTCTACATCTTGTATAAACTCCTCTAGATCTCGAATCACTCGAAGGTGAGTACATTTTCATCAAATGTTCATTTTCTGGTGAACGTTTTCATTTTTGTCAGTAGAATACAACGGGGCTAAAGACCCACCTTAAGAAAAAATTGTGCTATTCAATGTGCCTAAAATGTATAGTTGCAGGAATTTTTTTTTGTATTGAACATTAAATGGAGCAACATATTTTGTGTGAAAATAAATAATTCAAGCTGTTTATTTTGTTTAAAAATCTTATAATGGATGTAATTATAACCCACACACGTGGTAAAAGGCCACCAGCATGGGGTAAAAGGCACACAGTATTGATACAAATACTTCAGCTAAAATAATTGTTGTTGTTTTTAATAATGTATAAATCAATACTTGTTCAAAACAATCACTTTAGCAAAGTTTGTACTATTTTCTGCTTATTTTGATAAATAACATAATACATTTTTATTAAATAAATATACTGTCATTAAAATATATTAATATACAAATATATATTTAAAAATACAGAAACAAAATAATTTGAATAAGTAAAGATTCTGAAAGTATTGAAGGAGATCCAATAATAATTGAATATATTTTTACAATAGTAACCACAAATTATATTTTATTATATGATGTGATTAATATCATGTTTTTGAATATGATGTTTTCATTCTAAACATAGTGATTATCTCTAATATGGACACCCAACATAATATACGATATTCCAACAGCAAGGGCGCTTTTAACCCAAATACCACACGCTTTTACATATTCTATCATAATTTCAAATCATAAAGAAGACATTTGTCTCAAATCAGATGCATTCATTTTAGCGATTCTCATTTGCTAATTAAATCTACAACATAAAAAAAACATAAAATATTAGATCAAGTAAGCACAGAATAAATTTACCTGCTGCACATGATCATGTCAAAGATCAGACAAATATACACGTGCATCTTGAAAAGCGGATGTTTTGGAAAGTGCTACGCCACGTTTTTGTGCCATCTAGTGGTTTAGAAGAAAACAATATCAAAGGTGCCTTTTACCCCGGGGCGCCATTAGCCCCCTTGTACTCTATATACTGTATATGTTAGTGAGCTCAAGGTTTCTCTGTGATATTTTCCACTGAAAATCATATATAAATCAAGTGTGAAATTACTCATAAGACCCCAACAATCAGGCTGCAAGCGCAGCCATGTTTTATAAGTCACACCCCGTGTAGGCCTACATCAAGCACCCTTGAGCATTCAGTTTAACCGGTCCATGGTTGGTAATCAGGATGGCATGGATGCCCAACCAGCATCATTACAACGCTAATAACAGTTGATGTGTTAATTAATGACCCTGAGCCTCATCTGCTGAGCTCTTTTAAGCTGCTTTTCTTGAACCGGGGCCAGAACACTACAGAGCTCTGCCCACACGTAACAGGAAGAAGAAGTACCGTATCATTTGTGTTGGACAGCACAGTAGTGGAGTAATGTTTCAGCAGGGTGGGCATGTGTTGTAATATATGCCCCCTTGTGAGTGTGCGAATATGCGAGTGAGAGTAGAATATTTTTAATGCTGACATTTTGACGTTTTAGAATATAAAACAGACCAACATTTCAAGATGTGGGACTAATGTGATTATGAAAATGATAATAACAATAAATAAATAAAAATCAAACATCACATTAAAATGTGCTTAGGCTCTTCTTGTTATTATTATTATTGAACTATGTTATTAAAACATTTTATAATGTACATTTGTATGTATACATTGAATTATTTACTTATAATAGCTCATGATAATAATTAGTTGGTAATGATCAGTAAATAATTATTACATCATTATTTATTTAACTTTTTATTTTTCTAATTACATTTTTTTTCATTACAAAATATCTTATCAGCTTGAAACTTTGAGTAAATACACACACACACACACACACACACACACACACACACAGCTATTGTAATTTGTATATTGCATTATTATTATTATTATTATTATTATTATCATGAAAATTTTAAATAATATAAGTTATATATACATAATTTACTGAAAATAGTTAATAACAGATCATAATCATTACTAATTACTTAATGATTATCAGTAATTATAACATTATAATTACTAACTATATATTTTCCTTACAATTTTTTACAATAATTTATTACAAATTATCAGCAAAACACTGAGTGAAATGTCAAATTAAAAACTGAACATGATTTTGGCATTTTGACATGAACAGTGTGAAATATAGCAGGCCATTATTACATCACATCACGTGAGCAGATATTCATTTTCTTTATAACGTTGTATTACACACTAAAATCATCTCATGTTCCCTCATCATTCAATTAAATACATATTTCAGACTGCATTAAGTTCATATGCTCAGTGAGTTTACTGCCATACATAATACAAAGATACGAGGTCTCCTGGTCCTTCACGTATAAAATGAAGATGAGAGGAGGGAATCATCTATTCTACCGGACTAGTCCAGGGTTCATATAGTGATGAATAATTCACCATCTTCTTCCTCACCCACGTGTGTGCCACCTTTCAGACCACAAGCTAAAAGATCTCTGTGTGGGCTGATAAATTATATACATACTCACTTGTATGGATCATTTTGGTGTCTCTTCAGATGTAACGAGCAGGTTGAGGTTTTAGTTTGCTGGATGCCTGAGATTGGCTGTTATAGATGGAAACAGAATTTAAGAAAAATCACATTGGCATTAACTCGTCGTTTTGACCCGAGGCACACTCACAGATTATTTTGAGAATTAAGTATAAGGTACCACATACTATTTAAAAAAAATTATAATTAATTAAAACCACCATGTTGGATGCAACAATACATGTTTTAATCACTGATTAAGTGAGTGACATACAGTGTTTATATTGGATTTTTTTTTTTGAATGTTTTGTCAAATTTTGTACAAATATTCTAGGAGTGCGATTAACAACACATTCATTGGACTTGAATTAGAGTTCAACTGGCCTCACAGAATGCTGAAATGGAATTTTGACACACACACACACACACACACACACACACACACACATGTTGGTTTTTATGGTTTACGGGGACTCTCCATAGGCGTAATGGTTTTTATACTGTACAAGCTGTATGTGCTATTGCCCTACACCTACCCTACACCTAAACTTAGCCCTCACAGGAGACGGTGCATTTATATTTTCCTCAAAAACTCACTCTGTATGATTTATAAGCATTTTAAATTATGGGGACACTGAAAATGTCCTCATAAATCACCTTCTCCTTGTAATACCTGTCATACCCATGTCATTATACAAATTTGTGTCCTCATAAACCACATAAACATGCACACACACACACACACACACACACACACACACACACACACACACACACACACACACACACACACACACTCGTGGAGTTTGCCATCTCTATTAATATGAACCACGGGAGGAAACCCAGCGTAGATTATCCCATTGTTTTCTTTTGCTCATCCTGCCCTGTTCTTAATTAGAGCTCCAGTGAGCAAAACAAGTCAATTGAGAGAGGCTTTCTCGTTACATGGTGGGAGGAAGAAAGATCATCATCTGGGACGGACCGCATCTATCAAAGAACAGGCTGGGCATTATCTTTATTCATAAAATCTGTGGGATTAGTTTACCTAAACATGTAAATCCTGCCTTTTTTCACACAATGAAAGAAATGTGGGCAGATTATGCAAATGTGTAACAGCTTTTATTGTGCAGAACAAATTGGGAAAGAAATAAGTGCTAAATGTTAGGGTTTTGGCAAGAAGATGGTAAACAAATGACAGAAATGCCACTTTTGAGTGAACTATTCCTTTAAATATTGTGGAATACATTTGGACCTGCAGAGCTATTGTGAAGTGAAATTGATGTTAATAGCATGGTGATTGCACACGCATTCCTAAAATTACTTTATTATTTTTGATCACTGTATTTACATAAAGCTGACAATGTCAACAGATGATTTTAATAACACAGAAAGAACTCCGTCTGAATAACGTCACGTCTGTCAGTCAGTGCCGCTTGAGAGGCTGCACAGGTGCAAATCATTAAAGGGAAATGGTGTGAAATGCTCGAGCATTTATTACCCATCAACCATGATAATTGCTCATCAGGTGACAAGGTGTACGTCCTGCTCGATGAAGCCCTGCTTGGTGTGATGAACTCCTGCGGCTGAGGACATCCATCCAGGAGTGAATCTCCATCTTTTACACTTCAGTTTGGGCCTCAAGGGCGATCTCAGAGGAAATATGTTTAATAGCACTATTAATGCCAAACAATCCTGCATCAAAATTGAGCTGCTATTTGCCCTGATAAGCAGCTTTAGCTTTTGTTTGAATGCTTTAAATACAAATGTTAGACTTGCATCACAGTCATTTTAGTAATTTATCACAAGAAACCATCACTGAAGGGACGAGAGATTGAAGTTACTCCATTAATCTCTATCTAATTCTGTTGATTATAGCTTGTGTTCACACAGTGCTCCTGTTCTCATTTTGCTGAGATTCATGTGACTGGCAAACAGAGAGCAATGTCTGAAAATGTATTATTATGTATTATTATTAAGCTTTTTTAATTATGTTTTTGCTCAATGTTTATTTAAAAACACAAACTGGGAGATATAATATAAGAACCAACTCTGGTGATTCCAGAGGTTTAAATAGCTGTATGATTGTTAATAAAAACAACAGTTTTTGAAGGCAAAAATGAAAGAAATATGATTGCAATTTACATTTTCTTTTCATTTACATGCAACTTTCTCAAGTTTCTCAAGATACAATTTGAATTCAGGAAAGACACCACATGATACACTCTTAAAATAAAGGTGCTTCACGATGCCATATAATAACCTTTTTTTGTCTAAATGGTTCCATAAAGAACCTTTAACATCTGAACAAAATTGCTTAAAATCTCAAAACTGACCTGTGCATTAACAAAATAAAAAAAATAATGTTTTGCTTGCAGTGGCTTGCCTTAAAACAAAACTAAAATCACACCAGACCTAAACCAAGGTCATCCACAGCTCATGCAACACATCCGAACACAACACTATCCATACTCCATTTATTTATTTGCATCATGATCATATGGTCAATCCTTAATATCATCTGTTTATAATGGCTGAATTCAGTAATAATAGAAACCAATTTTACATGCATCAATCAATCAAGCACAACTAATTTGATCATGTCAGAGCAATACACGACATGTTGTGTTGTCCGCTGCGCTTATGAGCACTTCATTGATGAGTCCAAATGAACCTGTCATTGTATGCATCGTTCACACTCGACCGTATAAGTCTTTAAGGGCTTCCATACAGAATTCCCGCAATCATCGAGCGGAATCCAATGGATTCGAGACACCGGCAGCATCCTAATTTCCCTGATAGGGAACGTGCCTTGACCTCATACGCCGTCTGAATTCACAGCCTGCCTCCTCGTTCACATGCTTACTTTTCCGATGCATTTCTTTTTGAGACTCTTTGACAACTCTCGGCGAAGCGCCGGGCACCTCATCATTTCCACAGATATATTGTCAGAAGGTGAATTAGCATTTGCTTTTGCCATATTATCTCACTTTGTATTTACATAAATTTGTTTTTCCAGCACGCCGTGGATGAATTATGCATGAAAATGGCTCTTTCCTTCGGATGCTGCTCAGATATTCCGATCAGCATATTTTAGATATTCATTCGTTTTACATTGTTTGCCATTAATATGCATCACTTTTGACCATGATCCTAACGCGGCATAATAGATACTAGCACTCGCGCTCTCCACCCCTCCCTCAAATTCCCACTCACTTATCCGGCCTGGAAAGAAAAGTGCGGAAAACGCATTCTGGAGTGGTGAGGTTATCTAAAATGATTTGATTCAACCACCATCTCATAAATGATTCACGTTCAGCTGTCCTCCAAAATAGCAAGGTAGTTTTTGGGGTGAAAATTATATGTATTTTATGCCCGTCATGTCTGTCTCAGCCGGTGAGAAAAGCGGGATGCCACCAATTTGAGCCGACAAATAGAACTATTACGGAAATAGGGAAGTCTGGGACCTCCAAACTGGAAAAATAACCAATATGTCACTTTATGCTGAGCTAGCTTGAGCTGTTCATAGAAGTAAAGCGTTCCCAGCGTAAAGAGATTGACTTTTTCTGGATAACATGCCAAGGGTTAGCGCAGGCTTTGGGATTAAGACCCGGAGAAAGCTCTGGATTTCTTGGGTCAAGTATTGAAAGGAGGCCAAACAAAAGGATGACTGTTTTCTTCAAATCCTCCAATGGTACACCGCACACCAAAGCCGTCAGCAGCTTTTCTGCAAGAGTTATCAACCTTAGTATAAAGCTAATTTACTGTTCGAGAACTAATCTCTTCACACAGCCATATTCACAGTCAAACTGTGCCTTTACTGCTAAGCATTTGTGATGATACTTAAAACAGATCCCTTCTTTGTGCATGGACCTTAATCAGTCGTGTTGCACATGCTAAACATGTCTGCACCATCCATATTTAGGGTTGGGGTTCATCCAAATCCTAAGCACTACAATTTTGTGGTAAAATCACCCAGTTTGTGCAACTGACATTAATAATACCACAAATCATGTGTCTATGAGAAGCCAAACACATAAAAAAGTGAAATTAAACTACACTGCCCAGCCAAATTGCACCAGATGGACTTGTTCAGACAAGATGGACAACATACAACCAACTAGTTATAGCAAAGCGGATATATTTCCCTCACAGGCCAGTTTTCTGCAGTGCTTTTCAAAGTGGGTTGTGTCTGAAGAAAATGCTCTTTTTACCAACCTGGTCTGATAAAAATACGTACCTCTGTGCACTTTCTGTGCGACACCGTTTTACGTTCCTTACTGCACGTTTCACCACAGTTTCAAAGGGAAATGTCCACTGAGAGGCGCTAAAACACAGGTTAAATACGTGAACCCTGGCACAATTTTATTACGTTGCTACAGGTACGTATTGCGGAGGTTCAAATATCCGGGGTCTGTCCCTAAAAGTTAATGCTCTATCATGCCCTACACCAAACCCAACCCTAAACCTACCCGAAAGTGTTAACAAATGCAAAACTAATATACAAACATATTTGTTGATGCAAGCGTGCCATTTCAACTTCCTTATATGCAGATTTGAACTGCTTTTTCGAACCATGATTACACAGGATTTGAACCATAGCTCCTCGCCTCCTAAGAACATCTCCATACTCCGTGAGCTACCGAGCAAACTTAACATCTATGAAAACCCATAAATACAAGGCTGGATATGTGTGATGCTGACGTTCAAAATCATCAGTTTTCAAATGTCCCAGCATATTAATATTGTTTTGAAGTCGTAACATGATATTCTTTAAGGAATTGTGCGAAAATTACTCTTTATGAATCAAAACTCTGTACATTTGTGTGGAAAGGAGTAAAAGGTGTCAGAGTTTTACTGCCTCTAGTGTTTGTTTCTTTTGGAAACTGTAGTAATATGTAGTTATTGGTACATATTTCGTGGTCTCGCTAAAAAGTGCACGCATGTACAATGAATGTCATGAGACCAGGTAGCTTTTTACTCTATACAATATATATATATATATATATATATTTTTTAAGGTTGCTCCTTGAAGCTTATGAACAAAAGGTCAGTTCCTAAAGAGCACTAACATATTTTAGTCCCATAAATTTGCTTTAAAGGAAATATAATACATGGAAGCCACACAAGAGACAATGCTGTATAAAAAAACACAAAAAATAAAATAAAATGCTTGCTCATACCCAGCTTATAACCAGCACATGGCCAACTAAGGACCAGCTTAAGCCAGCTCAACCAGCTGCCATATTTCAAAACATACCTAATCAAAAGGGATTTTAGCTCTTCTGGGTCCATCTTATGAAGTCAATGTTTATTTTTTTCTTTCACTTGCGTTGAAAAAGTAAGTAATTTACAAGTGGCTAAACGACTACAGAGGTTTTCATCACGACAAAAAGCTGAACTCTTCTGCTCACTAGAAGCTTTCACAGCCTCATTGTGTTCATAATCACACTCTTGCTAACTATTCTAACTCAAACTTTCATGTACAAAAATATGAAATAAAGACCGAAGGAGCTGTTTGAAACTTAGGGTATGTTTACATGACAGTGATTGTACTGAAAATTAAAAAAATTATAATTTGCATTTTTTGAAAAGCTTCACGTACAGATGACAACGTTGTCAAAAATAACCCCATTCACACACATTCTTAAAAACAAATAAAAGCACTGCATTATACATGCCAGGCCAGTACTAATTATCAAAAGTTTGCATTTTCAGGCCCCCAAAATGTAGTTATCATGTGAATGAGTGGCCAAAAAACAAAAAAAAAACCTTAATGTTTTTAATTTAGTAAAAAAATTGTGCAAACTGCCCCTTAGTTGTGGTGGTGTTGTGGTGTAGTTCATTTATAGCCTACTTTTAGCTTTTACTTCTGCAACTGTGCTCTAATTTAAGCTTTAAAATTCATAAAAGTTGTCTTTATTGGAGAAGATTATCATGATGAACAAAACATGGAATAATCATAAATTTAAGTTCATCACCAAGCATATTTTCTGCAATAATCCATCATTTTTTCTGTCAGGTGAATCTGGGTGATGGTAATTTAGGAGTTTGCCTCCAAAAGTACATCACTGCAGCAGTCTATAGGCCTATAAAAGTATTACATCTAAACAAGGATTATATATACATACACATACTATATAACAAACTCTACAAAATATACAATTTTCAAATCTACTGAAGCTTTACAAGTCAAATAATCAGTTTTAAATTTGAGTGTTATTTTACTATATTGGACCTTGTATTCATTGTAAACCTCTAATGATGAAAATAATTAAACTAGGAATATTTGTATTTCTTAATTTCATTTAATTTCTTAAAGTAAAATTTTTTTTCTTGAATTGCTTGAAAAGACATTTTAAAAAGTCATATTTCTTGAGGTCTTGAATCCACAGTCAAATAAAAACAGAATCATCTCAAATTAAATATTAATTTTGCCCTTCTCTTTGCGTTTTGGCCCCTCTTTGAAAAATCCTCGAAATGCCACCGGTAATATCCCATCGTCGTCCTCTTATGTTTTTTCTAGGTCTAATGTTGGATGAACTTTTTAACTTTTCAAAGAAGTCACAGTTTCTTTAATGTATTAAAGATCAAGCCTCATACTCCTCCCTTAGTTAAGGTAATATTTGTTTGAACTCAAGGCCAGAAGTGTGTTTAATTTGAGGATTAAATGGATTAAGACAGAAGTAGGTCTTCAAAATCTGCAGTTTTCTACAGCCATTTGCAATCGTTGACCGATCCAGTCCAATTTCTGCTTAGTTCCAAATTGATCTGACTCTTTCCAAACACATCCTATACACTCCTATCTGTCAAATGTGCAATCAGGGCTTTCTCCAGCGGGGTTCAAAGCAAAACAGACTTTAATTCAACAATTGGGACAAACAATCCCTGGCCAGTCTTTTTCTGGATGACTTTTAATTCACGTAAAAATCTCTGCGTCTATGTGCATTAAGTATCGGACGCTACACTTATCGTTCACTCGCCAAGCTTTAATGTGAAGTCAAGTGCTGAGAGCGATGTTGTGGAACTTAATCAATGTTGATATGGGCAATTAATGTTCACATTGCACTCGTTCAAAGATGATAGGCATGCAAAATGAGGATCATTCGGATGGATGCCTCCCCGCTGAGGTGAAGCGAGACCTTCTGGCTTTGAAGAGTTGATCCAGATACTGATGGAGAACTTCAACGTGTGCAAAATGACCCTACATCACATTACACACCATATGCTTGAGGATTATAACTAACCCACAACGGCTGCAGGTCGAACGAGAGTCAGTTTCAGTATCTTGAGATCTCAAGAGATCTCGTGTGAGTGTATCTATCTGCTGTATTTAGGTGAAATATACTGTCAGGACAGATGGTGTAGAGTGAAGCGTTGTCTCAGGGCCACTAGATCATGCTACAGTATATGGAGCTCACACTAACCCAACAATCATTTTTGCTAACATTTTATTTCAAGCCTTTATATTAATTAATGCATTGAAACTAGTTTTAGAATACATTATACATAAATGCTTTAAGTAATGTGTTACTGGATTTTTCTTTACCTGTCAATACATATTAAACTCATATGATCTTGTGATGCAGTCATAAACCAAGGATCACCAGCATTGGTCCTGGAGGGCCTTTGTCCTACATATTTGAGCTCCAACCCCAATTAAACGCACCTGAAACAGGTAATCAAGGTCTTAGATATACTTGAAACTTCCAGGCAGGTGTGTTGAGGCAAGTTGGAGCTAAACTCTGCAGGACACTGGCCCTCCAGGACCAAGCTTGGTGACCCCTGGCCTAAAGCAACAGTACTTTAAATATTACATATTTGCATTATTAAGCCATTTTTTAAATGACTCTTGCATTTAATTCTGTGTTCATATTACTTTAGTTACTTAACACTCTAAAAAATGGTGCTATATAGCACCAAAAGTGGTTATTGGGCTCATAATCATAGGGGAACCAGTTTTGGTGCTGTAAAGCACCAAATCTTGGTGCTTCAGTGGTTCTTCAGCGGTTCTATGGTGGTTATTTGGGGTGATTAAGGTGCTATATAGCACGACTGCGCATAAAGAACCTGTTATGCCCCTTTAATTGGCTTCTTTACGAGCCAAATAACCACTGTTGGTGCTGTTTAGCACCATTTTTGTTGAAGAAATACAATGCAATATGGCACCTCTTATAGTTCTACATAGCACCCTTTGACAAAGGTGCTGTAGAGCACCTTTAAAGATATGGTTCAATATAGCACCAAAAGTGGTTGCCCTATGAGTACGAGCCAATAACCACTTTTAGTGCTATATAGCACCACTTACCCATTATGCCCTGCCATATAGGGCAGCAACAAAAGTCTTCCACCCCTGTCTGTATTACTTTATAAGATCACCAAAAAGGTTAGGTCAAGTCAAAAAACTATTATGAATAAATTATTCTGCATTTAGATAAGTCAGGTTCCTATAATTACAGTATATATACCTATATAACAATAATTTATTTAGATTAATTTACTTTAATTTAATAATGTCCAGTGCATGGAGGTTTAAAGCAAAAATGACTTTAATTCAACAACTGGGACAAACAATCCCTGGCCGAACTTTTATATTTTTAATCATGAATGAATGAATAGTGATTTTATTTTGAAAATTATAATTTTGTATGCAATATTGTCAAGCCTTTAGAAAGGTTGGATTACCTTCACCAGCAGCATAGAACAATGACTAAATATTTGGCTATTACCTATATATATATATATATATATATTAGTAAAATCTAATATATAATAAATCAATCAATCAACCGAACAACAAATCAATTGTGGAACGTGTGAACCACAATTTTGACTCTAATCATGTACAGTCGTTTTACACAAAATCTTGATGTGCACTGATGAATTCTGAACAATAACATCAGGACAATGTATTGAGAGAGTGAATGGTGTCAGTTTTGAATTCATATTGAAAAATAAAACAAACCAACATGCAATAAATAAATACATATAAATACAAACACAGTGAAATTATTCTATTCCAGGAACACAAAATGAATGTCAGTAAAGTGAGTACAGCGAGTAAACTGATGCCATGAATACATCATTGAATAAAGAGTCATTGTTAATTACACGAATTATGTTCAATAGGTCTGTTTATTTTCACAGATGAGGTAATTGACTTTTACATTGTACCATCAAATATGTCATTGTTTTCTGCTGCTTTTGATGCAGTGAGTAGCCTAGTTTTAAGTGTCATATACAAGTACACATACAAGCACAGACAATGGGTAACATCACGTGTTTCCCAGACCATTACTTACTCTTCAATTATACTGAAGAAAACTAGTGTGAATGCAAAATGTCATTATTTTATTAAGCCATCATCAACTGTAAATGATTGAAATTAAGAAAACGCTCATTAATCTGTTGTATTACGTAGGTAATTACATTATGAATTATGTATGATCATGAAGCTGCTAAATGCATTCACTGGTTCGGGCAAGCGCTGCAAAGTGAATCAAATGCCACATCATCAATTATGCTGTCATTGTGTATTAATGTAAATAAGTCTAATATCTCTAGCGCAGCAGAACTGTGAGAGAAATTAATTTATTTATTTATTAACATTTATTTTATATAAACAAATGCAAAAATTGGGGGGGGGGGAATTTTAGCTCTCAACACTTTCCTCATGCATTATTCACTATTTGCGCATGCATACCTAACCTGCCAAATATTTTAAAGACTCATATTAAATTTCGCCCAGTCTCTAGACTATGTTGGAGGACGTATTTAAGTGCAGAGCCTGGCAGAAGTCTGGCTAATGGTGCATAAACTGCAGAATGAAGGCAGAGACCCAGAGCACAGAGACATGTAAGGGAGATTCCTAATGTTTATCAGATTAGCACTACTTTATGAACTCTTCTGATGTCCAGTATTTCATCTTGAAAAAATAAAAAAAATGAAAATACATTATTTATACACACACACACACACACACACACACACACACACACACACACACACACACACACACACACACACACACACACACACACACACACACACACTTTTTTTTATAACCCCCCTCCCTTAAATTTGGTAAAACAGATGCTACTATGATGTAACCTCACAGTTACACCTTTTAAATGTACTTTTTAAATTTGTACTGATTCAGTGTAATGAAATTAAGCTTAACTGTTATGAAAATAATGTCAGTTTTATATACCCGGTAGTATCTGAAAAAAACTAATTAATATATAATAAGCAAAGCTTAATTTTGAGAAATTGAGTAAACATACCTCATTTAAATTATTTAATGCAATGCATGAAAGTACTTTATCTATCTATCTATCTATCTATCTATCTATCTATCTATCTATCTATCTATCTATCTATCTATCTGTCTGTCTGTCTGTCTGTCTGTCTGTCTGTCTGTCTGTCTGTCTGTCTGTCCGTCCGTTCATGTTAATTTTTCATTAAAGTAAATGCAAAATGATTAATTAAAATGTCAGTTAGGTACATTTAGTCCCTTGTCAAAATTGAGCTAAATAAATAAATACATACATTGTTGTTGTTATTATTATAATTATTATTATTGTTATTCCATATACTTTTATAGACCTGCTATCTAATTTGATTTCACATACTATCAGGTATCACACTGTGGGAAGACTTCTGCTTTAACAGAAGTCCCAGGAGAGCTATAAATAATTCACGATTATTCTGCCAATCGTCACTGAATCAATACATCCCTAAAGACAGAGAAAGACAGACATGGAACTCTAGCGCTTTGCTCTTTGACTCTCTCTCGGAGAACAGATCGGTCTTCTCCTGTCAGCCCAAACACAAGGGCCCGCCGGGACTCGCTGCTATTTCATGGACTTCCAGATCCATGCAGGCAGAAATCTTACGTGCACCAGTGAACTTAATTTCATCAAGAGCTCCAGTCCGCCTGTGCTGCTAGTTTACTGCATGTGAAGAGACTAGAAGCACACAAAATACCACACTCACATTACAGAATAAATGAACATGCTCAAATCATTCATTATATACACGTCCCATTAATGGGAATCATCAAAACATTACTGCAATGCAATATTTACACCGTTTCAGATGATTCTATACCGTCAGGTCTGCAATATTCGGATGTTGTGGCATATTTGAAGCAGTGACTATTGAAGTTGTTATAATCACAACATGCAGAGATGTATTTGAACATTTCACAGTGGGTCGAATATAGCATGTAATCCAGCAATGTACATATGTAAAATTCATAATGCAATATACATGTGAGGAGTAAAAAGTGAGTAAAAGAAAATAATTCAGGGTCATTACAGTTAGCAAAAACTAAAAACATAATAAATGAATGAATGAGTGAATGAATGAATGAATATCAAAGCATAAGAAAATAAACAAGTGATCACTTATTGATTCTTAAGAAATGTAGCTTGTTGGATTTTTAAATAATACTGATTTGGAAACTTATTTTTGAGTGCTGTTTTTGATTTCATGAGATGACATTGCACTAACTGCTTTTAATAATAATGGCTGCTAATGTAAGGTTGCACAAAGCTTGTATTATGCACATGCAGTATTGAACTCCTCCCCCAGTGATCATTAGAAGAGCAGAACTCATCCAAGAGAACAAGTCAGATGAGGTTTCTAGGACAACGTTCAGACACAAACATTATTATTTCAAGATAATACAAAAATGTAATATCCAGTGTGTTGTGGGAAGCATATTGCTAAAGCGAATGTGATATGAAATATAACATGGGCATGTGGGTTCACTTCAGTACAAGAGACTGGACGGGCCTTAATTAAGAAACGTACTCTGATTTCAGTGTTCAATTTTTAAGGGCCAGAGGCTCAAACTGAACCTTATGTTAATTAAACCCATGTGGGAAACATGCATATGGCCATTTACTAAATCACATAGTCTATGCATTTCAATCTCGTGTGTGTGTGTGTGTGTGTGTGTGTGTGTGTGTGTGTGTGCGTGCACATTTGAAAATTGACTGTCCATTTATGTGCACCTAATCAAACTTTATGGTACAAGGACACAAAATCTATAATCTCAAACAATGAACAGAATTACTAAAAGGGAAAAGCAAATACAATCCAGACTGCATTATATATATATATATATATATATGTGTGTGTTAATATGCAGAAAGGATAAAGCATTGTTTGTGCTGACCACAATATGTTTTGAGCGTGTTGAGAGCAAATTAAAGAGGCATTTAGAAAGCAAACACTCAAACTACAAAGAAAAGCAACACAATCTGAACATGATCAAAAAACATCCATCAGAATCCTGCTGGTATTGCATTTGCATAATTGTTCATTTTCCAGTTCACTCATATGTCGTGTTCTGGGCTTATGCAAGTCATGGTAATATTAATGAACTTTAATGTTTGATTTTAAGGATATTTTTCTAAAATCTTGTTTTGAAGCAAAACCAGCTGAAAACCACTGAGCTCAATGAGATATGAACAACAAATGTAGAAGCACACTTACACAGCAAATGGAACAATATTTATAATAAATATTATTATAGATAAATAAATCTATCTATCTATCTTTTATTTAGCAGCATTAAACATAAGTAAACATACAGTAAAAACTGAAATATTGTAAACCGTATTACAATCTGCTTTTTATTATCATGGACTTTAACAGTGTCACACGATCCTTCAGAAATCATTCTAATATGCTGATTTGATGCTCAAGAAACATTTCTGATCAATGTTGAAAACAGTTAACTGTTAAATAAAATAAAATATGCTGCTTCATATTTTTGTAGACAACATGATACATTTTTTTTTAAAAATTCTTTGATGAATACAAAGTTCAAAATAACAGCATTTATTTGAAATAAAAATATATTTTGTAACATTATTAATGTCTGTACTATCACTTTTGATCAATTTAATGCATCCTAATGCATTAACATGATTAATTTTAAATATCAAATAAGAGACCATGTTGTACAATTTGTAATAGCCAACTTTTTTATCTACTTGCCAAAGTGAATTTTATCCATATTAGGCACTTGGCAAAATACATTCTGGACTCTGGCTAACTTCTGATCAGATTTCCAACAGCCAGTAAAACTGGCCAAGGCAGTAAATGGAAGCTGGCGATAGCAAGACCTCACAATCCTCTGACAGTTCCACTTCAGTACATCCGGAAGATGGAAGGAGGCGCAAGATAAGCCAGATCGCAGATGTGCGTGACATTGGGGAACTGTACAGGCGATTCACAAAGGACAACACAGAGGCACCAGTTGTGACAGCACAAGAATAAACATCCGATCAATACAGACAGGTTCCTATAACATTAGAAACGATCAGGGCAGTGCAAGGACGCTCAAGACACAATGCAGCACTTAACAACAGGACGAGGAAGACTGCATGTCACACACTTCAGTGAACACTGAGCAGCACGATAAATACACAGATGTCTGTGCTAAATGGGACGAAGTCAGATCAGTTTTATTTTTAAAGGGCAGTTTAGTTTACCAACAAATTGATTTTCTGAAAATGTACTCAACCTTCAGACCACCCAAGATGTAGATGAGTTTGTTTCTTAATGGGAACAGATTTGGAGAAATGTAGCATTACATCACTTACTCACCAATGGATCATCTGCAGTGAATGGGTGCCGTCAGAATATGAGTTCAAACAGCTGATAGAAACATCACAATAATCTACACCACTCAAAAAAATAAAAACATTATTATGGCATTTTACTTCAAACTGCTGCTTCTGGCCAAATTATGAATCCCCTATTCATAATATTGTTTCATCCAGTGACAAAGCACAGAAATATGTGCAGTACAAGCACACTTTTGCAAGCAAGAACAGCTCTAAACAAATATATGAGAGGAGCAAAACAGTTGAAAATATCTCAATGAATCATTTGTTTCTTATAAACACATAGTTTTTCACTTAAGACATGGACTGGAGTGGTGGATTACTTGTGAATTATTATTATGTTTTTATCAGCTGTTTGGACTCTCATTCTGACGGCACCCATTCACTGCAGAGGATCCATCGCTGAACAAGTGATGGAATGCAACATTTCTCCAAATCTGAAAAATAAATAAACTAGTCTACATTATGCATAGCTTGAAGGTGAGCACATTTTCAGCTAAATTTAATTTGTAAATGAATCATTCCTTCAATTTTTTCTGTAACTCCACAAAATGGTTAAATTTTATGAAAGCATGTTTGACTGATGTTTAACCCTCATAAAAAACTAACAAAAACAAAACAAGTAGACATTTATTTATATAGCACCTTTCAAAACAAAGTTACAAAGTGCTTTACAAATAAAAATATCAGTACTGTAACAAAATACAGAAAATACCATCAAAATGAAGAAAAAGCCATATGATAAAAATGAGTCTTAAGAAGAGACTTAAAAGAGGATACAGTAGTAGCATTCCTGATATCCCCAGGCAGGGAGTTCCACAGCGTAGGTGCACGAATAGCACAAACACGGTCAGCTTTGGTGACAAGTTGAGATTTTGGAACCATTAATAGAGCCCTACCGGAGGATCTCAAGCAGCGATCAGGCTCGTGAAGAATTAATAAATCACAAATATAGACAGGAGCCTGACCCTTCAAAGCCTTAAAAACAAGCAACAAAATATTCAAATCAATTCTAAAACTCACAGGCAATCAGTCAAGAGCAGCAATAATCGGTGTAATGTGGTCTCTTTTCTTAGTACGTCTTAAAAGCCTTGCAGCGGCATTTTGAATCAGCTGCAATCTTTGGAGGTTCCGCTTACTAATACCAGAATAAAGTACATTACAATAATCAAGCCTGGAAGAAATAAAAGCGTTAATGTCCTTTTCCAAATCTGCCAGAGAAAGGAATGACTTTATCTTTGTTAGTTTCCTGAGTTGAGCAAAACAAGACTGCACCGCTTTTAGTCACCTGAACATCAAAGGACAGTTCTGAGTCAAAAACTACACCTAAGTTGTGAGCCTCTTTTCTGACATTATTGGATAAGACACCCAGACTAGAGGAGAGATACTTAATACTAGCACTACTGGGAACGCATGGGGTAAATATAAGATCTTCTGACTTGGAGTCATTCAACTTTCAGAAAAAAACAAAAAACAAACAAGAAACGATATTTTGTATAAAAAATATCACGCTGTTTTGCATCACAATATTATATGAATTATAATTAAGCACATTTATAGTATCTTTATATTCTTATTACTGTATCCATACATCATTTGTCTTGTTTTTTTGACTTATTGGATTCATATGATACATTCATATGTGATAATGTGAGTGCAAATGCTATTTTTATATCTGTGAATCAGCTCTCAAATCTCTTAACTTATGACTTCATTTCACTTAAGCATACAGCAAAATTAAATATATTTAAATCATATTGAAAGTCTAATGAAACAGCTTGGAATAAATCAGAATGATCTGTTTTATAATATTACTATTATTTTGGTAAATCAACACTCAAATCTCACATTAGATTACTTCTTTATTTAAAAATATATATTTTTCTTTTTTAACCCATTCATTGTCAAAGAAAATAAATAAAACGTTGCATAACCATGACAGAATTTTCATTTTTGCTCGAACTAATCCTTTAAGACACAGTTTAATTTAATAAACATAACATCTACAACATGTATGTCATCATACTGTTTTCCTTCATGAAATATGTCCCACCTTTAATTATGAAGCTCTTTGCATAAACAGCTGCTCTGTTTGCAGCCGTCTAAACATCTCTGGTTACCTGGTGCCAAGGTTTCATTTTCAGCAAACAGAATTCAGTGGCGAAGCCCCACACCAGTTGATTTCCCTGGCCGGCGTGCTGAGAGACGGCTAATAAACAAATTGACCTCGCCATGAGAGGACAGGTTGTATGAGAGACACTCAGACCAAATAAATCTGTCAATTAGACCCAATCAGTGTAATCAAGAACAACAGCAGTAGGTGCTCCGGCCTTGTAAACAGCTCACTATGGTTTGATTTGGGAAGCTCTCTTGAGAACTAATAAGTGGGATGCTTGCATAATGCCTCTTCTGTTTCCTATTGTTTTATTTATTTATTTAACCATACAAACTGCATAATACAGTAATGCCTGTCTATTAAAACATAACCGAAATAAGTGATACTCATGAGATCCAGTTGGACAGAACAAATACAAACAAGATCTACTAAACATCTCAAATTGATCACAAAAGAGAAAATGCCTAAAAATACTTAAATTCTAAAATGTGACTCATTCAGTCAGATTTTCAAGGGAAACTTATTGTAAATAATACATTTAAGGTTTTGAGTGTTTAATTTTTAACGACAGTGTGACATAATTTGCTCAAAAGTTAGACTTATTCAAGTGCTGACTTTAAACTTTCAAGGGGCTGAACAAAAATATCACATAAAATGCTTAGGAATTACAACCATGTTTATACACAGTCCCCCCATTTCCAGGGGCTCAAATGTAATTGGACAAATACAAATAATGATAAATTGGACAAATAAATATAATAATAAATAAAATGTTTATTTTTAATATTTTGTTGAGAATCCTTTGCAGGCAATGGCTACCTTAAGTCTAGAACTTATGGACATCACCAGAGACTGGGTTTCCTCCTTTGTGATGCTTTGCCAGGCATCACTGCAGCTGACTTCAGTTGTTGTTTGTGGCTCTTTCTGTCTTTAGTTTTCTCTTCATCAGGTGGAATACATGGTTAATCGGGTTGAGATTAGGAGATTGATTTAGCCATTGCAGAATATTCCACTTTTTTACCTTCAAAACTCCTGGGTTGATTTTTCTGTACCTGTATGTTTTGGGTCATTGTCCATTTTTACTATGAAGTCTATCAACTTTGACTATCAACTTTGCTTCATTTGTCTGAATCTGGGCAGAGTATATCTCCCTACACTTCAGAATTAATCCGACTGCTTCTGTCTTCTGTCACGTCATCACTAACCAAGTGCCAATATTTGTAATTCCTTAATGATGAGAATACCCTCAAATTAAACATCAGAGTCTGCATTAAGCCCATATTCATTATATGCAGTATCTCACAGAAGTGAGTACACCCCTCACATTTTTGTAAATATTTTATTATATCTTTTCATGCGACAACACTGAAGAAATTACACTTTGCTACAATGTAAAGTAGTGAGTGTACAGCTTGTATAACAGTGTACATTTGTTGTCCCCTCAACATAACTCAACACACAGCCATTAATGTCTAAACCGCTGGCCACAAAAGTGAGTAGACCCCTAAGTGAAAATGTCCAAATTGGGCCCAACGTGTCTATTTTGTATGGCCACCATTATTTTCCAGCACTGCCTTAACCCTCTTGGAGGGACATGGAGTTCACCAGAGCTTCACAGATTGCCACTGGAGTCCTCTTCCACTCCTCCATGATGACATCATGTGGATGTTAGAGAACTTGCGCTCCTCCACCTTCCTTTTGAGGATACCCAACAGATGCTCAATATGGATTAGGTCTGGAGACATGCTTGGCCAGTCCATCACCTTTACCCTCAGCTTCATTAGCAAGGCAGTGGTCGTTATCATGTTGGAATACTGCCCTGCAGACCAGTCTCCAAAGGGAGGGGATCGTGCTCTGCTTCAGTATGTCACAGTACATGTTAGCATTCATAGGTTCCCTCAATGAACTGAAGCTCACCAGTGCCGGCAGCACTCATGCAGCCCCAGACCATGACACTCCCACCAGCATGCTTGACTGTAGGCAAGACACACGTGTCTTTGTTCTCCTCACCTGTTTGCCGCCACACACGCTTGACACCATCTGAACCTAAATAAGTGTATCTTGGTCTCATCAGACCACAGGGCATGGTTCCAGTAATCCAT
Organism: Gymnocypris eckloni scoliostomus; assembly: GCA_027564155.1. NCBI lineage: Eukaryota > Metazoa > Chordata > Actinopteri > Cypriniformes > Cyprinidae > Gymnocypris > Gymnocypris eckloni. The sequence continues at coordinate 14,817,578 of CM050416.1, read as the reverse complement.
GTCCTTAGTCTGCTTGTCTTCAGCAAATAGTTTGCAGGCTTTCTTGTGCATCATCTTTAGAAGAGGCTTCCTTCTGGGACGACAGCCATGCAGACCAATTTGATTCAGTGTGCGGCGTATGGTCTGAGCACTGACAGGCTGACCCCCCCACCCCTTAAACCTCTGTAGCAATGCTGGCAGCACTCATACGTCTATTTCCCAAACACAACCTTTGGATATGACACTGAGCACTTGCACTCAACTTCTTTGGTCCACAATGCCAAGGCCTGTTCTGAGTGGAACCTCTCCTGTTAAACCACTGTATGGTCTTGGCCACCGTGCTGCAGCTCAGTTTCAGGGTCTTGGCAATCTTCTTATAGCCTACGCCATCTTTATGTAGAGCAACAATTCTTTTTTTCAGATCCTCAAAGAGTTCTTTGCCATGAGGCGCCATGTTGAACTTCCAGTGACCAGTATGAGAGAGTGAGAGCGATAACACCAAATTGAACACACCTGCTCCCCATTCACACCTGAGACCTTGTAACACAATGAGTCACATGACACCGGGGAGAGAAAATGGCTAATTGGGCCCAATTTGGACATTTTCACTTAGGTGTGTACTTACTTTTGTGGCCAGCGGTTTAGACATTAATGGCTGTGTGTTGAGTTTTTTTTGAGGGGAGAGCAAATTTACACAGTTATACAAGCTGTACACTCACTACTTTACATTGTAGCAAAGTGTCATTTCTTCAGTGTTGTCACATGAAAAGATATAATAAAATATTTACAAAAATGTGAGGGGTGTACTCACTCTGTGAGATACTGTAACTGTAACTTGAATATTTTCTGGTCAGCAGCTATAATAATAATAATAATAAAAATGTGCCTGTGTCCAAACATACAGTAGGGACCGAATTTTATAAGCACAACTTTTTTCAATATTGATAATAATAACAAATGCTTCTTGAGCTACAATTTAGATTAGATTGATTTCTGAAGGATCATGTGACATTGAGCAATTATGCTGAAAATCAGATTACATCAAATAAATACATTACATTTCAAAATATATTCGAACAGAAAACGGGTATTTTAAGCTGTAATAATATACATATATCCGCAAACTTGTGTATGGTAGCATTTAATTACGAATGCCATGATCTAAAAGACAAAGTTGACACTTAAATAAAATAACTGAGAACTAGATTAAGTCTCCTGAGCTATGAAGAACATTTACATTTACATTTATGCATTTAGCAGACGCTTTTATCCAAAGCGACTTACAGTGCATTCAGGTATATATTTTCAGTATGTGTGTTCCCTGGGAATTGAACCCACAACCTTTTGCACTGCTAACGCAATGCTCTACCACTCTTTTTTCTACCAAGAGAAAAAAATCTCTTCTGGTATTGCACATCTTAATGCAAAATTTGCAGGCAACTAAAGCATCACCCAAATCAACCTCTGAAAAACCTGCATGGAAATAACAATCACTATTACAAGTGAGCATGAAAGACAGCATGTGAGCATATGCAAGAAAAGCCAACAAATAACCAATCTAAATTAACCTTATCCTACACGTTACAACAAGCGGTGCATATCAAAAGAATTTGAACCAAGCTAACTACATGCCTGAAGTGTTACACATGGTGGATTTACAAAGTCTATGAACCTTCTGAGAAAGTTTTGATGTGTGAGGAAAGTGAAACAGGAAACTGCAAAGTGAGCCACAGGGAGAAACTTCCCAAACACGATTCACACCATACACTGGATATACGACTAATTAGCGAGCATGGCTTTTCTTTAATTCAGTGGATTAGGGAGGTAATACTCGTTTAAATAGTATTGCATTGGCAGACTTGAACATCATCCAATGCTTAAAACCTCACCGTGTTCTTAAAGTGTTTCAGGGCACTAAGCCGTTCCTTCCTTGTCAGAGCTTCGGTTCATATATTTCCCCAAAGCTTATAATTTGTGACAACAGTCTGCTAACCCAAGTAGAACAGGTGCTATCTTGTATGCTTTGCAAATTAGATTTGTTGAATATTAAAGAGGGGGGCAGTCAGCTCAAGGTAAACACATTGCACACATCAGTGTCTCCCCGAGGTGCCCGCACAATGACAATGAAAAGTGCTTAAAAACTTTCGTTGCCTCTAATTTTGTGAAGTGTTTGACTTTTAATCTCGAGCATTACAGCAGTGTAATACATAATGTGATTATGCCTTACCCCGTGAATGCTTAATTCGGCCATCCGCATGCTGAAAGGACACAAAGTCGGATTTCGCTATAAGCTGGACCTAATATTAATTTGTAAAAGTCAACCACAGAAGCTTTTTAATAACATATTTATGTAGATTCTGATACGATTTAAAGCAGAAACGACCAAAGTGGAATTAATCATTTTATTTGATCCTTTTATAGTTCTGCACAATACTAATTAACTGCACTAATAGCTTTGTTTATTTGCATTCGAAGTAGGCATTGTTGAGCGCACGATTTACTAAAGAATTATGCAAATCAGGTTATGACTTAATTTAAATATGCAGTCTGCATCCCTGATCCAGCTCACTTAGTTAGAAAACAGTTTGTTCACATGTATCGCAAACACATTTATACATTTATCCATGTATTTTCATGCAAAATTGGAATATTGCATTGAGAGTACAGGATGGAAATAGCAAGATGCAAATAAAATGTAAACAAAAAAATGCTAACCAAGACTGAATTAAACGTACAGTTAAAAGTTGTAAAATTGTGAAATATTTTGTACAATTCAAAATAAAATTTATATTAACATTTAGTGTTATATAAACACTAAAATTCTTGGAAATAATGTACTCAAACTGAGGACCAATATGCGTGATGTAATAAAACTGCAGCTCATTAATAATTTTTTTTAATCCATTTTATACAATCCGCCTTCATTTAGCAAGTGCTTGAAAAAAAATTCAAGTTCAACACTTTTTGTTCCATTCAGTCGTGGATGCTTCTGGTTCACCGAGACCGCCGCGGCTCAGCAAAGAGACTGAATTTGCTTTTTTTTGAAAAAATTTCCCCAGAAATACTTCGCTATTTATTGCATTTTTCCTTACAAATTGTTTTATCGATTCCTTACAAATTGTTTAAATTGCTTATACGAGTAAATGTGTAAAAGGTATTGCATGATGTCATCCTTACAGAACAATTTATGTTAACATTGTAACAAATTATCCATGTTTACTTATCTTATTCTTTATTGCAAAACAATAAAACCGTTTTGAGAGAAATGGGCTATCATTTTAACCCATATCATGGTGTGTGATAGTGAACTATGAATTTCTAACGGTGTTTGCACTTTTCTAAACATTAATATTGTATGTGCAACACCAGCATGCTGTCTCAGTGGCCTTACACATGCTTTTAAATTATTTTTTCAAACTTTATGATTTAAATGGGGATGATTGTACTAAGAATAACTTTAATCTTTTATTCAACTGAATATTGTTTTGATGTATTAAAAGAGTTGACAGTCAAAATTAAAACTGCTGGATAATATATAGTCTTCGTTCTTTATTACAAACAAGATAATGTGAATTACAGAAAATTGCAGTGTACAGCATTTTTTATGACGGGGTAGAATCCACAGCTCAGTACTCACTACTCAATACTCATGAGTGCTTTTAAATAGGCTACTCTTTTACTCTTACTCAAGTAGTTTTTTGGACAAATACTTGTATTCTACTCACACTACATGTTTTGGATGGTAATGGTACTTTTACTTGAGTATGTTTTTTCAGTATTCTTTCCACCACTGCTCACTTCTTCTGTAGATGAAGCTGGATCACGAATGATTTCACTTCAAAGCGAAAGTAACGTTAATCCTCTGCGTCTTCAGCGGCTCAGATGTCGGGAATAAATGATGACTGCTTTATTCATTATTATATCCAACAACAACACACCTCAGTCGCTCAATGGGAGACATCTAGTCTCCCTGCACCGGAATCAACACAATGGTGGACAGATGACAGCTCACTCAGGGCGGGTCTAAGGTAAAACGCCTTGTCAATCAACTTTCCGGGAGGGGCCTGTATTATATTATTATAGGATGGATGTGTACACACACTTCCAACACACATTTATGTGCAAACAACTTAGAAAGTGAATTTTGCATCCGATGACCCCTTTAAGTATGCATTATGTGTCATGACCAAGCATCAATAAACAATGTCCATTAAGGTATTTGTCTCAAAGCTTCTACTGAAGCTGTGGGTGAGCAATACTTTTATTCTGAAATGCTGCATGCTAATGTAATGCAACTTAATGTGGAACCACCTATTGGCTTACAGTATCACTTCATCCTGAACGCTGATGGAGACACACACTGAAAGATTTCTCTGACTGTCGAGTGAGTTGATGGAGTAGAGCTCAGATAACAAACACAATCCAGTATGACTAGAAATGATGTGCTACAAAGTATGAAATGTATTTCACCGTGGGAAGCAAGCATGGCACCTCACAGCTCACTATTCTGTTTCTGTTTTTACACGCCATTGAGTCACCAGTGGGCTGTTGCGAACTCTGGCTCCAGTCAGATTTTCAGAAGCGAACGCTATTGTGCGGGAGACTAAACACAGACAGTGATGTATCAGAGCGTTTAGACGCTATAAAAGGACACTGTTCTGTCTCAGCTGTTGAGAAAATGATGCTTTGAAACTCAATGTGATTGTGCCAAATAATCAACAACCTTGTTGGTCCTGGAACAACATTCCTGTTAAATAACAAAGTACTAATTCTATCATTAACCCTACCCCTAAAACCATGTACAACTGATTTTAGCATCCATCAAGGGTGATCCAAGCTCTAAATAAATAGGCAAATGGCGCCAAAAACTCAGAAATAGTCACAGTGCAAATGCAAATCCACCCTAATGTCTTCAAACAACAGCGAAGTACCGCCTACTCACCTGTCAACCATCCACTACACTAAAACAATGGTTTTACATTTTATTAAGAGACACAAAACATTTGACATCAGGTAAATATACGAGCTTCATCAACATATTCAGCATTCTGCTCGAAATGTTATGTTTTTAGATTAATATGTGGAAGTGATGGTGTTCTGGCCCTTGTTTTTCACTTTATCAATATGTACAGCATTTATGTTCTAAATAACTACTTGTGATCAGTTGTTCAAGTCTGTAGCTTTATCATTGACTCTAAAATCTTCATCGATTTATGTTTACCAGTTTCTGATTTTAAGAGTTCTTATGTTGATTAAATGGATCTACGGTGATTTGAAGTCTGTTTGAAGTTACACCAACATTCACAATTTTGGGTCGGTGAGATTTATTACGTTTTTGTATCTCTCTTAAAGTCTCTTCTGCAACACCAAGGCTGCTCATATTTGATCAAAAATACAGTAATATTGTGAAACAATCTTAAAATGTAAAATATGTGATTTCTATTTTCAAAAGTAATTTATTCCTGTCATCAAAGCTGAATTTTCAGCATCATTACTCCAGTTCTTTCAGAAATTATTCTAATATACAGATTCGCTGCTCTAAAAACATATCTGATTATTATCTATGATGAAAACAGTTGTGCTTCTTCATATTTTTGTTGAAACTGTGATACATTTTTATTATTATTATATTTTTGGATGAACAGAAAGTTCAATAGAACAGCATTGTAAACAGACCTCTACATTACAGAGACATTATAGCTATCTTTACTGTCACTTTTGATCAACTGAGTGCATCCTTGCTGAATAAAAGTGTTAGGTTTCTTTCAAATATATATATATATATATATATATATTTCACTGCCCCTGGTTTTTGAGTAATTAATACAGCAGTTTATTTGAATCAACATCTCTTAGTGTGTGGGTTCTTTAAAGCACAATGACACACTGTAGCTAATTTTCTAAAGTAGAACAAAGAAAATAAAATATATTAAATCTGTTATGGGACTTGTGGGAAGTTGTGGGAAGTTATAATTAATAAAAAGTGGGTCACACTTACTTTGGGGACCAACTCTAAAGTCGGTCCCACTTTATATTAAGTGGCGAATATGTAACGACTCAATAACTCCAAAAATAAGTACAATGTACTAACTGTGTTCATATTGTATTGCAAAACACTTTTGCTGCTATTGAGGTGGGATATGGGTAAGGTTAGGGACAGGTTTGGTGGTATGGGTAGGTTTAAGGGTGGGTTAAGGTGTAATGGATGGGTCAACAGTGTAATTATAAATGTAATTACAGAAATTAATTAGAGATGTGATTACATGCAGGTATTTAAAAAAATATAATTATAATGTAAAAACATGTATGTCCACAATAGGTGCATTGTACTAAATTAGTCATTTAAATATAAATACATAGTTGTTAAGGCCACTTAATATAAAGTGGGTTCCTAAAGTCTATAGTAAAATCTAATAACTAATTATTTACTAAATATTAACTATGACTTGTGCCTCAATAAAATCCTAATTTGCTTCTTATTGATAGTTAGTATATTAATGGGATATGATTAAGGGGTCTAAAATATGGTCAATGAGACATTAATATGTGCTTTTATAAGTACTAATACACAGTACTTAAATATGCAATTAATATGCATGCTAATAACCGACTAGCTAATAGTGAGATCTGGTCCCTAAACTAAAGTGCTACCTTAAAATTGATATTGATCTTAATGCATGTTATACAAATTATTGTGCACAGTTTATCAATGCACATTATTTCAACTCGTGACATCGATATGACTCTATGCATGCTGCTATGTATATACCCTGTATAACCTGTTTGCACATTCCTGCTTATATAAGTATTCGGTATACTGTCCTGCACATTATATTTGATTCCACATTTTATTATTTTTTATTCTTATTTTTTACTTCATTTTTGTCATACTTATATTTATTTAAATTCTCTTGTGTTTGTGTTACATATAATTGCACTGTCCATGGAGCGGACCTGACTTACATTTCACTGCTGCTTATATTCTGTATAATTATGTATGCGATGAATAAAATCTTGAAAATGCAATGCTCCGCCTCTGAAACGACTTTCTTTTTCGCTTGACATCACCAATCCCTCTTAGATTTCAAGCCCTCCAATCAACCTCCAAGCTTACAGTGCGTTACACCATTCATGATTCAATGAATTGCCATCGGATAAAACTGCTTCCTGCTATACATGTATTTTCTCACTGACTATCCTGTTGTACTCGAAAATATATCCCGTTACAGATGTACAATGGCTTATATTGAAGCAAACCGTATTAGAACATCAAACTCCCATGTTTACTGGAGTATGAGAAGCTGTGAAACTAATCTCAGATGATTGTTGTCTAACACACCTTCAGAAATCAGTCCTAAACTACTGTGAGAGAAGTTAAAAACCAATCTCGAACAAAACCGACAAAGACCTGCACTGGTTGTAATGAGAAAGCCTGGGTTTTATGAGGCCTGGGTGCATGCGAAAAGCAAACCGATCACCTGCATGACTGAGGATCTTAACTGAGCCGAAGACAAAGGGGGGGAAGCGTATGTTTGAAATGTCGGCTCACGCGCTCCGATTGTACATCAGCTATCAGAGCTCATTAGCATAACCCTCTGTGCACGAAACAAGACGAGACACATCCAGAAGATTCTTTGAAAGTGTGGAGCGGCTTGATTCTCTTTCAAGATTTTTTTGGGGCAGAATAGAAACAAGGCCTGGGCGAATATGAAGTGCCATAACAATGCATCTATGATCTATTGATTCTCAGAGTCAGAGAGAAGTTTTGTTTACATGATGAGCACTCGAATAGCAGAATGGTAAGGAACTATTGTGTTGGTGTGGAAACTTAAACTCGTATGTTTGAAATGGTTTTGGCTTGTTTTCTAAATGCAAATAACCGGCTTGTCTTCATTTCACGAACCGATGCAGGCAATGGCAATGCTTTGAGAACATATTCTGCACCTTACCACCTACAGCTACTGTGGATTTCTCTAAAATTGACAATTAAAAGCATTAGGATTGCTGAAAAGTAATAAATGGCCCTACTTTGGCTTGTTTTCCCTCTTTAGATTAATGTGATCCTCAGCACAGCGTGTTTTTTGACTGGAACAAACCTTTCCGTAGTTTTTTTTCTTCACAGTACAATGCCTTAATGATGTGAAATCTCTTCTGCAGAAGAAGTCCTTCATTTTCCGCTTGGACGGCAGTGGAAAGTAAAGCCGGATGAATCTTGCTGGACTTGTTGTTGTTTGACCTGCGGGCAAATGCAAGGATCTGCCAGCTAATTGGCAAATCTGCAGCAAATTATAATCGAAATCATAGACTGAAACATAAATCCTTCAAACGCAAGGGGCACATAGAGCCAACTGGATTTTGAATTTAACTTCAAAAAAAAAAAAAAAACTGTATCATAATACATAATTAGGTTGCATTAATCTATGTAAACAAAATTGTGCTGTCAAATGATTAATCGGGATTTATCACATCAAAATAAAAGTTTTTGTTTAAATACTATATGAGTGTGTACTGCGTATATATATATATATATATATATATATATATACTCAATCGGATTTCAGTCCGGACTTTGACGTGGCCAATACAAAATCTTAATTTGTTTTTCTTGAGCCATTCAGAGGTTAAGTTGCTGGTGTGTTTGGGATCATTGTACTGCTACATAACCCATATGACAGAAATATCAATCTGTGAAAAATTAACCAGTGAGGTAATGTCAAAGATTTAAATTATAGTGACATTAATAGTAGAAATCAAACTTTGATGCTCGTTATCTCATAATTCGATTTTGAGACTTTAGCCTGGATTTCACAGAGAGGGTCACATATACACACACACATATATATATATATATATACATATATGTGTGTGTGTGTGTGTGTGTGTGTGTGTGTGTGTGTGTGTGTGTGTGTGTGTGTTAATTTGAATAAATTATACAAACAAATAAATTGGTGACTTTTTTTCTAGAATGCTCCAGTAAAGATTACAGAATATTTCAACTTGAATAAAATGCCTGCTTAAATACATAAATGTAAGAAAGCTCTGTAATAGAATAATGCATAAGGTTAAACAATTATTCAAGTGTATTTTTTTTACTTGACAGAATAATGATTCATATGCATATTTAAATATGAACGTCAGTAGGCAAAGTGGGGAATACACAAAATAAATAAATAAAATGCACAGGGTTTGATATTACTGAATATTTGACATTCAAGGAGATTTGAGAATGATCAGACCTAACATGTCCATGACATTTTGAAATTTTGCCAATAAACAGTGAATTGATACTGTACGTGAGAAAATAAAGTTCCTCTGTCTTCGCCATACTTCCGTGTTCTCATAATCTATAAGGAGTGATCACAGCATATGCTGACGCATTTAGACAATACATCCAGCCACATTTTCATGTAGCTCGAGGCATTAAAAAGCATAAAAGAGGGAAAAACTCAGACCATAGAACAAGTGGAATACAAGATGCAGACATGGCTGGGAACACTGGCTATCATTTGATCAGCGTCTGGGAACACCAAATGTGACATGTCGTCCCACGGCGTGCCTCTTTCCATTACAAATACAAATAATGAGTGTCTGGTACAAAAAAAGAAAAAAAGTTTGCATACAAGAATATGCAGTTCTAACTTTGCAACATATGTTGCCCTTAAATCACTTGACTTGAAATAAAACAAGACCCCACTGAGCCAATTATTTTGGATGTCCCTGGCACAGCCGCTCCCACATTAGTGACACCTTCAGAGGATGTTTCTGCCCAGCGAAGTGAGTGTTACGATGGTTATAGGCGAGGGAGTTCATTCACATCATGGTCACTGTCCGTGAATTGCACTGTCACTTGAAACTCACGCAGATGCGGGAGGCAGAATCAGTGATAATGATACCATGATTACCAAGCGCCGCGGGAGGATTCGGTCTGTTGAGAAATTACCCAATTTCATTATGCTCAAAGTTTGGCTTGGAACTTTGTAAGTCGGAGCCCTTGAACGCTACTGATTTTAAATTAGTCAGCACGCCGGCTGGATTCGATGTTAACTCGTGATGAGTTGGGAGTGAGGTTTGAGGTTTAATCAGGGGGTTTTAATTCTCAAGCTGCTAAGAGACCGAGTGTTTTTATTGCCCGGGAGTCAATCACTGCAATAAAGGGATGTCTTCTTTAGGCCACTTTAATCTTTCTAGTGTTGCAGATGAGAAATATATGAAGAATATGCTACAAGCATGAATTAATTAAAGGATCAGAGATTTTTGTCTGAGACTACAGATTTGTAGCTATATATATATATATATATATATAAACCGGTGACTTTTTTTCTATAATGCACCAGTAAAGATTGCAGGATATTTCACCTTCCATAAAATGCCTGGTTAAACAAACAAACAAACAAACTCAGGTACTCAGAAATAAAATGATACTGAAATTAATTTACCATGGTATTTATTTGGAATTCCAAAATATTTCCAAGAAAACCATGGTATTACCGTGGCACTTTTTGCAGGTGTATCTTTGTGGTGTGTGGAACTACAGCATTATGTCACTCATACAAGAATAATATTACAATCTGTTTTTTTTGGACATAGTTATTTCTTAGTTATTTTCAAATTACAGTATTGCTATGTTTTGGACATGCAATATGGTGTTAGCATGTTTTTTTTAAGAGCCATGTGAACAGTACTGGCTGTACCTTAGCAGCTGATTGTAAAAGCCAGTAAATCTGCCCTAAACAACAACCTGAAAAACCTTTAAATATTGCTTTTGACAGGATTTTTACGTATCTGATGTTGGTCATTGAGAAGACTTCAGAAAACATCAAGCCATGCTTCATAACTTATGACTCATCATTATGCCATTCCAAACCTGTATGACTGTTTGACAACATCGGACTCTTTTCCATGGAGGAATCACACACACAGTTTGTTTTTGTGAATTGTGGGGACATTCCATAGGCGTAATGGTGTTTATACTGTACAAACCATATTTTCTATTGCCCTACACCAACCCTACACCTAAACCTACCCCTTACAGGAAACTGTGTGCATTTTTACTTTCTCAAAAAAAAAAACTCATCCTGTATGATTTATAAGCCTTTTGAAAAATGGGGACATGGGGTAATGTCCTCATATAAGTTACCTTCTCCCGTAATACCTATGTCATACCCATGTCATTATACAAATTTGTGTCCTCATATGTCACACAAACACACACACACACACACACACACACACACACACACACACACACACACACACACACACACACACACACACACACACAATTTCTCAAAATATGTTCCACAAAAACAAGCACATTTAATTTTTTTAATGAACTATATCTTCAAAGATACATATTTGTCCTCAAACATTTAATTCTGCTGTCACTTGAGGTATCCACACAATCTTGAGTCCAATACATTCTATTTAATACTGACTGAATAAAGGAATAACAATTATATTTTTACATTAATGACTATGACACTATTGTTATTCTGGTGATTAAGAAAATGAGAACTGTGAATAGCAGAGTTAATGGAAAATATCACATCATGACCACTCACACGTTCAAGAAAAAAAATAAATAATTGTGCAGACTTTTGTTACTTAAACTATGTATTTCTGTAGTCTTTAAAACAAAACTCAAACTCTCCTCTTCTTCAGGGGAGGGATTTCCTCATTTAAACCCACCTGCCGTTCACCCTACGGCTTTTTCCAGGTCTTTCAGGTGCAGCCAGACAGAAAGACAACCCAGAGACAATATCTAAGGATGCAGGCAGGGTCCAATTAATGAAGAGGAGGAAACTTGGAATTCTTGAAAGAGCGAAGGGACTGTTGGGAGACGCATAAGCAGGAGTTAATAGAGGTGAGCTCGGCTAAACGTGACCCACAGGGCAAACAAATAAAACTGCACTGGTTTCATTTCAGAGTCTCTTTTTATGTGCCAATCACTTCAACTTCAGATTAGAGAAAGTTAAGATCATACTTAGCTTATTAAAGCAATACTAAACCACTTTAAATTGAGCATTTTGGCCCAAAGCATGAATATGCATGAACAAGTCAAAATGTTAGAATATCTGCTGATTTCAGATGCAAAATTGAACAGCCTTTGGCGGATAAATGGCTTTCTCTTAGTTTTACTGATTTAATATAAACTAAATTTGTTTCCTTTTTATTTCATTTAAAAGAAGCTGCTAATTATGATACATTTTGTAATATAAATATCCCCATATTATAATGGCGCACTGCTGCCACATACAGTACATATTCTTTTTGTCACGCAATTATGTAGTAAAACAGAGATGTTATATCGTTTAAACTCTATATTTTCTCATAACAAGATGTTATTCCATTAAAATTTTTTTTTTATCATAATAATCAGATGCTATTTTATTTCAAATATATATTTTCTTGTAAAATCAGATGTTATTTCATTTAAAATATATATTTTCTTGTAAAATCAGATGTTATTAATTAATTAATAATTATGATAATAATTTGGTATGTCATTTAAACTATATATTATTATAATTTACATGATATATTTTCTCGTAATGACGAGATGTTATGTCATTAAAACAATATATTTTTCATAATAACAAGATGTTATTATTTATTTTATTGTTATCGTATATTGTAGATCTTTAAACTGACATCACATCTCATTATTACGACATAATTAAGTGGAAAAAATATTTATACAGTATATGTAACATCTAAATTAATTAGTACAAATATATTTTTTCTAAAAACAACCAAAAACAAAAAGTAAAAAAAAAATAATTAATAATAATAAAAAAATACTATACTCAAATGAATATCTGCTCTCAGTCAAGGCCAATCTGATATGACCTTCCGTCCTTTATCTTGATTTCCTCGTAGCAAGGCTTTCTCGGTCCCCGTGTGCCGCATGTCCTTTCTGTCAGGCAGAGTTGATGCAGGTTTAGGTTTAGCATGGCTGTCACAGCTACCTCCAAGCATCTTTTTACCGGGGTGAACCTGAATCCCTCTGAGCATTCACAAATGGAGTGGTAGCACATCTTCCACATGCTGAGTTTGTGTTCTGCTGTGCTTACGGCTGCAGATGAACAGTGATGTAGTAATCCACAGGGATGGCGTTTGGATTGGGCCCAGTTGTCTGGAAGTAAAAGGACGTAGAGCAAAACTACTGCTGCGTCTCCCAACCTTCCCCACAACCAGTGTTAGAATCAACTTCTTTATTAAGGGGCAAAATTAGCCTTTTGGTGAGTATTGCTCTTTTGTTTAACCTTTGTGAGGCTCTATTGCTTTTCTAACCATGTAAACACAAACAATGCCGCTGACTTATGTCACATAAATTGAAATTGTTTCGCAATCCGAACAACCAAATCATTTAGTATATGGTGATATTTTGTTATATATTTATTTTATTACTGGCAGCAATTTTTATATTAAATAAATGTATATTATATGTTATATACTATATTGTGTGTGTATTTATTTATTCAGCATATTACATCATATGTGATTATATTATCACCCACTTTGCAGGTAAAAAGTTACAAGTTTTCAAGCACGAAACAAAAAGAGTTTAGACTCAACTAACACACAAGGGGGGGAAATCATTAGCGGTTTTGACACAGACACAAGATTAACTTCATATATGGTTAGGGATTTGAACACTATCAAACTTACTTTATGAATAAATAAATACATCTAGTTGCTTTCATCTAATTGCTCGTTTTATTTACAAGGTTTACAACATTGTAAAACAATGATGTTTGGAAAAACATATTATTCCTATTACAGCTCATTGAGCTGCTATTCAAATTCAAACGTCTGCTAAATGTCTTAATTAAATCAATAAATCATCCTATATTTATTGTGCTAAACAGCAGTCTCAACTCATCTCAACTGCTCTTCTAATAACTGCTTCCAGAATATGCAAAGTCAAGCCCAAAGTAGTCTTTGTATCTTGGTTAATTAACGTTAAGCAATACAAGGTACACTCTTTAATGAACAGTGTTTGTTATGATAGCTGTTTGGAGACCCACAACGTTTAAGTATGCTTCTAATGAGAGCATATTTGGTTTGCATCATCTAAAATGTAAAAGAAAAGCACAGGAGAAGAAAATTGGTGGACCTTACCCGCTCATGCCTGTTCTCAAAAGAACAGCAACCTGTTCATTTCAAAGTGCCCATGTGTCATACCATGCTCCCATTCTCCCCAAACCTTTTGCCCTGTCCTAAAATAATATATAAGGCTAAAAGTTGATAAACAACATTTCAAAATAACAGAAGCTTTATCAAAAAGCACTCTAGCATAACATAACAGCTGTTTACATGTTCTGCTCTCAAATCTTCTTGGTGCTTGAGACATGTTCGATTTATTAATTACTGCATAATTAAAGCACTGAACGAAGATATTATATGCCACGGTATGCCATGCACTGCACTTTAACACAGTTCAACTGGACTACATGCACACACTGCACTAACACAACAACCTATCTGCCACCACTCGATACCATCCAATGCACATCATGACATAAATTGCTCTCAAGAATTTCACTCACCAAGGCACATGTGCTGTGGTGATGTGACAATAAAAGCGATTTGATTTGATTTGACATGTCAAAATATTACAAGGTTCAAGGTTCAAGGTTCAAGGTTTCTTTATTTGTCACATAATAAATTATACAGGGTATAATTAGAAGTGAAATGTAATCGAATCAGGTCCGCTCAGTGGACAGTGCAAAATAATACAAATAAAAATTATATAAAGTAACACAACACAAGAGCATATATATGGTAAAAAAAGAGAAATAAGAGTAAAATGTGCAATGAAATAAAAAAGTGCAAAGCAATAAGATGTGCAAAAAAATTCAGTTCTCAATTTGCCAGGGCTTCAGATAGCCTAACCCGGTTCATTTCCCACAAAATGACATGAAGAATATAGGCAAGCGCCATAGAAATGGCCAAACTGGTTGACTGGTAAACACTGAACGGACTTAATTAGCATTAGACAACATTTCAAATTTCAGGCACAACAACAGCTCTACACTAGTACATTATGCCATTGGCTTCAACTCAATGAATTTCTCAACATCACCCATAGCACAAAACAAACAGTTTTTTTCTTTGCATCATTCATTACAATATTCTGATTCACACAAGCACAAGTGGTCCACCTCACAAAAACAAAGTGTGCACATTGTTACTCTGTGTTCCTGTTTTGTTTGAATCTGTGCCATAGAAAAATAAAAAAACTTATGGAAGCTGAAGACTGCATTTAACGTCACAACAGTACAAAAACACGTCTTTCTATTGAGTCCTCACGGACTGCACACAAACGTGAACACAAACAGTCCTGACCAATGTAATCTGATTCAGAAACAAATGACTCTTTTGATCAGGTTCTTTATAGCGAATCAAATCCAACAGTCATTTTCACAAACAAATGACTCTCATGAGTCTATTCTGTTTAGCGGATCAAATACTGCACCACCAGTGTAGTCCGATTTACTGACAAATGACTCTTGATTGATTCAAGAGCAAACAATGCAAGCAGTCCCACTGACAAACAAAGGACTCTTATGAGCTGTTTCTGTTTAGCAAATCAAAAACCCACAGCATAACCAATGTAGTCCATTACACAAACAAATAACTGAGTATCTCGTGATGAATCGTTCATAAACACTTGCATGTGACTCAGAATCTTTGATAAATCCTTCACCGAAGGAACTCAAGATCTGTGCTATAGTGGACACAATAAAGCACATTAAGTTCATTAATGTCACGTGACATTTCTGATCTCTAAATTATTGTATTTTCTTTTTTTTTATTCAGTGTTGATTTTAAGTTCTTATCTTTTTGCATATATAAAAGACTAAGACACAAATTCACATTACAAGTCCACTATTCCAATGGCCTGCCAACCAAAAAGGATCATTACAAGTAATTTAAGATAATAGTTTCACAAAATGCATACACACAATTATTATGTATAGTTATTTTTATTACTGAACTAAGTCTATTTAAAACTTAAAATGAAAATAGTATAAAAGTACAACAGCAACTTATAATAATAACAATAATAATTAAAATAATATTATACAATTATTACAATATTCATTGCGATATTTAATGTATTATATTATAGTAACATAATATAAACAAATTTTGAATTACTGGAATAAAAAATATATATAATAATAATAATAACAATAACAATAATATATTTATGAATAATATTATAATTAAAATAATAATTTTAACTCATAATGTTGTACTAATCCAATCATATCACATTATTATAATTAATAACAATAATAATAATAGTCATAAATATAATAAAATGCATTCTGATACATACTCTGATATTTTTTCTTCGTTCCACTGTTTAGAACAGAGCTCACCTGTACGTTCATATCTGCACGTAGGCCAATGTTCGTCTGGTCAGCATGTGGCAGTAAACGACTAGCATCTCTCTCAGTTTATAAAGTATCCAGCCTCGCTTGAAGATGTAACTCCTGATTAGAGGTTTAGTGTTGCATGTTAATTCAGTCCAACACTGCATTATAATTCCATCCATTGTGTTTGAAAGTGAGACACATACAGAGCTCCTGCTGTTGAAACAGGGTAAAGAAAACCACAACACGCACATTTAATATGCATGAGTAGTTTTAGGGCCTGAGCGCGAGGATAGAGGCTAAAGAACATGTTTTTAGGACAGGAGCCGGTGAATGGCAATGAAACCCTTGGCTAGGTGCGGGGAGGTAAAGGAGAAAAGAAGAGAAGTGAAAGAAATGATTTCTCGCTGCCATGGAAACAAAGCGAGAGCGTTTGACTGTACGTCGGAGAGAGTGCCATTAAGAGGTACGAGAGAGCAGGTGACCTTGTGCGGGTCATTGAAGCTACCGATGTCCGCAACGTTTAAATCAAACTCGACGTTGAGTGGCAGGCGGCTTTTCTACGTGAGGAAAGAGAGAAAGGGCACTTCATGAAAATGTGCTGACACCTTTTATTCTGTGAATGAATGTACGATAGATCAATGAACGTACAAGTAATGGATCATCTTATAGGAGGAGAATAACTGTGACTGTTCAACACAAAGAGAAATAGAGGGCATGGGTAAAAATATATATCCCACATGTTATTGGAAATGTGGAGTGGAGGGTTGCCAGGTTTGCATAATAAAAGACAGCACAATGACCAAGACAGTCAAGGTTTGGTTAGTTATAAGAGTTTTAGAGTTTCATAACTAGAAAATGAAGTGTAGGATTTGGTTTTAAAAAGTAGGTGGATATTAATTTGAAGGAAGTTTATTCCATAATAAAATGAAGCATAACATAATTAAACCAGCAAATTGTTCTCTTTAAGTATCTTGGCATAGTCTCGAGGTTAACCGACATGTCGTGCCTGAAGATGTAGGCATGGGCGGAACCTACCCCCAGACAAGTAGATAGGGACCAACATGGTGGTGGTGGGGAGGAGTGGCTATCGTGGCTCTAATGGATAGAGCGTCGGACTAGTAACCCGAGGTTGTGGGTTCGAATCTCAGCTCCGGCAGGAATTGTCCACGACTGAGGTGAGACCCTTGAGCAAGGCACCGCACCCCCGACTGCTCCCGGGCACCGCAGCGTGGCTGCCCACTGCTCCAGGTGTGTGTGCACTTGGATGGGTTAAATGCAGAGAACACATTTATCTGCTGGTTATACTCTGTATAATTGTGTATGTGAGAAATAAACTAATCTGAGCTAAATAACTAATTAATTAGGAATCTTCAATGAACACCTGCGAGTGACAGAAAGGGAGGTAAGATGAGTCTTTATAATTCAAGCCAAGCTGTGATTGGCTCAACTAAATTAATGACGTAAGACGTGAAATGTGAGTCTTTCCGGTAGAACTTACGCTTTGCTTTCATGGATCTCGGTGTCGATATGAAGGCGTTTATGGGAGAGGGGATGAAATCTTGGTGATGTGGAGGCAAAATTAGGTTTTGATGAATGATTCTTATTTTATTTTTTTCAGTGTGCACCGTTTAACCCCTGGTTTAACCCCTGTGGTATAATAGTAATGTTTTAAAGCTAAATTCTAAGTACCTCTGGTATGTATATATGTGTATATATATAACTAGCAATTATTTTAACCCATAGCAACAATGCAGAAGACGTCTAAGCATGACATAGTCACATTAAAATAAATATATTTTTATATATAAATAAATGTACAGCAATGTCAACCCACAATCAGTTTTTCTTGAAAAAAAATACATACTTTCAAGACAATCAAGAGACAATTATATATGTTTTTATTTTCAGTTATGAACTGAATGCATTCTGTCAAACTGAGTTATGATCATGATGTAAGTTTTCGTTGTTGTTGATTTAATTGACACAGACAACTTTTTATATTTCCACTAGAAACTTTGTGCCAGATTGAAATGTTCATGCTGTTGAAAACAACAGTATTTTCTAACTCTGTTTGATATTACTCACAATGTTTGCCTGGCAGATGATAAAACAGGGTTCCTGCAGAAATGCATCGAAAAAGGATCCCAGCACAGGTCATATTTTGTGTAAATGTATCCATGTCCATGGCTGTGTTTATAATATGAGTGTTTTCTTGTGTGTGTGTGTGTTCTGACTGCAGTAATCTCTTTAGGGCCCTTCAAAAAGCAGATTCGTCAAGAAGTGCAAACAGCCACACAAGCACAATAGAAGCAGCGGACAAAAGAAAAGCTTAACCTTCACTTTCTTCTTTTCATTCACTCTGCCTGCCTTGTAAAAATAAATGAATGGGGTGATGTAACCGGCCACACAACCCGACGGACACAGAGAACACCAGGCATGCAGAATAATTACCGTAAGACATGCTGCAGATGCATGGCAAGTTAAAAGGTGCTGATATTTTGGGAAAGGATTGGCTCTTCTCACTGATTTGTATCAGTCAGCACAAGCGAGAACAGGCTTTACTGCAAGACAGCAATATATCTATCCTTACATGCTACTCTCAAGTTCTCCTAGTAAGTTTGGAAGTCATTAGTGCAACACAATAAAGAACAAATGATGTGTAGTTGATGATTTATCTACAGGCATTTTATCTTGCCACATTCAAATCCTCCTGGGAAATTAAGTTTGTCGTAATTTGTTGTTTGTTCATCTATGGCTATTTTTGCCCTGAGGAGTTTTAGAAAGTAATACTATTTTGTTTACTAACAGTGTCTAACAAAAGTCACAAACATTTTCACTACGAAGTCATTTCCGTCAGTGTTCAGATCTCAGTGATTACAGTTTTTTCAACACAAAATCTTTACTTGTCACACAATTTCTGAAACCTGACACTCAAACATCAGAACCACACACCAAGTATGAAAAAACATACACTAATTATTGGCCTTTAACTCAGTTTTCAATTTCATAATATACTTTTGGCAAAACACAATATATTATGAATTTATATTATGGAAAAGGTGTTTGCAAATGTTTGCTTTTGACACGTGTTTGTAATATTTTGAATGCAGTTTTGCAAGTGAGGCATTTTGCATTTTGTGTCTACAATTCTTGGATTTGTGTGAAAAGTTTTGAAAAAAGTGGCAACGTTTTGAAAATGTAAGCAGTTAAAAAAAAAAAACTATAAAATATGGAATCTGCCAAAAATAGCCGACCTCTTTTGAGGAAAATGCAAATTTTGTATAATATACTGTATTCTTATATGATTTCTTATTTGTTGTTTTTGTTGTTACATCATTACAGTTTAATTAAATAACTATTAATTATACAAATTAATATTTGTATGACTTTTTAAAATGATTTTCTTTTTATTAGATTGAAAGTCTGGCAAAAAGTAAAAAGAAAAGAAAATACTTATTAATGAACATTGAAGGCATGTTGAGTATCCAATACAGGTTTAATGTGACCTTCATATAACCAACATAAAAAACAATTAATCCTTTGCGACATACAAGTGCAAGAGCTGAACAGAAACCCATTGTGGTGTTGTTTTATCTTTCAAAGAATGCTGGGTAATTTTGTCAAATTCTGTCCCAAACTCCGACCTAAGCCCTTGTGGCCCTTCCTCGACCCACAAAGAAAATCCCACTGGAATTTACAACACTGTGTTGGTGTTCATGTGCATTCATCTTGTAAATCTGAACACACAGACATGACTTGAAGGCTGTGAAAGTTGAGGTTGATTCAGGTCGATTCTCAGCTGGTAGGAGAACAGTGCAA
Organism: Gymnocypris eckloni scoliostomus; assembly: GCA_027564155.1. NCBI lineage: Eukaryota > Metazoa > Chordata > Actinopteri > Cypriniformes > Cyprinidae > Gymnocypris > Gymnocypris eckloni. Next base: position 14,797,389 of record CM050416.1, on the reverse strand, counting down.
GATATTTATAATTAGCCTTGTGAAGATCTTTTTCTTCTTCAGAGAGCACCCTGGAAATCAGGTCAATCATGAACAACATTATTCTGTGCTGGATTAGTGTTAGAGTAATTTGAAATCTGAAATCAAAGGCACTTTATCACTATATAAAGTCTCAACATCCCTGTTAGGGGATCCTGGAAAAACATATTGTGTGTGTTTCAGATGCTATTAATGACTGAAACGTGATCTTTGCAAGTCATTCAACCACAAAAGACATTGTTCATTGACATTTACATTTTTGCATTTGGGAGACGCTTTTATGCAAAGTGACTTGCATTGCATTCCAAGTGCACATTTGATCAGTTCATGCATTCACATGAGCAACAATTATTTGAGCTACAGGAGTGATATGAACAAGTCGACGGTTTAACTAACATAAACTTACTCAGACTATTTATTCACCATGTATTTGACCTTAAATTGACTTGCATTGCAATTAAAAGTACACATTTGATCAGTTCATGTATTCCCTAGGAATCAAACCCATGGCCTACTGTTTAAGTAACAGGAATTATATGAACAGGTTGATGGTTTAACTAACATAAAATCACTCAACACATTTTATTCAAACTATTTATTTTTCATGTATTTGACCCTAAAATGACTTGCATTTAAATAAAAAGTACACATTTTTCAGAATCAGAATAAGCTTTATTCGCCAAGTGTGCGCAAACACATGATGAATTTGTTGTGTTTTTAAGAAGCTCTTGGTACATACATGTATACATGCAGACAGAATATACATACATATCTGACATGAGAACATAAATAATTAAATAAGACTTAACAATAAATAATAATGTGTATTAATCTGGAACAGAATACTTATGTACATATGTGTGCCTTATTTACTACAGCTGTATTGAAAATGTACATATGTATTTACATGGTACTTGTGAGAGAGACAATAATTAGAGATGGATAATAATTTCTGTGTTGGCTGTTTAGGCTTGAGATGGCATTTTATCAGTTTATGTATTCCCTATCAAACCCATGACCCACTGTTTAATGTCAATGGTTTAACTAACACGAACTTACTCAACATATTTCATTAAAACTATTTCTTCACCCTGTATTTTACCTTAAAATGACATGCATTGCAATTTAAAATATGAATTTGATCAATTCATGCATTCTCTGACAGTCAACCCCATGATCTACTGTTTAAAGTGGTCATCGGATGCAAAATTCACTTTACAAGTTGTTTGAACATAAATGTGCGTTGGAAGTGTGTGTATATATCCATCCTATAATTATACAAATCCATCCAGTGTTTTTTTTTAATCCCTATTTTAAAATCCCCTTTCTCAAATCAGGCTGTTCTGAGATTCCTGTCAGAATGATGTAGTTCTGTACAGGCCCCTCCCACAATAGCTGATTGACAAGCCGTCTTACCTTAGACCCGCCCTGAGCAGTGGGGATTTCTTTAAGACTGCAAGGAAAGCTGGGCTTCCTGTATATTTAAAAAAAATGATGGTCACATATGTACTATCGTGTTAACATTTTATTGACTAAAAATGCGTTAGAACATGTTCCTCTCAAAACGAGTTTGTTCAGAATCAGCTACATATAGCCGGTCGGCTGACTCGATTTCCTTCTCATACATTTCCCTGTTGAAGCCTATTGACGCTCCGCGTCTCTGGGAGTGAACGGAGGAGTGGGCTGGCCTGGACTCCGGGCTTCTGCGTGATGATTGGAGGCTCTGTCGAAAGACTGCATCTCCTTTTGATTGACAGTGATTTTGTACCATAAAAAGTGTATTCGAAATACAAACTGCTGCAACCTATTTCTTGGTATTTGCTTGGCGAAATTGCTAGTCAATTTTCATCATACATTTCACACAATTATACACCACATTCCTTGTTTCAGTTTAACCTGATTCCCACATTTCTTCCGAGTTTAATATCTCTTTTTATATCGTTTGTTAATTTATTCATTCATTCATACAGTAGGCTAGATAATTTTCTTAAAGAGGAAGGTAGAGCAGAATTTATGTATAAATAAATGGAAAATTTGTATGATGTTGGCCGAAAATGAGCTTCCCCTTTTTGAAAGACCAGCAGCCGCCACTGGCCCTGAGTGAGCTGAGAGCTGTCCGCCATTGTGCCGACTCCGGTACAGGGGAAGTCAAGATGTCTCAGATTGAGCGATTGAGGTGTTTTGTTGTTGGATGTAATAAAGAACACAGCAGTCGTCAGTTACTCCAGACATCTGAGCTGCTGAAAACGCAGAGATTAACGTTACTTTCGCTTTGAAGTGAATATGCCGATCCCCGACCTGCCTAAATGCGTCTATGTTCTCACGAATCATTGGTAAACCAGCTTCATCTACAGAAGAAGTGCGTATAAGGGTTTTGTATTAATCTTTGCAAATCACCTTTCCTAATAATGTGCTAGTTAGACAGTTTCACGGCTGGAGTTTACAGTCTGCTCGTTACTCCATAGAGGGGACAGAGTCATTAGCATTTAAAGCAACATGGCCTAAAATACGGCTTGCTGAAAACAGAGCTGATTTTGACAGGGTACAAAAAGGTGTTTTTTACACATTGAGAAATTTTACCAAAGAATGTTATAGACTTTTCATTAAGACACTAAATAATTATATCAACTTGTGGAAAATGGGCATCCTATGACCCCTTTAAGCAACAGGAATTGTATGATGTTGATGGTTGAACTAACTTGAATTTACTCAACACATTTAATTAAAACTATTTCTTCACCATATATTTGACCTTAAAGTGATTTGCACTGCAATTAAAAGTACACATTTTATGAATTCATGGGAATTTAATAGGAATCAACCCTATGACCTGCTGTTTAAACAAGAGGAATTATATGAATATTTTGATAGTTTAAATACACAACACATTTGCAACTAATTCAAACAACAAATTATATTCAAACGGTTTCTTCACTATGCATTTGACTTGATAGAGAAAACATGATGGCAGAACAAGACCATTTACTCAGTGTCTAATATAGCGCCCCTTGTGGCAGTGATAAAAGTGTCATAGCATCATGAAAGCTCTTTGAAAGGAACCTTTTGACTGAACTTCAGTGAAAAACAGTCAGTTGTTTTTCAAGCTGAGAAACACTAGGACCCATGGCCAGACTGCATTTGGTGTCATATAATGAACAGGTCAGAGAGCTTCTACCAAGAGTAAAACAGACGACGTGGGTGAGTTTATCAGAATTGACCAGGTAACTCAGAGCGTATGAAAAGGCTCAGCAAAACAGCAGCAGGTGCGAACGATTATCAGACTGCTCGAGAAATGTCCTTTAAAAGGCGAGAGACATGCAAACCTGCCGACAAAACAACCAAAACAGGTGGTGGGAGTGATTAACTCTAAGCATTGCGGTTTATAGCATCAGCCAAAACTGCATTAAGCATTTGGCTGCGGAAAGCACACGTTTAATGGCACAAGCGCAATTGGGGGGGTACAGTTTGCCAAGTTTTTTTTACTTCCCATAAACGAAGAAACCACAAGAAATGTGCAATCGTCAGTTTCTAACAATGTCCAAATAATTGTCCATTGTCCTTTAACAGAGGACCAATATCTCAACATGTTCATCGTCATTGTTTCATCATTTCAAATTAATACTTTTATCCAGCAAGGATGTATTACATTTTAAGAAAGTTCCACTGAGTCTGAGCTCTGAAAGAACAACCTTTCACCAGTAAAATAAAGTTGCAGGTAAACAAACAAGGTATATTGCTTCAACTTTGATGCATTAACTGTCCTGATATTTCTAAAGGGTATAATTCACTTTCAGCTGATTTAGAGGATATTTGAAACTCATCAAGAGACTGTCACTATGATAATCTAGCAGTGAATACACTCAATGGCTGTGGACTCAACAGAACGGAGCTTCTCGGGCCTCTTTAAAAGTTCTGCAATGTTACCATTTACAAAATCCAGATTAAAGAAAATTCAAAGCCAGCCATCATTCAGAGTCCCTTCACTGCTCTGAGCTTCATCACCAGAGTCTGACATCATCAAGACAGCTGAGAAACCTTCAGCATTTATATGAATCTGTCAAAATGTCAGTCGAGCATGATCCAGAGTATTTAACAAAGCCCAACATTCACAAGGCAAGTGATGATGATCTGATGATCTTCAGAAGTTCAGAACGAGTCGTTCTTGTGGTTTATATTTTGATGCATGCTCTTTGTAGACTACGGAGGAAGTTTTAAGCACTACAAGTTACCTCAAAAGGTCAAGGAAAACTTTAATTACTTCATTTAAATACATTTTTGCTTCAGAATAACAAAAAGCTAATTGCAACATATTTTTGCCACTTTGCATCTGAGTTGTGATTTTACTACAGTAAACTGTGACTTTATTCCACACAGTTTGACTTTTATAATTCTGACTTTTCCAGTCATCTGCATTATTTATTGAGTTTAAATTAACATTTTTCCCCCTTACAATGTAAATGTTTATAGCTACAGAAGTTCAGAATGTGTCGTTCTTCCGGGTTTTGATAAAGACTCTATGCAGACTGTTGAGAAGGTTATAAGCACTTCGGTTAAGTCTGTTTTCACTTTAGAGTGAACAATTAAACCACAATGTTGTAATTGTGATATTGATTCTTGTAACTACAACTTTGCACCTCACATCTATGATTGTATTAAATTAAATTGACAAAATCTGACATCTTGTGACTTTCTATCTTACAACTGCAACTTTTTCTTTCACAATGTGACTAGATTTTAAACGTCTATATTTTTGATCCAATTATCTGCAGATGTTCAGAACGACTCGTTCTTGCAGTTTAGGTTGGATAAAGGCTCTTTGTGGACTAGTGATACAATTTTATGAACTGAATGTTACAGACTACGTATCTGAAAAGATGAAGGATATTTCTATTACTCATGACATGAACTCTTCAAGTTATTTGACAAATTGTCTCTGTTCATTTACTTCTCTGTATTGTTTCTCTGTGTTATGAACTAAATATTGTTAGTTGAGCAGCATACAGACTTTGTGGTTCATACAAAAGAGCATCACTGTGTCTGTCCTTTTTTTTAAATAGACTGTGTTCTGTTGATGTGAATGTAGGTTTCAGAAATCCTTGGCAGTGTACTGGGACACATTTTTCAGAAACATATTTGACTAGTCCAGTACTATGTTCAGTCTCAGATTTTGTGAGCTTATTTACTTTATTTACTGTTGCTGGAGAATAGTCCATCTAGTTTTTTCAGTGTTTTAATTTAAAAAAAATATGCCTCCTTTTTCCCTGTTACATTTTCCAGCATATTTGAGAGAACATAGCCAGAATGTTCTGAGAACATTTCCTGTTGAAAAATGAATTTCTGAACTGCAACTAAATGCATCCACATCTAACATATCACGTGCAAAATCTATTAATGTTGATGCTTTATGTATTGATAACAGCAATTATCAAACGTAAAGCTCGTTTTTTGTATGCATTAAATGAAAAGTTCACTCTTTAAAAAAAAAAAAAAATTCTTACCAACTCAAGCAATCAAAGTTATGGGTCAAGCAATCAAACCAAGTATTATAAATATATATTTGTCCTACATCTGTCCAAAAAACCCATCTATATTTTGATGTCGTCCCACTAAATAATCTCTGTACATGTGTTAGATTGATTTCGATTCCCGATACGTAGTGTTTTGTCCTGAAACTATAAAACATTGCTTCTGTCCTGCTCAGTGCATCAAGCCATTAAAGCAGCAAGACACTCCAAAAGAACGAGAGTACGAGAGAGGACTGTTATTATGATGAAGTAAACACAAACACGGCTCAGTATGAAAGTGTTTGTTAGACCTGTTGACAGTACATTCAGAGTGTCACCCCAAAAACTTTTCAGCTCAAAGGAGAAACAATACCCAAAAACACAATGCATCTTTGTAGGCTTGGACTCACCAACAAAACACTGCAGAATTCCCCAAGGCTCTCAATTGAAGTGCAATAAAAGTCAGCTTTGTAATAAATTGCTTCAGTTCGCCAGAAGCTTGAAGTTGGAGAGATAAATAAATAAATAAGCCAAACCTCTCTCTCAAAGGCCACTGGCAGTTATCGAGCACAAACACAAATACATTTTTCATTATATTTAGGCAGCCACTTCAAATTAGTGTCGTCCCTTTCACCTGAGACATTGAGCTTATTGGCATGGCCAATAATTGTAATATCATCATCGCTGAAGCCATGTTGAGACCCGAATGCCCTAGAGAGCCATAGAGGACGCGACTAAGAAGAACATTTACAATTTCTGTTAATAGAAAAGCACATATGATAACAGGTCTGCTTTGATGGGCCACTTTTTCGTCTTTCCTCTGCAAGAAACATCTAATCCAGCGAGGTGGTGGGTGTCCCCCAAAGCGCCGACGTGAAATATCACCACCAGTCCCACCGTTTCCTAAGCTCATTTTGTTTATTACGGGAAGTGTCTGCAGTCAGGGAGGGAATAAATGAAAGGGGTAGGGAAAAGAAAAACAGAAACAACAAAGCACCTCGATAAATCTCTCTGAAGCCATTTTTACTGTTCCAGCCGCCTTCTAGAAGTGGGAAATTCATATTAATTGCAATGCGGGATGTCAACTGACAAAACGAGCAGACACCGAAATCCAGCTCGAGTGAAGGCTTGAATGCTTTCTCTTCATCTCACTCGCTCTGTTTGACACAAAACCCTTTGTCTTTTTCGTCTACGGTTGCCAGAGTTAATGTGTTGAAGGGATAATAGTCATTTGTAGTCTTTGTATGATGAAATGTAACTGTTATTGAAGCTCAACCAGTATGAAATATCATCTATGAGAAGTGCTGTCATGATAACTTACAGTAATTGTGTCTCACAGCACGGTGTGCGTCACAATGTCGTTTTAATGTGTTGTTATTGAGGGGCTGAATTGTGTGTCTGTTGCTTCAATCTTTACATCTTTATGTAGTTTTAGAAAATTAGTGATCGAAAAGAATATAATATTAATTTCTCAATTTTGTTATGATTAAAAAACACTTAAAGGAAGACTTGCTTATGTTTTAAGATTAAAGGGATACTTCACCCAAAAACAAAAATTATATCATTAATTACTCACCCTCATGTTGTTCCAAACCCGTAAGATCATCTTCGGAACACAAATTAAGATGTTTCTTATTAATTTAGAGAGCTCCCTAACCTTCCCATATAGACAGCAATGAAATGAACACAATCAAGGTCAGTGGCGGATCTAGGATTTTTTAAAGGCAGGGGCCACAGTGGGGCCACAATTTACAGAGGGGGGCCGAGTATAATGCAATTTTTTTAGATTATTTTGTTACGTGGCACTGAAATGCTGTCATACTTTTTTATTTCTCACCCATCATTGTTTTAATGAAAATAAATGCTTTTCTGATGTGATTTGAAATTATGAAAAGGAAGAAAATACTTCGCCAAAAGGCAGATTCGAACACGGGTCGATCGTCACTTTTACCATCTGCGCCATTAGAGCTGATGATTATTCTCTATCTTTTGTAGTGTTGACTATCACAGTTAGAGATATATAAGGTGCCATTAAAGTGTAATATTACAATATACACGGTGAAGTAAAGTGCAACAGAATGCTAATAAATTGTAAATAAAATACTACACAGATATTACAGAATAAACTGTAATTCCATATAATTTTACCTCAGATGAAACATGGTTAAAATCATGGCTATGTGCTGTTACATTTTACAGTTTTTTTTCCCTTCTTATTTTCCACCTTAGCTTTCATACTTTTACATTTTATTAGTATTCTGTTGTTAGTATGCGCATGCTTTTAATGACGTGTTACGTCACGCACGTGCACCTGTACACTTTGCATTACATTTATTTACAACAATTAATGTCTGGCTGTTTGGTATGACCGAATAGGGATGTAAGTGTCAGACACCATTATCCGTATTACTTCCCTGACCCTGAACTGTGCAACTGTGTTAACTAATATGTGAATCCTATATTAAATCTAACTTAGCTGCAAACAAATCAAAAGCTTAGGTAAAAATCCGTCGACTATACCGAGCATACCTGCCAACTTTTCACAAAACTTGGAGTGAGATTTTGTCAGGGGTGATCAAAATTATGCCGCACATGCAGCCTCACAAGTTGGTGGCTCAGATATCAGAGAATTGGAATTAATTTGATGTTGTACCCTGCATTCTGGTGGTTTGTGGGAGGCCCAAAGCCGTTGATAGGGGAAGCCTACTGGAGATGGACAATATTGGTTACATTCTGTGAAGCAGACATAGCTGAAGGTCCACCCCAGGAAATTGGATTAAGTAGATTTGACTTCCTGCATTCTAGTGGATTTTGGGTGGTCTGATAAAGATGTGCATAATGTTCGGCATAATGATTTGTAGGGCCTTCTAGACTTGAGCTGAACATTCAACCAGAAAACTATTGTTGTGCCTAAATGACTGCCTATGTACCACAATAAAGCCTTATTCATAAACCAGTGTTTAAGATTTGACCTAGGTAGGTTGATTGATATTTTGATTAGAATGGTATTAAACTAATTATTAACTGAAACCTAGCCTATGTTGTGAATAATTGTATTCTTAAGGGCACTTGATGATTAATGTTCAGCCAAAAACGACACAAGATTAGTTAGGGAGGGACATTATTCTTCATTCAAAGCCTCCCACTACATGGTCCATCAGAAATCAGAATAAAGTGCAACAAATAAAGTGCTTAAACAGTACACCTTTTTCAAGCAATAATACAGATGAATGCATTACAAAATAATAAAAAATGAGGCATAATCAGTATCAGATGCAGATCAGAAGCTGGGTAAAGTCCTTGTCTATGATCTGTGGGCATGGTTATACTGGCCTGTGGCCTTCTTGGAGGCCTTGATGATATCTGAGGGGCTCCCATTTGAAGCAGGGCTCCAGATTGGCCATCTTTATGGTCATTATTGATGACAAGGTGCCATCCAATGCTAGGCTGTCTCTTCTCTTGGTTTTGTTCAGTCCCACAACTGAAAACACCTCTCAGCATCTGCGTTTGCATGGGGCAACACCAGGACCAGGTTGGTGACGGCAGCAAGCCTCTTGAATTCTTTTGGCTCCTGTCACCTATGGAAAATGCACCAAGAACACAATGGAAAAACATACCTTGATTTTTGATTGATTAATACTGTAAGTATACTGTAGGTTGATCCATCTGTCTTTTCTCACTTGGTTGGATATTTAAATAAAATAAAAGGTTTCGCTTTTGTCCTGGCAAAGGTCTCTTACGGGACATCTTTGAAACCTTAAATAATTTATGGTCATGTTGGTTTAATAACTCTACTCAGTTACAAAAACATACCTACTTCTATTGCACAAATTTCCTGTATTTATGTTAAATTTATGTTAAACCTGTTCGAAGTGCTGTTTTAGTCCTACAGAAAAAAGTCTTCATCCACAGTGAGTCCTTTTCTTTGGCCTGTTAATAAAAAGATAAATGGCATGTGAGTAAATAAAAAATGCTATGAACTGGATGTTTTGAGCATGCTGTATACCACGAAGTTAAAAGGGTGCTCTCCTGCTGCCTGTTATGACAGCTAAGTTTACATTCACCACACTAAATCATGTTCACAGACACACGCACAAACAAATTATTTATTTCAAGATTTAACGTTTAAGAGAGTGAGTACTCAATTGGACGAGATTTCATTGTTACATACCTAGTCTCAGCTCAGATTCATCATCAGACTTCTCGAGGTGGTCGTTTCTCTCGTTGTCTTTCGGGGTATCTCTTCTTCTGTCGCTAACTTCGGGGTGCAGCCAGCCATAGACGCCATCAGCGCCATCTAGGAGTTTGAAAAGGAACGAACTTGGCCCAAGATCGTTTTTTTTTTTTGCGTGATTAATTGGATATGTGGCGTGAGTGCGAGTGAAAATAGGCAAAATCGTGTGTCACACGGCGAAAGCGTGAGAGTTGGCAGCTCTGGTCCCGAGTGGCTTTCACGCTGGCTATCGGGCACTCGTCGAGTCCTGAGCTGATTAGCTTTCTAACATTAGAGAAAGAGAACTTAAATGACATCAACCATAATATGCTTTTTTACTTTAAAGTTTTGAATAGGTACTTCCCGTAAAGGGGACGAAGACCATGACTGAAAACACAGCACTAGCAGTTGTAGACAGAAACCGTTGAGCAGGTTGATTTTCAAACGACGAACCGACGCAGCCAATAGAGAGCTTGATGTAAATCAGCGATGACTGACAGGACAGGGGCACTTCAGGGGCCAATCAGATTTCAACAGGGGCCGGTGCCCCTCTGGCCCCACCCCTAGATCCGCCCCTGATCAAGGTCCAGAAACGTAGCAAGGAGATCGGTAAAATTATCCATGGTTCAACAGTAATTTTAAGAAGCTGCGAGATTACTTTTTGTGTGCAAAAAAACTGTTATACAGACACAATATGGCTGATATTAAGAAAACAAATGAACCAACTTCTGCAACAAGGTTTATATGTTTATATATAAAAAAACTCTCATGAAAGAGCAACCCTTGAGCAATAAAACTTTGATTTGGGTTAAAACTAAGGGTGTCAACGTTAACGCATTAACGCATGCGATTAAGCCAAAAATTTGAACACGTTAGTTTTTTTTAATGCAAATGAATCGCATTACAAGGTTTGACCCCAACTTGACTAAAATTCTATGTAAATTCAATGTCTAATGTCAATGTTAAATTGATGTCCAATACCGACGTCAGCTGACATTGAGTTTTTGTTGTTTGTAGGTTGTGCAACCAAAATACAAGGCCTCGAAAAAGGAAGTTATCACAAACACTCGATGGTGGTTTGAAGTGAGTTCGGTGTAAAAGTGTACTATTAATCTCATAAATTGCTAATATTAGCTCTAATGCAGCTGCAGAACAGGTCCAATTCTTGTCGATGAATTTTGTCATAATACTTCACGTATGGTCACAAGAAAATGTTTTGTTGTATTTATTTAGAAAGACTTCTGATAATAGTTGGGTAAATGTATACTGGGATTGAAGTGATGTGGCATGGTAAACCTTTTATTGTCAGTAAAAAGACTGATAGTGGCTGAATAAAAACTAAATAATAATTATAAAAGAATAATAAGGTATCTTATAATTATGTCTCATACCTGGCGGAAAGGTGAAAGGTTCTGTTTAAACTAGTTTGTCATGCATTTCTTTATTTCAACACATTTACAGGTAAATCCTAGTATTTTAAATGTGTGATTAATCATGGTTAATCACAGTCCATGAGTGTAATTAACGCGCTTATTTTTTTTAAATCGATTAACAGCACTAGTTATAACTAAAACTAAAAGGTCATGCAGCACTTAAAATAAATAGTCCATATATCTAATTGAAACTTTGGACTGCATACAAAAATCTGATAAATTCAGGCACAGTTTGTAATGCTGAGATCTCTTATGAGACTGTTAAAGAGACACAAGGGATTTCTACAGTCTTTTGCCTTAAAAGAACCATCAGAAATGTAGGAAAAGCCTTAGAATCAATTTAAGATATAATAAAAAGTAACAACCACAATGTAAGCCCGTACAAGTTGATTGAGCCTAAAGAAAATATGGAAACTAAAAAAGTTGATTTTGTCTTGTTGAACAAACAAGACATTTCAAGATCTTTACATTGGAAAGTGTTAGTTCATTTTACTAACAACATGTTACAATAACTAAAACGTGCCAGTTAAGGTAACTAAAAACATTAAATTGCACTAAATAAACTTTCAGTAATCCAAATTGTATTTTTAATATATATATTTAATGAGTTTAATTTGACTGGGTTATCTCTACCACGTTATTATTCTGTACAGCTGCACAATAAACAAGGACAAAAACACATACAACAAGGATTTACTTTTAGAATTCAGTTTATTTAAATTAATTTTCCAAAATCAATTCAGCAAATCTCAGGTAACTTTAGATATGTTGTGTTTTTGTCTATTAAAACACAGATAAAATGTCTGCAGTGTATTGGTCATGCACTAATCAAGATGCAAGGCCTAAGTCAATCCAAAAATAACAACTAATGGCCCGAGGGAGGTTCTCTAAAAACCGTCCGTCCCAAGATTCCCCTCCGAGATGATTCCTTACAGGGGCTTAATGGAGGTGGAAAGACCGGGAATGATGTGCCATATCTTTGCTTTCTAGGCTGAGAAATCCAGCTGGAACATTTTGGTCCTCATCATCAGAATCCTGGACATGAAAAAGATTAATACAACTAATTTGAGCTAAAAACATATGTTATGATGCCTTTAATTTACATACACTTTATATAACTGAAAAAATAAATAACAATACTTACAAAGCATGCTTTGATAAATTTCATGAAGTTGTTCAAGTAACGTTGATTAGTATTACAGGAAGCCCTCTTATGGCAACACACTACATGTCAACAAGGTCAGAGATCTGAGGTGTAGTGGTAGCAGAGACAACATTGGATCGATGTTTAAATCAAAAGAAAATCACAATTCCATCGATTTATTGTTTTTGTATTACAGCAAAAGTTCACCCCAAAATGAATATTTGCTGTTAATTTACTTACCCTCTTGCCATTTAAGATGCAGGTGACTGAATCCATGGTCATTGGCGATTCATAAAATGGAAGTGAAGAGATTCCATCACTTTGAGAGTAAAAAAAAGCAGATACAGAAAACAAAACAAAAACAATACACCTGGCTCTTGATGATGTGTTGAGTTCTTATGAAGCAAAACAATCTGTCTGAGCACATCGACTGTACATTGACATCATTATTACCTATAATCCATAGCCTTAACATTAATAAAATGTATAAATCTATAAAGTTTTAAAAAGTATCCCCTTTGGTCAAAGGCAAATTGACAGTACTTACATTTCCAGATCATCTTTTTAGCTCAGCACTGATCTTCTTGGAATCTGTAGTGACAATGCACATTAAAGGAAAAATGTTATTGAGACATGACCTGTTAAGTTATCCATAAACTGCTATTAAAAAAGTACAAGCGGTCACAGCTAAGCCCATAGCACCCTAGAACATGACATTGTTTTACACATCTTTGTACTCACAAAAGTCAAGCAAACAATAGACCTTAATTATTAAAAAAAGAATATGTGTGTCTTTTAATCTTACTAACAAACAAACAATGATTTTCTCTAAGAGACAAGCAGGTCTCGTAGCGATTAGGAACCCATAAGAGACGACTCTTTCGCATTTTTGTTTAATGAAGATCACTAACCAGATACTGATTAACTATTAGATTGCGAACTACATAAACGTGGTCCAAATCGGTTGTAGTCGATCCATAATAGACTGTGGTGAAAGGCTTGTAATTGACATTCATGCAGTCTTATATATATATTTTTATTAGCAAACTGTTATACCTCTCATTTATTAATAATGGTTTCAGAGCAAACAGTAAAGAAAGAGCTTCAATTCATCAGAAAACATTGACAGAAATGCACAGCTCCGCCCAATCAGCTTCTTGCTGCGTTCCAGTCTGTACGTTGCCATTGGCAACAGACTCAAATAAGCTTAGTTGAGTTGATTTAACAACTTACCAAATGTAATAGAATGAGAAAACTCAAACAAATAATTACTATATTGAAAATGTATTTTTGTATGTTTAATATACTTAATTAATGTGGGTTAAATCAATTTCAGATATAACCCCGCACAGTATTAAAAATCACTTTTTTGTGTTCCCATAAGTTCACAACAATGTAAAGCATAATACAAATGGCAAAATGATTCCTCACCAATGACAAATTCTTTCTTGTACTCATCACATCCAATGCACCCTTTGTAGTGTGCTTGACAGAGGACTGCGGTCTGCATGATGCACCATTAAGGTTAAGTGCTCATGCATAAACCCTCTTTTACTTTCAAAGGCAATCGAACCTTGGTTGCTCCCGAGCCCTTAATGAGCACGGTCTGGAAGCTCCGTTCAAAAAATAAAATGTCAGATGAAAACCCATGGCTTAAACTACATAAGAGAAAGTCAAGGGGCGCATTAAATGCTTTGAGGGCCTCCGTGGAGCCCAGTCCACAAATCCTATTAAATGCAGCTATCTGCCAATGATACCCCATAATGAATGTATTTAGTTTGAGTGGTGGCCTTACCCTCTTCAAGAAAGGGGTCATTAATGTTACGCACATGGCCCAAATCCACTCTGTAAGCAGAAAATGCCAATATCTCAAAGCTTATCCGTGACTATTATGATTTCTTTAGCTTTTGTGTGTGAACAGCTTTATAATGTTAGCATGTAGACATGCTCTGGATGCTGTTAAATTTGATGAAATGCTCAATTTGTCTTTCCAATATAGATTTCTGGGCAAGAACACTCATTTGATGTTTATTTCAGAGTGTCTCGTAATGCATGTTTCCTCAATTGATGTCCAGAATAGCAGCACTGTGCCAATTCAAACCTCAGATTTTTAAAGGCACTTAAAAAACTACTTGAAAAGTAGATTTTAAATGCAACCTAAATTCAGAAATGATCCCAATATGATAACCAAAATGTATCACTTCAGTTATCATATTTCTTCCATAATGAGCAACAATACCATGTTTTACCTCACCACAATAAATAAATAAACAATTGGCATATCTATATTATTATTAATTATTATTGTAGGGGCTGTGCACTTAAGTTGTGTTGTGATTAAAAGCCACACAATGGAGAAACTATATTCAGGTACTGAAATACCTCTTAACATGATGCCTCCTGAAAAATGTATAAATAAATAGATAAATAAATAAATAAAAGTAAGCAAAACAAAACAAAGCAGGGATAAATTATGTGTGTAGGTGTTTAATTTGCTAAAGGAAACGAGCAATAGGTACACTTATACAATAGCAAAGTAATGGAATGAGGACAAATGCAATTTGCTATTTTGCTACAGGCTCTGTTAGACTTAATCAGCAACTTGTTCATCTGGACATGTATAATGAACAAAAACACAGACAAATGTCCATAACGCTAATACCAATTTTGGTCCAAGTGTATTGATGCTATGTTGGTAAAAACACACAGAAAAAAAGTGTAATTATGTTAAGTGCATTTGGATTGAGGGAATGTTCCCCACTGGCAACAAGATGAAAACAAAATAAATGAAGAATAAAAATAATTTGGAAATAATGTTCAAAATGACTGGCCAAAATTTGGTTTGGTGTTTAAATATAAAACCATAAAGGAGTTAAATTAAGCTGTGTATACAGAACTAATAATAATAATAATAACAACAGACAAATTTATATCATTGTTTAATGCAGACTTGTTTTATCATTGCAAAGTTAATCAATAACTCGTTTGATCTAACCAGTCAACTGGGTTTGCAAAAAGGTCTGACATTGTTTTAAATTCAGTTTGATTTACTTGGACAGACTCACACTGGTTTTTCCACACTGTAATGACATACTGTATGAGCCAGATATTTACCTCTAATCTATTGTAGGAAGCAAAACTCAAAGCTCTTAATTGCTCTTTAATGCTCTTTAATGCCTCTTTAGGCTACTGCTGGTAAAGACGATTCATATCCTTAATACTAAAACAATATATAAGAAAATGATGAGTATGAAAATAAGGTGATCATTTTTTCTGTGACACAGTCCTGATGAAAGGATGCTCCTGGAAACAGCCTGACTTAAAGTTTTACATTGACAGTCAACTTTGTTAAAGTGTAATTTGGTAGCACTTGTGAAAATCAAAATCTGCAAAGACTGGTCTAATGGTCATTTACATCAAATTTGGTGAATATAGGATAATATTTGTAGGAGCAGCAACACATTTCATCTGAAGACGGAAACTGAAAACACCTGGGTCAATCAACTTGAGGCCACAAATTAGAAGAAATGTCAATCATTTTTCAAGACTAAAAGTTTAAAAAGTAAAGCTTTAAGATGGCACTGAAGGATTTCTTAATTTTATTGAGACTGAATTCAACCAGTATGCCAAATGTTGGGATCATGCTTTAAAATCCAATAGCAGAAGGGTGTGAAATCCAACAGAATAAAGGCTGATAGTAATTAAAGCAGTGACAGATTGCTTTGTGAATGGCCACTGGGGTTTCCATCAAAAACTCAGGCACCATCAGGTTTGGATTAAATGAACCACCCTTCTGACCTTTACCAACCCGCTCTGCTGCACTGATCCACAACCTGCTTCACCCACTTCAGTTTCAGTCTTACTAATTCTGATGCTTTGAAAACGATACCAAATTCACATGAAAAAAAGCATGGATTCTTTCAACAACTGCTCAACGAGTTGGACAGCTGTGGAGAGAAGGTCCTGCCTGCCTGTCTCAATGCTTTAGCTTCTACCATCATGTCAGCAATGCTGCTGTTATATACATCAGCTCTGTTACAAGAGCATAGTGAGCTGCATCGTTGTCTACTGTCTTCATCCTGACTGAAATTGAAGCTCATAAGTGGCCCTGTAAGACACAAAATCCATAGAAAATCAGGAAATGTACTGGAGATTTTACAAACATTTCCTTTAACCCTAAACTACACTGCAATGTACAATTCAGGTAAAACATTTGTGGAAAAATTAGTAAGGAAAATTATTTTATAGTAAGTATAGTATATACTTATAAGTTGTATATACTTATATATTTTATTACTCATACGTATATAAGTAATAAAACATCTAAAAAAAAGCGTTTATTGGCAAATATAATGGCTTTCGTTTTTATACGTTTTTTTTTTTTTTTTTTTATGAAATGGCAAAACAATTCTACGTAAATATGTCAAGTGATATTTTTAAATTTGATTGGAAAAAAGAGGACTTCTATAAGAGGACTTCTCGGAAGTCTATTTCAGTAGTCAATTACCTGTAAATAATAAATTCCTCATAATCCACTCTACTTACACACAGTCAACTCCATTGAGCAAGCTGGCAAACAATTTTTGCTTAATAATTATAGACATAGACCATCTGTGTTATTCATTTTATCCAGTATCACAACTCCCACCAGAGTTGATTTACAGCTACAAATAACCAGGCTTTCCAATCTCAGAGGAAGTGAACTGTGAGACTGGAGCTGCCCATCCATGACCATAATTCAGTAATGCAAACAAAGCAAGCCTCAAAATATGACAGCTGGGAATTACTGACATTTCCTGGGAAATGGCTCCTAAACCTCTTTACTCATTACCAACATATACAGTGTTTTTCATCTTCTTTCATGTAAACACACTATTCCCACAAATGTACACTAAAGGATGCAAGTGGAATGGAAAATATTGTGTGAGGTTTTTCATTGGTGAAAAGCCATATGTGCAACATTCAAACAGGTCTGAATCGCAATAATACGAGGCAGGATTAGGTATTGCTAGAAGCACGATTGGCCTTATTTCCAGATGGGTCTTTTCAGTTGTTTTAAGCAGCTCTCATAGCAACTGGAGGATTCACATGAACCACACATTTTATTTTGTAAGAAAATTTCTTAACTTTATGCCTATATGATTTATGACTTGATTTTGAATAATTTTCTTTTGAATTCTTTTGAAATGTGACATTAAATATATATATATATATATATATCAGGGTTGGATTAAATTATTTTCTTGCAGACAAGAGAGCACAACCACGATCAGGCATCTACGGGGTTCTTCCCGGCGAGAAGAGCACCAATCGACAAACAGGTTCCACTTTAGCCTGTAAGCGTGTCTTGTAGACCGAGCTCTAGCTGAAGTGATGGTGTCTACTACCGCTGGAGGTAGCCCACATAGAATCTCCGTGTCCCATCCAGGGACCACACAGTGGTCCTGACCTTACACAGTGTCTGTGCGAGAAGGCTCACTGGGGGAAACACATACTTACGTAGACCCAGAGGCCAGCTGAGGGCCAGCTGTGCCGAGGGTCCCTTCGGACTGGGAGTAAAACAGCTGGCAGTGGGACGTGTCCGGGGAGGCAAACAGGTCTACCTGAGCGTCCCCGAAGTGTTTCCAAATCAGCTGGACTGTCTCGGGGAGGAGTTGTCATTCTCCCAGAAGGGGGGGCAGATGTGAAAGCTCGTCGGCTGCATGATTGAGCTCGCCTGGGACATGAACGGCGCGTAGCGACCTCAGATGCTTCTAACTCCAAAGGAGGCAGATGGTGGGCGAGTTGTGACATGTGACAGGAGTGTAGACTGCCTTGATGGTTCATGTCCACAACACTCGCAGTGTTGTCCATATGGACCAGCACGTGCTTGTTGTATAGCAGCTATTTGAAGCGATGCAGAGCAAGCCATAGAGCAACTCAAGGCAGTTGATGTGCCACTGCAGTCTTGGCCCTGTACATATGCCCCAGGAGCCTCTGAAACTGTTTCAGTGGAACAATTCAGCATCAACTGATCATGTTCTATTGAGAGACGTGCTATGAGGTTGACAAGTCCAGCTACATACCTAAAAATAGATTCTCTGCACAGGGAAAGTTTGTTATTTTCCCAGTTGACCCAATGCCCCAACTGGCTGAGGTGCCTGAGCACTGTGTCCCTTGTGTTCACATAACTGCCCTCGAGACTGGGCCAGTATGAGCCAGTCATCGAGGTAGTTGAGAATGCGAATACCTCTTTCCCTAAATGGAACAAGGGCTGCCTCCATGACCTTGGCAAAGACACGAGGTGACAGAGACAGCCTGAAGTGGAGGACCTTGTACCGGTCCGATATGCTCGCCCTTTGAACGCAAAGAAGAGAAACGGCCTGTGTTGAGGGAGGATAGAGACATGAAAGTACACGTCCTTCATGTTGATCGCTGTGAACCAATTGAGAGGATGGTTGCATTGAAAATGTGTCTCTGCCTCAACATCCTGAATGGGAGATTGTAAAGGGCCCGGTTGAGAACATGCAGGTCCAAGATTGGTCGTAGCCACCACTTTTCTTGGGTACGATGAAGTAATTTCAAGTAAAGACTTCATCTCGGATGGAGGGACCAACTCTATCATGTTGTTCGCCAGCAGGGCTGCAATTTCTCCATGCGAGACAGGAAGTATCTTTGTTCATCACAGAGGTGAACTGAATGCCCCTGAAGTTGGGAGGGCACCGGGCGAACTGAATCGCATAGCCAAGTCTGATGGTTCTTGTGAGCCAGCGAGACAGTCTGGGAAGTGCTAACTAGACCCCAGACCGAACAAGCGGGACTTAGAGGCGACAACGAGCAGGCAGGAAGCGACGAACGCTTCCGCCTGCTTCTGTGCGGAGGAGAACTGTTGGGCAAAGCTCTCCATCACTTCGCCGAATAGGTAAGGCCTGGGAGATAGGGGAGTCTGAGAAGCGATGCTTGTTGGCCTCTCTCATATCTGCCAGGGTCAGCCATAGGTGGCGGTTCTGGACCACTAAAGTGGACATCGTCTGACCCAGGGACCGAGCTGGGACTTTGGTCGCCCTCAGGGTGAGGTCCGTCGCTGTGTGCAGCTCCTGCAACACACCTGGGTCAGCACTACCCTCGTGCAGCTGCTTTAACACCTTGGCCAGTTGGACCTGCAGGAGGGCCATGGTGTGCAGGGCGGAAGCGGACTGTCCAGCAGATCTGTAAGCCTTGGCTGTTAAAGCGGACAAGATCTTACAGGCTCTGGAAGAAGGCATGGATTACCCACCCAGACGGCGACGTTTTGCGGGCAGAGTTGCATCGTAATAGCATGCTCGACTGGGGGGATCTCCACATAACCCTGGGCCGCCCGCCATCGAGGGTGGTGAGGACGGAGGAGGTGCTAGCTCTGTTTCGGGCAGAAAAAGGTGCCCTTCAGGACCTATTCACCTCCTCATGCACCTCTGGGAAGAATGGAACTGGAGGTGGCTGATGGCGATCTGCCTGCGCCACCAGGAACCAATCATCCAACCTCAAGCGTTCGGGAGAAGGAGGAGTAGATCGTGCAGCCCAATGCTTTTGCCGGCCTGAGAAAGCATAGCGTTCAACTCTGGATCTGACTCGGGCAACGCCACTCTTCTTGACAGAGACAGGGCAGCCGAATCATTATCTCCAGAGCCTAGCTCATCCCCCTATGCAGCTATCGACATCCTATCATCTGCTGGTTCTCCGAACGAGATGTGGGGCCTCACCCTGTCCCGGGACCCAGCCACCTCATCCAAGAACACTGGAGCGCAAAGTGCTAGAAGGAGTAAGAGGCCAGTGGAGACTCACTTGATGGGGAAACTCTCACTGTTATCCTCAGATCACCCTGACCACAAGCTGATGTAGTCTTCTACTGCTGAGAGACAGAGGAACTAGAATGGGGAATGGCAAGGGGGACACCCCCTTATTTGATGAGGAGGTCTCTGGATCGCAATATTGTGATGGTCATATTGCCACAATGAGAACATGACTCATCCACGAGCGCTGCTTCAGCATGCTGATAGCCCAAGCACGAGACACAGCGTTCGTGACCGTCAGATGGAGCCAGGCAGCAACCACATCCACAAACACGCGAGCAGAACACCATCTTTAAAAAGACGCAGCTTCGCTCATGGAGCTCTTTTAGATTGCTCTTTAGAATTGCTCTTTCAGAAAAAGTGCTGAAGCGCCCAGGGGAGGTCGCAGCATGACCGCAAAATGAAGAGCTTGCAGCATGCCGTCAGAAGAGAAGCAGCAGCACTGGACAGTAACCCCGCTGATGCGCCGTAACACCAACACTGTAGCTGTCTGTAGATACTCTCGGAGATTCACTCTGAAAGGCTCGGCTCCAAAGCAAAAAGCTGAATGTACGACTGGGGCGGGGTGCACGAAGCAAAGCTCGCGAGCCAACAGTCATTGGCTCGTTTTGTTAACACTCGAAGGGGATTGTGCTCTCGGGCGAGATCCCAATTGCGTCAGTCTCTCTTAAGTAACGTTGAACATGACTGACTGATAGGGAACTGGTTTAATACATTATATAAATCATTTACACATATGAAAAGCACCCATATTTCAGTAAAGCATGAGATGGACACATGTCTATTCATGCTCAGATGCTTTCTGTGAAACTACTGAGCCTGTAATATGCACCCTGTTACTCCCCACACTCTGAAGTTCAAAGAAGCTCTATGAAAACGCTCTTCTATCATGCTGTCTGGCTTTAGAATGAGGTCAACAGCACATCTATCTTTTGTCAGTGAAGGCTAATGCAATATAATGACTTCAAAGAGGTCCAAGGCTGTAAAAAAGAGCACAAAGTAAAGTACAGAATGTTCAATACAGACAAACAGTATGAGGCGCATAGAAGACTGAATATCCTACAGAGGCTCTCGCCAACACTGTTTAAACCTTCAAAAACTAAAATAAGTCAATCATTCTTAACTCCACTTTAATCAAATACATTTTAGTTACAATGTGCATTGTTCAGTGTTGCTACACTTATACTGTGCAAAATGTTATGATTTAAATTACAGTAATGCAGAAATAATATGTTTTGGAAAAATATATTTGTGTTACTGTCACCTGTTTCATGAGAAAATAATAAGATGTGGTGATAAAAACTGTTTCATACTGTAGGTTTTTAGGTAAAGCTGATTTTGAAAGGAAACAAATACTTTAATATTTACAACCCCAGCCATGATATTAATATATATATAAAAATGTTGTTTAAGTTTAAGGCATAATGTAGTTTTTTTTGGTGAAACTGATTAGGAAAGAAAAATGCATTAATATTTATGACTACAACCAGGATATGACTTTTACATTTGTATAAACTATACAAAAAATAAACATGTGGTTATGGAATATAAGGTTTTTATTTTTTAGGTGAAACAGGTTTGGAAAGAAAATAAAAGTTTTAATATTTAACACTACAGCCAGGGCAATAATATTAAATATAAACTCACACATACATACACACAAATATATATATATTATGGTTATTGGATATAAGCTATAAAGTATAATGTACAAGAAAAAAAAAACTTTAAATAAACATTATTTTTTTTTTACATAAACATACAAACTTTAATAATGATAAACAAAACAATGGTGGAATTATCTATAATCAGATGATGTATAATCTCATGCGACAGCAAAAAAAAAAATATATATATATTTAATAATAGTATTTTTTGTTCTAAATATTTAGCTGGCATTGGGTAAAACACTTAAAAATATTTAATTAAGCATATAACTACTGTAAATATATAATTTGTACAAATAAATGCAGACCAAAAACACCATGCATTTTCAATGGCACCGTAAGGGTAACAGTAAGGGTCTGAATCAATGACATGCTGAAATTAAACACATAATCACTTTAAAAGCAGCATTAGGCCGAGAGCCCACAGGGAGGACATCAATGGGGGATCCTATATGCCATGCAAAATCTATTGGAAAATGAGTCAGGGTGGACTTTTAACACAGAACACCAGCTCATCCAATGAAAAGGTCCCTGTGAAATGGGAAGAAAGGGTCCGTGCGCTCGATATTGACATGCCCCATGGTGTTCTCTGAAGCTCAAGCCTCTGCTATTAATCAAAGTGCAGTGAAAGCCCGTAATGTTCCCTCGATGTGATTTTGGGAATGCTGTGTACATCCAAATGTTCGTGGCTGGAATCCGTTTAATGAAAAATAGGTCGGATGGAAGATAAAACATATGACTGGAAATTTGAGCGAGTCATAAGACTTAAAATAAAATTTAATTAACGAAATAGCATGAAAAAGTACTTAATGTAAACCATCTTGTTCATTTCCTTCCTTAGCATCCATTTTATAAATGACGTGGAATGGATATAGTATCAATTCACCAATAAGATTGATGCGACTGCCAAATGTTAATGGGAACAGTGTGATCATACGCCATGCCAATATGAGATTACAGATTTGTTCTCTTTATTTCATTATTTCACTTGAAGCTTTTTGTTCAAAACTTTGTTTGTGAGCTGTCTTCTTAGACCACAAAACCAGAACCCTGGTATATTATGAAGTGTTTAAATTATGCGAAACACGTATAGGAGGAGATTTAAATTTAACATACAAGAATGACCAGTTTTTTTTTAGCTGGTCCGTATTTATAGATTGTGTAAATACAGTGTTTTTTTTTTCGTGACTGTATTGCTAACACTTTCGTTGACGTCTGAAACTAGTCTCAAATGTTGGTCCTGCTGGTTTTATAGTGAAGCGAGTGGAATGCTGATTCTTTAATAAGCGAGAGGTTGAGTATTCTCAGTGGGTTGAAATAATAATTCAACCCAAAGGTGCTGTGTGTCGCTAATGTTTCAGTACTCTGACCTTCCTTTCTTCAGAATTATGCTCAATTCCCTAAAAAGAGCCTGCTGGGATTATCATTATCATTCTTGTGTTTCCTTCAAGCCTGGATTTACAGCTAATGCCTGGGATTGCTCTCACCCTGACGGGATCAGGACGCACCGGGGGAGTCAAACGGACCTCACTCAGCCCATGTTTAAATCATCCTCTTCAGCGTGCTGAATGATGTTAAAGGATCAAGTTAAGCAGAGTTCATATTAGTGATTAAAACACTGACTTCTGATGATACACTGGGGAAGTGTGAGCTTCGGCAAATAATCAGTCCACTACAGTGGTCTGTAAGAGTATTCAGGTCACATTCTGTGAGGGTTTACTTAAAGTCCATCATAAGTTAGAACAGGCTGAACTTAAATGGGAAGATAAAACAACTTCTTTTACATTTAAAAGCAATTAATTTAGGGCGATTTAAACACTGAAAGTGTCAAATATTGCACATAGATATTATTTTAGCCCAATGCATATTATGTTTGTCATTGAGCCTGTAGCAAAAACAAACAAGCAAATCAATAAATAACCATAACCATAATGATTTTAAATTGATATTAATATATTCTCCATTTAGAGTAATTTAACCATCTAAATCATTGATAACACAAATGTATAGAAAGCGGTAGATTATCTGCTATTCAGAATGTGTAATGCTGAATGTTTATGAATTTATATCAAATTGTATTTAATTTCCAATAATAAGAAGAAATACAACACTCTCAAAATATACAGCCTAAATGTACACTTTTTAAAATTTAATTAATTATTAGGAGTTACCCATTTCTTTCTTGTAATTTATGTATTTATATATTTATAATGCTTGCCATTTAGCTAGCATAAATACATCAATAAATAACAAAATAAACTCATAATTATTTAATTAATTAATGTTTTTTTGTAGTATTTATTCAAACTGTGCATGTTTATTATTTTATATCAAAAAGTAATTAAATGTTTAAAATAAGAACAATAAATACAGCGTTCTCTAAACATTTCCCTAAGAGTTACACATTTATTTCTTATAAGTTATTTCTCTTTATTTATGTTTGCTGAACGCAGGGGTTGATATGATCTGGTGGTTGAGGTCACATGTTTTGGCCCAGTGTTTTGTTCTTGTGTTCTTCAGCACTGGCACAAATTCTCGCTGAGACGAGCTGATTGTAACACACACGAGGTCACAGCGGATCACACACGACCCAGAATTACATTACAGCTTATTTCAAGGCCAAGGAGCTCTCCCTTGATTCATCCATCTTGGTTTGATGCTGTAGGGCAAGAGCACAAGTCAATACTGTTAAGCTTGCACAGCTGCTACGTTGGAATGGTCACTAAAGAAGATATCCAGCTTTGACTGCTACATAGCCTCAGGCCGCAGACAATGCAATAAAACGCACTGTCAGGGGAGCAAGAATATACACAGTACTGGGTCAACATAACACTTAAAAGAGTACTTGCCTTATGGTATAAGAACCCAGTAACAAAAGTAGGCTGATCCAGAGGTCAAGAGGCCTTGAATGATAATTTGGGTGTGAGAAAGCCAGAAGTGTTCATGTGGCTCAGTGGTAGAGCATTGTGTTAGCAGCGCAAAAGGTTGTGGGTTCAATTCCCAGGGAACACACAAACTGACAGAAAATGTACTGCCTGAATGCACTGTAAGTCGCTTTGGATAAAAGCATCTGTTAAATGCGTAAATATAAATGTAGAAAGCACTTAACCTCTTTGCCTTTTTATGCTAAATATAAGCCATACAAATGCACTTGCAATTCAGTTATATGGTGACTGCTGACTAAAAAGCTATGTGTTATAATTATAATGTATCTAAATGCCAGGATGCCCTTTGAAGAACACAATCTGAAATCTGTTTGCTCCTGGATCTACTTTTTGAGGCAATTATTTGAGGCGTTTCACACATGATGTCATGTGCCTAATCAGTCTAGAGCCAAAGGACAAACCTGTCTGTGACCGATGACCACTAACACAAACATCTTAAACAGCTGATGGAATTAGATTATACACCAAGGAATGATACAATAAAATAAACATTAACAATGAAAAAAAGTTAATGACAAATAATCTATAATAAAAATGGTGATTTTTGTAAATCATACATTAAAATGGGTGAAGAAAATAAAACCCACATAATACAATAAAATGCATCCATCTGTAAAATAAGATAAAACATATAAATAATGTGTAAAATTAGATAAGATAAAATAAATAAATCAATAAATGAATGAATATAATAATAATAATAATAATTTATACAAAGATTTTTAGAAATTAAAATAAACTACAAATCTGAAATAACAAAAAATGTAAAATATTGAAACATCTGTTACAAAAACAAGGTAAGCTAAAATAACAAATGATATAAAATCAACATCTATGAAATACGATAAAATTTTTTTTTTTTACTTTGTAATACAATACAAAATAGACAATTATTTAATAAAGAAACTATGCACATAGTTAAGGAAATCAAAAGGAGTTTAAGGGGTACAACTTTTGCAATGAAATGATGCTGCACTGTATAAAGCTATATATTAATAAAAGTTCCATTTTGTCAGCAGTTTCTTTATACATCACTTCTTTTTGAACCATCTGTTTGTTACATTACAGCGGTTACATGTTTCTTGCACACAGTGTGAACTCCTCTGACAGCTGCCTGTCTCAAATACTGCTCCCAGACATACTCCATAGTGATTTTGCCAGACAGAAAAAATCAGTAATAATAAAATAACATTCTTTTCCAGCTGTGAACAAGTCCTGCATTGGTTGCTATAAAAATATAGCGAAAGTCTGTCAGATATGTGATTACAGAAAATTGTAGTGCGAAGTCTAGTCAGAGTTTCATCTCACCCAAACACTGAATTATGAAAAATACATAGAAGCCCCATGCATAGAATATTTTGATGAGCACAGTTTTCTTTCCAGGCTGTGATGTTTACAACAGAGCCATGAACTGCTATTTGCCAGCAGGTAGTATTATGAGGAGGGACATTCATATTCTACTGAGCAAACATTTGTATTCGCCCCTGCATGCAAGATGACTCCACAGTTTTTGTCCTGGAAGAAAAAGACTGAATATTGCATATGCATATTTGCATTTTAAAGGGGTCATTATTTTATAATGATTCCTGAGGTGCACTCGTTTTTTTAAAGATAAAATTTGATTAGATATCTATGCTCATTATCAATTTAGATATACAGCTGAACTCAAAAGTTTATATACACTTGATTCTTAATACTGTGTTCTGAATGATCCACAGCTGTCTTCTGGGAAACATGCAAGTGCCTTCTGTAGTTTCTGAAGGGCAGTACTATATACAGTATATATATATATATATATGTGTGGAAAATGTACACATCTTTATTCTGTCCAAAGTTTTCACCCCCGGCTCTTAATGCATGGTTTTTCCTTCTGGAGCATCAGTAAGCATTTGAACCTTCTGTAATAGTTGCATTCGAGTCACTCAGTTGTCCTCAGTGTGAATATATGGATCTCAAAATAATACAGTCATTATTAGAAATAATGCTGGAAAATCCAAGAATTTGTGGGACCTGAAGGATTTTAACTGTTTAACTATAATTTTTTCTTGTGGACTATATGTTAACATATTTTATGTGAAATATCTTATTCAGGTCAGTACTAAATAAACAATAATGTTAAACAATAATAATCTTAAATAATAAAGCTAAATAAACAATAATGATCCTTCTTATTTTGGTAAAATTATTAACATTTTGCAGATTCTGCAAGGTGTATGTAAACTTTTGATTTCAGCTGTAAATGCTAATTTTCAACTGTGATGCGCTCTTTTGAAGGGCGTGTCTGCTGTAAGAGGAAACACCCACTGCTATGATTGGCTAACATCTTTGCATATGAAATGAGCATTACTTGTAACTTTTATTGCATTTTTTTATAACAGCTGCTAAGATGAACTAATGGTGAAAGAAGCGTAACAATCAACCTCGAGTGCAAGCATCAAGTCATGTTAAGTTCTGTGTCTGTAGTTTAGTACATATAAAATCCATTTCCTTCACATGGTGACATTAAACTTCTCTGCTCCAAAGAAGCACAGCAAGAAGCCTTGTTATGTTTCTCATTGTGAAGTGCATCATTCACATGGCCTATACACGACCAGGCACTTTTCATCTTTTATTTAAGCCAGAGGTCGTCAGTGTGAAACAGTACACCTGAAAGTGCTTGTTATCCAGCAGGGAATGGCCTAAAACACAGGACGTTTATTTGTCCTAATGCTGATCCCTCATGCTGCCAGATTCATGTCTACTTTACTATTTCACTTTCAGCCTGACAGCAGCCAATGGCTCAAATGACTAGTCTACTTCTAGACATCTTCAGACCTTGATTTCATCTATTTGAAGCTGAATAAAATCCCAGTATTGGCCATCAGTACTGTAGTGGTTTGTGCCCACTGTGGCATTGTAATGACCAATGATGCTAATGAGGTCCAAGGCTTTGGCCTGCTGGCAATCTGACCTCTTAATATGGATGAAAATGTGCGGCGGCAGAGAAACTATTGCTGATTCCTGGGTAAATCAGAAGTAATGGTACCTACTTCGACTACACCAGCGGTTCTCGACATATTAACTGTATCTAAAATAAACAAGCAACAAACAAAAAAGAGAGAACAGAGAAACTGCAATAAAAACAGACTGCCTGCTGTTGGGATCATACAGTATCTAGTATTTGCAACTTTAAAGGCTTCAAGAAGTAAATAAAGCATCTTGAAGTGTTGAGAACTCTGTTTACAACATCAAAAAGCAAACCTAAAAGATTTGTTTCAAAAACTAATGAGCACAATTCAAACAGAACGGTCTGAAGTATTCATAAAGTGTGCTTGAATACACTAAATAAATTAGATGTGTTCACACATACTGTACAACGTTCAGCCAGGACAGCTATCGATCACATTGACTGTAGCATAGTTAGCATGCAATATCAAAACTGACAAGTCCAAATAACAAACTTTCACCAAATATTTCGTTTTTTGTCTTGTCACTTGTTTGAACCTTTGATTAGCAGAAGCTGTATGTTAACTTGAGGTAACCTTTTAACATGGTTGAATAAGCAACTACATAATTACCACACTAAAACCTAACTAGTAATGCCCTAGCAATTACAATGTAACACCATTCATTCATGAAGAGGACTCTTGCATAAAAACAAACAAATCAATATATATTGAAATTTTCTGCTTATGCACATTGTGATAATAGTTTTGTATTATTAGTATTATATAATTACTTGTTTTTAATATGTTTGGTTAAATATTAATAAACAAGTATAACTTTAGATGTAAGGATACATCTTTATTTATTTATTTACTTTCCATTTTAAGCAAGGATGTGATTGATAAAAGTGATAGTAAAGATTTAGCTTGTTATAAAATAGTTATACTTTAAATAAATGCTGTTTTTTGTCATCAAAGAATCCTGAACAACAAAATTATTTTAAATAGTAATGATATTTCAATATTACATTGTTTTCAGTAGTTTTGATTAAATAAATGCAACCTTGAGAATAATAACATGAAAAAATATTACTGATCACATACTTTTTAATGGCAGTATAGTTGTCTACTATGAAAATTGTGAAAATCATACATATTTTCAAAAACATTTTATTGATAATAAAATAAATATTATATATAATGGGGTATATTGTACTGTTATTTTGCATTCCTTCCTGTTCACTAATAATAATAATAATAATAATAATAATAATAAAAGAACAACTCAAATCTTGTAAAATGCAAAAGCATAGTTAAATATATTATAGTGGAATCAAATTATATAAAAATTGTAAAGATTGATACAGTAAATAACAATAAGTTAAAAGTAAAAATTGTCAAGCAGCACACTGAGTTAAGCATTACATTTTGAAGTAGAAAGACTCAAACTTGCATTTTCTTCTTAATAATTATTTTATTTACAACTTTGAAAAATGTATTATTATTTTTTTGGCAATAACTTTTCTATCTTGACTCATCTTCTGAAATTGTTGTCTGTCAGATGCTGGTATACAGCCCAGATCCGTTTCAAATGCTCACAGTCTGTACTTTACAGAGCTCCAGATTGGCCAATCTTGACAAAATCAAGACGGGGAATGTGACAGCTGCAGAAGAATTGATTCGGCAGCGCAGTCAGCTACTTAGCCATGACTGCGTCAGCCGGCCGTTCCTGGCAGTAAATTAAGGGGTGGAAACTGTTTCCCTTCTCGTGAGAGATCTGCTAAACGCTCTCGTGCGTGGCTCTGTGTTGGCTGATAGATTTAAAGGCACCCACAAAAGCATCAGAGTACCAAAAATGTACTATACTAAAAGATGAAAATGAGACAGAGAGAGAAAGAGAGCGAGAGGTCTTGCTAAGTCTTTCAGTCAGTGAAATTTGTAGCGATAAAGGCCTAGAATAAGAAAGTCCATTATATACTTGAATGTGATTACACGGATAAATTATTTAAAGGTCATTTTGAACAGCGGCACAGCGGAGAACAGGTCGCAACTTGAGTGGCAGTCATCCACAAACAATTTACATTCATGCATATAAATCTACTGCTCTATTAAACACTACGCGGATCATGATTTCTGAACATGATTTCAAAATGGATAATGGATGCTGCATTTAGCACCTCTTGTTCTGTTGTTCCTGCTTCGCTGTAGAGCCAAATGTCAGACTGTTTTGTGCTCACAGGAAGTCAATAAATCATCGCACCAAATGAGGACCCTCAACTGTATCGTTCATTAATAACATAATTAACCGGAATTGCTAATATCGTGTAAATAGCTTGGTGAGGACTTGGTATTTGTTTAGTTTTTTATTACATTGTGGGACTGATGCAAATGTTGGGAGAAAGAAATTCCAGATTGATTTTCCAAGGATGTATAGTCTGCTGTGATTGACAGACAACAGTTGACATCAGTATGAAATCAAATTGACTATTTACAGTTCTTTCTCAATATGCATCCTGATATTACGTGATTCATTTGTGCAGGTTATTTCAAATATTTTCCAATAACATGACAACCAGTTCCTATTATTATTTTTTTCAAACATCTGTAATATAGACACTTTTCACAATCAAATCAATGCCCAGTGAAATATAAAATCACGTCCCATCCTACATTTTCTCAGTGAATATCCTAGAAATTGCTTCACATTACAGAAGTAAAATGGGTTATGAATGAAGTTTTGTGTTCACTTCTATCTCTGGTTCACTCCATCATACTCAAGACAAGAGAAAAAGGCACATCAGATTTTGGTGCAAAAAATTGAAACAATATAAGACACATACAAACGTAGATTCCTACTATTATATAAAATTAAGCTACAATTTATTAACTGTTCCAATGGGTCTGCTGTGATAAGTTCATGGACAGCAAGCAAGCAATAAATGAATAACAATGGTGCTAAAAAACAAACAAACAAACAAACAAATAAATGCATTAATGGCTAACAGTGGAAATGAAAGAAAAATCATCTTTTCAAAATGTTTGAGTAAGTGCTACCCATATCTTTATTTCTGTTGATGTCAGAAGCCCAATCAAATCATATGTTGTTGCAAATTCATCTTTCACCCAATAGAAGCTACTAAAAATAGATGACCAAAATGACAGGTTGCACGACATGCCTTCATCCCCAAACACCATAATATTAAATAACTTCAATTCAAGTTCAATGTAAATCTTGGTCTTAAAAAAACAATTAAGAACCACTGAGCTCCTGTGTATGTGTCTTCATAAGAAGAAACAATCTTGGAAGTTATTCATACTACAAAGTGCAAAGCATAAAAAAACTAGAATGTGCATAGAAAACAATACAGAATTTGTCACAATGACTCTATGTCTTTTTCATGCATGTAAAATGGCTTGCGATTGTTTCTGAAGATGGCTTCATGAACATGCTTCTTCTCCCTAGTGTGAGACGGCATTTGAAGGCGCTCGCAGATAGTTCTCATGCCGACAGCTTTGGAATAATCCTGATGATGTAACTAGCCTGCAAACAATATAATAATGCTTTTGTAATGAACTCCGTGGAATAATGACTAAATGTCAATGGTCGGGATGCCTTATTGTTCCATCCCGGTCCAATGACATTGGTCGTCTTGTCACTCTGTGACTGCTTTATGGACTTTGATTGACCTTTACAGTGCTTCGTGGAGCATCATACTGAAATCACATTCGATTCCCTCACACATTATTGTTTTCATCTACAAAAGAACCGAAGGCG
Organism: Gymnocypris eckloni scoliostomus; assembly: GCA_027564155.1. Classification (NCBI taxonomy): domain Eukaryota; kingdom Metazoa; phylum Chordata; class Actinopteri; order Cypriniformes; family Cyprinidae; genus Gymnocypris; species Gymnocypris eckloni. The sequence continues at coordinate 14,765,958 of CM050416.1, read as the reverse complement.
CATCTAATAAGTACATTTGCATTTTTCCTGAACAAAAAGTGTTTTGTCTCATGCTAAACAACTATAGGGTGTTGTTTGTGGATATCAAAGCATCGCAGTGCAGTTGTACATGTATTGTGAGTACTTTTAGCTGTAGCATATCTTTACTTGCCCAAGTCTCGATGACATTGTAGCCCAAGGATTTGAAATCTATATTTATTATCTGCCATGTGAAAATCAAATCTGATCACTAAAGTAATAGCACACCTCTCCTCAACAAGACCGATTTTAGGTTTCATTCATGCCATTAACACAATTAGAGCACATTTAGCACAAACTCAAAATATGTGGTGGGAATAACTGGAAATACGCTTTTACCCTTTCCATGTTATTTCTTTTGTCTGATGAAACATCCTTACTTGAAGATATGGCTGTAAAACATGTCTCAAGTATGTTATTTTCAGATCAATACATGATTGGCCGGTGTTTCCACTCAAACGTGTGTTTTGAAATTGCACAATTTCTTGCTGCAGAGCTTCCATGGCAACACAGGCTCTGTCTGTGGACATTTCTACCAATTATTTATACAATCGTTACTTCGTGCATTTTCAATGTGAATATCCGGTGAGTGGAGTTAAAAGCATGTTCTGTTTCATTCAAAACAGACGAATCTGGCAATGTTTCATTACACTGACTGTTGTTCGTATCCCGGCAGTGCCTGAGTGAAATGTTCGGTAGATGGCGATAAAGTGTTAATGCCCTATCGCGTTTGAAAATAACGTACCACTTACACGAACTGAACAATATTTTTGATTAAAGCAAACGTGAAATAAACACAAGAAGAAACTGAAGAAACCATGTCAGTTCAGCTTGCTTCTACAAGTCTTTAAGCTCTTTTGAGCTTGTGTTTCATGGATGCTTCACGAGGCTTTACATTGGAAGTGCAACTAGCAGATGAGTTACCGAACATGTTTACTACATTCAAAAAAGATGAACATAAGAAACAGTTGATGCATACGTAAAAATCTAATGCATTAGTTATTTATTCAACATTTATGATAGATAACAATGCCTAGATTATTCTATAAGTGGGTAGTTCTACAAGTGAGAGTTTTGCCAATGCAAAACTGTCTGTCCTGATGTTAGGTGCATGGCTGCTAATGCATTCTGGGAGGTTGCTGGGGCATTCTCTTTGGTTGCAAGGTGGTTTCTTGCTGAGTTTAGTCCACATTCAATTATCTGTTATATTCTATTCTTTATGGCTTTTTTACTCAATTTCATCAAATCTGACAATACAAAAATATATATATATACTGTTTTCCACTCGTTCCCCGGCTATATTTACAAATCCAATGTCACTGCTTTTTGAAGCAAGAATCAATAAAAAAAATATATTATATGATTACAAAACGCTTTCCCTTTAGTGTAGTGGTTAAACATATTTAAATTTTAGATAAATTATGTATGAATTTATTATGTCTTTATAGGTATTTTCTTTAGTTTTAATACATTGGAGTTATTTTAGTAACGTTACTTCAACATACTACATGGAAATGAAATAACATATTATACAATATATTGTTTTTAGCTTTATTTATTTGTTTTCATTTAAATGTTTAGATTTGAAATGTTATTGTATGCATTTGTCATTTTATTTAATTTCTCAATTTTCTGAAATGTGTATATATAGTATTTATAGAGCTTTAACTTATTGGTTCAGTTACTTTTTCTTATTTGTAAGTCGCTTTGGATAAAAGCGTCTGCTAAATAAAAAAATAATAATAATTATAATTGTTCAAAAACAAACATTTCTGGCCTTTTTTTTACCCATGTCCTCTGTACAAACTCGGCAACCAGTCAGACAGCAGGAATCCGACAGGTGTCCCTTGTCATCATGTCTTGCACCATCTAGTTCGATGTACATTGGAGGAACTCGGGAAGCTGTCATCTGCCCTTTAACAGCACACACTTTTTAACCAAAGTGTCAAAAATAGTCAAGCAAAGTGTGAAGAAACAGCATCTGCTTGGCAGACGGTGAATCTGTTAAAGCAGCAGTGGAGGTCAAATACATGAAGATTTTAGGTTGGTCTGGTTTCAGTTAAGTCTGCATATAAATATCAGATTCATTCGTTTTTATTCATTTGAAAATTACTTTTAGCAAAGACATATTACATTTAAACAAATACTGTTCTTTTGAACTTGTACTCTTAGAATGTATTGAATAATACTGATATATATATATATATACACTGAACAAAATTATAAACACAAAACTTTAGTTTTTGCCCCCATTTTACATGAGCTGAACTCAAAGATTAAAGATTTTTTCTATGTACACAAAAGGTCTATTTCTCTCAAATATTGTTCACAAATCTGTCTAAATCTGTGTTAGTGAGCACTTCTCCTTTGCCGAGATAATCCATTCACCTCACTGGTGTGGCATATCAAGATGCTGATTAGACAGCATGATTATTGTACAGGTTGCACACATTGCACTGACTTAGGCTGGTCACAATAAAAGGCCACTCTAAAATGTGCAGTTTTATCACACAGCACAATGCCACAGATGTCGCAAGTTTTAAGGGAGCGTGCAATTGGCATGCTGACTGCAGGAATGTCCACCAGAACTGTTTCCTGTGAATTGAATGTTAATTTATCTACCAAAAGCCGTCTCCAAAGGCGTTTCAGAGAATTTGGCTGTACATCCAACTGGCCTCACAACCACAGACCATGTGTAATCACACCAGCCCAGGACCTTCACATCCAGCATCTTCACCTCCAAGATCGTCTGAGACCAGCCACCCGGACAGATACTGCAACAATCTGTTTACATAACCAAATAATTTCTGCACAAACTGTCAGAAACCATCTCAGGGAAGCTCATCTGCATGCTCGTCATCCTCATCGGGGTCTCGACCTGACTGCAGTTCGTCATCGTGACCGACTTGAGTGGGAAAATGCTCACATTCGATGGCGTCTGGCACTTTGGAGAGGTGTTCATCAATGACTGCTAACTCTGCTGCCCTCAGGAAGACATCTCCGCAGCATCCGATCCTGCACTAGCCGACTGAGGGATAGCTTTTTCCCTCAGACTATCAGGCTAATGAGCAGTCAGAAGTAATACACCCTACAGCACAATCCAACTTTACGGTATGCCATGCACTGCACTTTGACTTTAAAACAGTTCAAACTGGACTACACGCACACGCTGCACAAATACAAAATCCTGGTGGTTCTAATGCACATCCATGAAATTGCGTAGCTTATGTATAATCTGTTACACCTTTGCATATTACTGTGTATATATATATATATATATATATATATATAGAATGTGTACTTGGGTGTATGATGTGTATTGATAACTGTATGTATCTCTAATAGTACACTGTGTGTACTGAGTATATGTATGTGTATTTTGCACATTGTCATCTGTATAAGTCTGTAAGTATGTACTGTCTTTATGTAAATTGTTTATGCACTGTCTGGAGCACGCTCTCAAGTGACAATAAAAGTGATTTGATTTGATTTGTGTTCTCTTCACGGATGAATCCCGGTTTTCACTGTACAGGGCAGATGGCAGACAGCGTGTATGGCGTTGTGTGGGTGAGCGGTTTGCTGATGTCAATGCTGTGGATCGAGTGGCCCATGGTGGCGGTGGGGTTATGGTATGGGCAGGCGTATGTTATGGACAACAAACACATGTGCATTTTATTGATTGCATTTTGAATGCACAGAGATAACGTGACGAGATCCTGAGGCCCATTGTTGTGCCATTCATCCACGACCATCACCTCATGTTGCAGCATGATAATGCACGGCCCCATGTTGGAAGGATCTGTACAAAATTCCTGGAAGCTGAAAAGATCCCAGTTCTTGAATGGCCAGCATACTTACCGGACATGTCACCCATTGAGCATGTTTGGGATGCTCTGGACCGGTGTATACGACAGCGTGTTCCAGTTCCTGCCAATATCAAGCAACTTTGCACAGCCATTGAAGAGGAGTGGACCAACATTAAACAATCAACAACATGATCAACTCTATGTGAAGGAGATGTGTTGCACTGCGGGAGGCAAATGGTGGTCACACCAGATACTGACTGGTTTTCGGACCCCCTCGCAATACAGTAAAACTGCATATTTTAGAGTGGCCTTTTATTGTGGCCAGCCTAGGGCACACCTGTGCAATAATCATGCTGTCTAATCAGCATATTGATATGCCACACCAGTGAGGTGGATGGATTATCTCGGCAAAGGAGAAGTGCTCACTAACACAGATTTAGACAGATTTGTGAACAATATTTGAGAGAAATAGGCTTTTTGTGTACATCTAAAAAGTCTTAGATTTTGAGTCCAGCTCATGAAAATTGGGGCAAAAACAAAAGTGTTGCGTTTATTATATTGTTCAATGTATATATATATATATACACTCACTGGTCGCTTTATTAGGTACACTTTGCTAGTACCGAGTTGGACCCCTTTTGTCTTCAGAACTGCCTTAATTATTTGTGGCATAGATTCAACAAGGTGTTGGAAACATTCCTCAGAGATTTTGGTCCATATTGACATGATAGCATCACACAGTTGCTGTAGATTTGTCGGCTGCACAGCCATGATGTGAATCTCTCGTTCCAGCACATCCCAAAGGTGCTCTATTGGATTGAGATCTGGTGACTGTGGAGGCCATTTGAGTAAAGTGAACTCATTGTCATGTTCAAGAAACCAGTCTGAGATGATTTGAGCTTTGTGACATGATGCATTATCCTGCTGGAAGTACATCAGAAGATGGGTACACTGTAGTCATAAAGGGATGGACATGGTCAGCAACAATATTCAGGTAGGCTGTGATGTTTAAACGATGCTCAATTGGTACTAATGGGCCCAAAGTGTGAGTCTGTGTGAATTGTATCCTCCGTGTCCTGTTCTTAGCTGACAGGAGCGGCACCCGGTTTGGTCTTCTGCTGCTGGAGCCCATCTGCTTCAGGGTTCGATGTGTTGTGTGTTCAGAGATGGTATTCTGCATATCTTGGTTGTAATGAGTGGTTATTTGAGTTACTGTTGCCTTTCTATCATCTCTAACCAGTCTGTCCATTCTCCTCTGACCTCTGACATCAACAAGCCATTTTCATCCACACAACTGCTGCTCACTGGATATTTTCTCTTTTTCGGACCATTCTCTGTAAACCCTAGAGATGGTTGTGCATGAAAATCCCAGTAGATCAGCAGTTTTGTAAATACTCAGACCAGTCCGTCTGCACCAACAACCATTCCACGTCTTTGCTGCCATGTTATTGGCTGATTGGCTATTTGTGATACCAAGCAATTGAACAGGTGTATCTAATAAAAAGTGGCCAGTGAGTGTATGTGTATATTGTAGTTATTTAGCAGTTATATAAAACATATACCCTAAGTCATATATAAAATAACCATATTTATTTATTTTTATGATTTATTTTCATTCATTCAATATAAATGTGAAAATGTATTTTAATTCTTCAATGCTCATATAAAACTCCTGCAGCCCCTCAACTATTAGTATGACACATAGGCATTACACTATGCATGAAAACACATAAAATAAAAGGATTGATTTGAAAAAAAAAAAGATTTCCAAAAGTATAAAAAATCAGACAGTGGCAGAAAGCATTGCATAATTACCCACAAGAAACTATTGTACCATCAAAGTGCTTTATTTCATTATAATGGTGAAATCTAATGCACTTTTAATGCATATGTTTCCGATAAATGTGTATATGAAGAATAACACCACACAGATCACTAACTGTTTCTAACTAAACACATCGTGCTCCTAAGAATATGTGGCAGAGCAGAAGCCTTTGTAGCATTTTGCCTTCAGTAGGATGCAGGGAACAAGATCAACTCCACCACTGAACCATATTGTCTTATCAAAGAAGACATCAAGCCATGACAGCGAGCGGATTAAAATGAAAACAGAGTGAGCTAAACATCTTAGATTATTTAATAGATTCACTGACATCAGAGGAAATCAGTAATGTCAGTCTGAACGGGGGAGATGGAGCTACTGAGTAATTGGTCTGTGGGCAACATTACAAGCCTCCGAATGTACATTTTAAGCAAGTCAGCTTCAGGTGAATATATAAAAGAAGAAAATTACACCGTAATAGCGTGAGAAGGCCTGATTGGCAGGGATATGACAATGAACTGTCAGTGATGGAAGAATCGCATCTCAAGAAGCAAATCCATTTATTTACAGCGCCCCTGAGGACTAACTCTATTTGCCTGTCTGGCATCTTCTTTTAAACTAATGCGCCGACTGTAATTTCATATTCTGCTTTGGCTCGGCTCTCCCGTTTAATTAATGGCTGGTGTCACATAAAACATACGTTCTTCTTTTAAAGATGAGCTAGAGTTTGGAGTGTAATGACGTCTGTTGTCAGTTTGCATTTTCTTTACTGCCAGATTGGCCTCGTTGCTATATGCATAATGTTGTTATGTGTAGTTGACTGTTGAGGATTCGTTGTTACTGTTTATTCTAGACAAGAGTACATTGGGTGGCACAACCAAAATATTATATCATGCCATGAGTCATTTTATATTTACATGTATTCATTTAGCAGATTATTTTATCTGAAGCAACTTACAAATAATGAGTACAACAAAGCCATCCATCCTCAGAAACATGAGAAGTGCAGTAATATGGCCCCAAGATGGGTCAGATAATAATAGAGATTTAAAAAGGAATAAATAAAGGGTGAAAGTAAATGTAATCATTAAGTTATTTTAAAATAAATGGTCATATTTGTATTTATATACAGTGGGGCAAAAAAGTATTTAGTCAGCCACCAACTGTGCAAGTTCTCCAACTTAACAAGATGAGAGAGGCCTTTAATTTTCATCATAGGTATACCTCAACTATGAGAGACAAAATAAATAAAAAAAATCCAGAAAATCACATTGTAGGATTTTTTAAGAATTTATTTGCAAATTATGGTGGAAAATAAGTATTTGGTCACCTACAAACAAGCAAGATTGCTGGCTCTCACAGACCTGTAACTTCTTCTTTAAGAGGCTCCTCTGTCCTCCACTCGTTACCTGTATTAATGGCATCTGTTTGAACTCGTTATCAGTATAAAAGACACCTGTCCACAACCTCAAACAGTCACACTCCAAACTCCACTATGGCCAAGACCAAAGAGCTGTCAAAGGACACCAGAAACAAAATTGTAGACCTGCACCAGGCTGGGAAGACTGAATCTGCAATAGGTAAGCAGCTTGGTGTGAAGAAATCAACTGTGGGAGCAATTATTAGAAAATGGAAGACATACAAGACCACTGATAATCTCCCTCGATCTGGGGCTCCATGAAGATCTCACCCGTGGTCAAAATGATCACAAGAACTGTGAGCAAAAATCCCAGAACCACAGGGGGACCTAGTGAATGACCTGCAGAGAGCTGGGACCAAAGTAACAAAGGCTACCATCAGTAACACACTGCGCCGCCAGGGACTCAAATCCTGCAGTGCCAGGCGTGTCCCCTGCTTAAGCCAGTACATGTCCAGGCCCATCTGAAGTTTGCTAGAGAGCATTTGGATGATCCAGAAGAGGATTGGGAGAATGTCATATGGTCAGATGAAACCAAAATATAACTTTTGGTAAAAACTCAACTTGTCGTGTTTGGAGGAGAAAGAATGCTGAGTTGCATCCAAAGAACACCATACCTACTGTGAAGCATGGGGTGGAAACATCATGCTTTGGGGCTGTTTTCTGCAAAGGGATCAGGACGACTGATCTGTGTAAAGGAAAGAATGAATGGGGCCATGTATCGTGAGATTTTGAGTGAAAACCTCCTTCCATCAGCAAGGGCATTGAAGATGAAATGTGGCTGGGTCTTTCAGCATGACAATGATCCCAAACACACCGCCCAGCGAAGGAGTGGCTTCGTAAGAAGCATTTCAAGGTCCTGGAGTGGCCTAGCCAGTCTCAGATCTCAACACCATAGAAAATCTTTGGAGGAGTTGAAAGTCCGTGTTGTAGCGACAGCCCCAAAACATCACTGCTCTAGAGGAGATCTGCATGGAGGAATGGGCCAAAATACCAGCATCAGTGTGTGAAAACCTTGTGAAGACTTACAGAAAACGTTTGACCTCTGTCATTGCCAACAAAGGGTATATAACAAAGTATTGAGATTCAATTTTGTTATTGACCAAATACTTATTTTCCACCATAATTACCAAATAAATTCTTTAAAAATCCTACAATGTGATTTTCTGGATTTTTTTTTCTTATTTTGTCTCTCATAGTTGAGGTATACCTATGATGAATTTACAGGCCTCTCTCATCTTTTTAAGTGGGAGAACTTGCACAATTGGTGGCTGACTAAATACTTTTTTGCCCCACTGTATATATAAAACACATAAACATTCTATATTATATTTGCATTTGAATATAGTTGTATTGTATTGACTCTAAATGCACATTTTAATAAAAGCACCTATATTAAATGTGCAAAATAATATAATTTAAAAGAAATAAAAATGTAAATTACAATGATATTATTTATTTGATTGCTGTGTATCATAATATGATGTTCAAAAATCCACACTGAAAATAAATATTAGAAAATAAATCAAATAAGTTGAATAGAGTAGAGGTGTCAGACTTTTGGAGTTCACTTTATATATGGTTGAGCCAGAGAAAATACTATATTTTAAGACAGAAGGAACTGAACATTCACATCAGTAAGATAAAATGTACTGTAATACATTTACATATCAAAGAGCTTTTATATGCTCTTCAAGGCCCATGCAACAGAGAGTACATTCCACCCACACGAGATGCACTTTTAGTGTGCATAATTAAGACCAAGACTCAAAACACATGCTTAATGCACATGACATTTTCCTGGAGTACTACGATCTTCTGACAGTGATAATCCTGAAGCACATGGAGCCGCTGGCCTCTTCCTCTTTAACATTACTTTAAAGAAGCATGTTTGTTCATAGTTTGACAGCATTGACAGATGTTTAGCACTGCAGTAAAACAGTGATCTATTCTTGCTACAGGCAGAGATAAAGGACAAACACCTAGAGTGGTAGTTATGGAAACATATAAAATGAATGCACGCAAAGCAGGATTATTATAGTTAACTAAAACTGAAACTAAATCATTTTATAAACATGAATTAATAAATAAATGTTGTTTTATTTCATGCCAGTGCAGTAGGACAAAGGCTAGAATTTAATATTAAAGACGCATTAATTGATTCATTGAAAATGAAGTCATGTAATCGTATGTGTTGCCGTTCAAATTAATTAATTTAGCTTCAAATAGTATATATATATATATATATATATAATAAAAGCAGATATTATTCTTTCTCCTGGGAGACTCCACAAACTTCAATCTGAAGAACTGAATCCTAAGACATAAGTTATTTGTGTGCAGTTTTAGATTATGAATACGTGAATTTTAAAAGATTTTTCAGGATACACCACAATATCTCTTTCTTGCTTCTGACCTTTATCTAGCCATTTAAAAAGACAGACATGTTGAAGTCGCACAGTGTACAGGATGGAGTCTAAAAACGTGTACAGAAATGTAGTCTAACATTTCACTACTTATTATACCCTGTATGATTGTGTATGTGACAAATAATAAAGAACCATGGAGAAAAAATAAATACATTATTATTATTATTATTATTGTTAACTACAGACTGTTAAAAAAAGACTGGCTTAGACCAGGATACATGTTCAGGCTCAATAATTTAGGTAATTTTGCAGATGCAAACCTTGTATTTAACTTATTTTCCTGTTAAATTATATATATAATATATACAGTAATTTAAGCCAGGTCTCCATTCCAAGCAATCATGTTTCTAATGCATTTACTTTATTCTCTTTATGGCGCTTTTCACAGACACTTTTTTATCTAGTTGGCCTTATTAAAGTGGATTTACAATATGGTGGCAACTCATATTTTGCCAGGAATACAAATGTCACTTTGGCCATTCAAATCTTTTCATGACTGATAAAGTTTAATTTATTGCTGTAGGTACTTAATCTAGTGGCTGATGGGGAACATCTGCTTGATAAATGACTTGCATAAAATTAACTGTGAAGAAACACACTGATAAACGCGGTAGGGAGGTGACTGCTCTAAAGGGAACCATTCTTTCCCGCTAAATATTTGCTCAAGACCTGAAGAAAAGCTTTTCACTGCAAAAGTAAAGTCAAAGAAAACCAAAGTAAACGTCAAGTGAATACATTAGCATGTAAAGTATGTTTACCAAAGAAGAGTTTTGTGTAGTTGTCTATCTATATAAAGATAGACCATTTAATCTTCAAAGTGAACCTTGACCCATTAACTACTTGTAATTTAAATATCAATCTCAGACAGATAGTTATGATCTTTTTAATATATTTGAATATAACCAAAAATGTACATTTGCTGAAAATGTGCTCACCCTCAGGCCATCTAAGATGTAGATGAGTTTGTTTCTTCATCAGATTTAGAGAAATGTAGCATTGCATCACTTGCTCACCAATTCATCCTCTGCAGTGAATGGGTGCCGTCAGAATGAGAGTCCAAACAGCTGATTAAAACATCATAATAATCCACAAGTAATCCACACTACACTAGGCCATCAGTTTGACACTTATGAAGTGCACCAACTGCAGAGTTCAAACAAATATGATATATGCCCAGTATGAACCGAATGATATTTCAAAAGCATTCCACCCTCACAGCAAGAGAGGAAGACTGTGGATAATTGCATAGCGGACGCACCATTGTGGCCTGAATCAAACAATGTTTGCTCAGTATATAATATTAACACCCACACCAAAGCCATCCAGTTAAGTGACATGCACAATCGGGCTGAACGAGATTAAACCATGCCTCTCAAATGAGCACAAACACGACTGACGGCCAGTTTGCACTGCTTTTACATCAAGACCCTCATTCTAATCAAACATCAGTGCATTTTATGATTAAAAGAATCGCCATCAGAGCATTAGCTCTATGAGCCAAAGACCGGCATTGCATTGCAATATGACAGCAATCAGCACAATGCATTTTAAAAGGATATGTGAAGGAGAGACCGATTACAAGAATAGAAACACACCACAATAATGTGCCCATCTTGCTGCAGGCTTCAGCTCTTGTTTACCCCCCAAGCGACCAAAATGGAGGCTAAAGTTAACTTGCCGAAGACCTTTGGCACAGTTGCGTTGTGTTCTGGCAGGCATAATTAACACTTGGTTGCACACTAACGCTCACAAACAGATGTTGTCAGCCATGTCAAGGATATTAAAACTAATTTCCACTCACATATGAGCCTCCTGCGATGCTCCATATGACAATGGGACGTAATTGTGGTGTGACCGGAACCGTTCACACCAATTCTTTACTTTGATTCATCCATCTGCTGGGCTGTTGCCTTTTGCACAGGTCAAACTGCAGAGGAATAAAATCAGAGCATTTCTGCAGGATACAAAAACAAATCTCTATCTAAATCTATTTCTCTCTTTTCCCCCAGAAATGTACTGGAAATAAATATTTTACTATCAGTTAGATGCACAACAGTTTTCATCAGTGATAATAAGAAATGAGCAGCAAATCAGCATACTATAATGATCCCTGAAGGATCACGTGACACTGCAGACGTCAGCTTTGATCACAGGAATATTTTCAGAAAATATTACTATATTATTATTATTATTCATAATTTATTTATTTTTTACAACCTTGGTGAGCAAAAAATAAAAATGACTGACTCCAAACTTTTGTACGGTCTAAGGACATGATCAAATGCAAGAGGCACAACAATTTGGGAAATGAAATACATAATCATACACATCTGTCACTAACCTAAAAGCGGCAGAGAACTTCTTCCAGATGGTTGATGTTCTAAAAGGGCAACAAACATCATTTGGATGAAGCTCTTTGATGGGCGATGTGAGACTGAAAGTGAGTGCCAGCAAGGTCAGCTAGGCGATTGTGTTGGTGGAAATTTGATTTGCAGATAAATCATGTATTGATTTTGGCTTGGGAGCGGAGCTCTTGTTAAATGTGTAGACTTGCTGAAAGGCCGATGCTGATTTACTAAGAATTCAGACATGTGCCAGCTATGTGCAGTGATGTTTAACATATACTGTATCTGGGAATTTATTTTAGAGGTTTTAAAATGTTATTTTGTAGCTTGAACTGCCAAACTTCCAAAAACATCTAAAATGTCAACAGTCACATTCCATCACATTTTCACTGATTGCATAAACATTGCTTAGTTTCAGGGCTCATAAGGTCTAATTTTGAAAATGTATTCATACATGACAATTATTGTCAATTATACACATTTAGGTCCATATATATTTGGACACTGATACAATTTTCATAATTTCGACTCTGTATGCCACCAGAATGTGAAAAATGTTCACTTTTAATATTTTGTTGAGAATCCTTTGCAGACAATGGCTGCCTTAAGTCTGGAACTCATGGACGTCACCAGAGACTGGGTTTCCTCCTTTGTGATGCTTTTCTATGCCTTTACTTCTGTTGACTTCAGTTGTTGTTTGTTTATGGCTCTTTCTGCCTTTCGTTTTGTATTCAGCAAGTGAATGTGCTCTCTTGCATGTGTCCAGCAGGTTTCATGAAACTTTGAGTTTTCCTTTAGGCTTTATAGGATTTTGGGTAAATTTGGAACGGCCTGTTTTCTAAACGACCCCGTTATAGCTTCCCAAAGGGTACATTTCATTGTTTAAATACTTATTGGCCTAGAGAGTCCAGATAATTGTACAGCAGTGGTATTGTTCAGATTGAGCGAAAGGCCTAGGCAAAAGTAGGTTTTTACTATCTTCTCAATAATTTAGCAAATTATTTGATTTACAGTAGTAGTTCTAGAGAAAAAGCTGTCCGGAATGAGGAGTTATATCGTATGATATGACTATATTTAATATATGTGAAAAACCACGCATGCACAATCGTTTATGCCCTTGAAAAATGCGATATTGCCTCCCCAGTGGCCGATTTCTTAAAAATATATCTCAGACCTTTGAAGTCATGAGTCAAACAGAACCACAGAGTTTCATTCTGATTAACCTTTTCTAACAGGTGCTCAAATTCATCGCTCAATGGCGGTCATGTTTTTTGAAATACGCAAATGTCCTTGTAGATGCTTGTGGGACTTTGGACCAAGATTGTGCACACCCATTTTCATGTTGATAGCACAAATGGTTGTGCAGTTCAACTTTTGATAATTATTGATATTCAATTTCCAGAGAATCTTTCTGCACTGGGTTGGGTGAAAAACCTAGGAGTACTGTAGTAAAAATGCCAAATACCCGGAAACTTTGCTGGCTCACGATAAAATCTGATCATGTGTGTTTTGTCTGGTGTGAGCCAAGGATTCCAACCACATAAAACACTAAAGCCTACGACTGACCGTTTATGAGTTATGAGAAGTTTCGTACTTTTGATCAATGTAGTGCCCTCGTTAGGCCGATTGAGGCGAGCCTAACCATCTCTCCAAGTTTCAAGTCTCTACAAATTATGGTTTATGCACTATCAATTTTACATAACATATTACTTAAAGCTGCAGTCCGTAACTTTTGGCACTCTAGCGGTTAATAAACATAACTGCGTGCATCTTGCGGAATAACATTGTAGCTGGAGCTACTTCTCTGTGTTTATTTCTATGGTGAATCACACAGGTACCGGCTACTCCGCAGCGGTACCTACCGGACCCAGTCTAAATATCAGAATATAAACTCTTATTGTAGGTGTACTATAGTGATTCAAGACAAGCCAAAAACATGATTTGGAAAATGGATTAATGGTGTACTCGCTTATTATATACATTTAGCACATTTTGAACACAGTTATGAACTGCAGCTTTAACTATGACAATAGGGTTTCAGCGCTACACTCTTGAACCCCTAAATATATATGTTATATTAAAAACTTCACTTGCAGTACCTCTCCAATAACTGTTCTCATATTACATTTTATTTTGGAAAGGAAGGAAGGAAGGAAGGAAGGAAGGAAGGAAGGAAGGAAGGAAGGAAGGAAGGAAGGAAGGAAGGAAAGGCTTTATTTTGATTAAAATAATGGAAAAATCTGTAAGCAAATAAATCAATAAACAAACACACAAATGAATAAATACAATATTTAAACAGTTACCCCTTCAAACTCTGTAGAAATGTCTGGAAGAAGGGCATGAGTGATGTTTTGCGTTTAAACTAATATTGTAAGTGAAGCTGCGGCACAGAGCCAGCTAATCTCCCGCTACATTCAAAGTTTTATCTACAACCTCCCGGCCCAGTAAAGCTCAAGAGACGCACCTTCATTTAAAGGTTCAAGACGACTCTCCATGTACGAGCTTATTATAGACTACAGACTGAAAGACTGCTCTACCAACAACTGTTAGTTCATGTAACCAAAGTGACATTTACATTTACATTTATGCATTTAGCAGACGCTTTTATCCAAAGCGACTTACAATTGCATTCAGGTTATACATTTTTAATCAGTTTGTGTGTTCCCTGGGAATCGAACACACAACATTTTGCGCTGCTGACGCCATGCTCTAACGCTGAGCCACACAGGAACATCATATGAAAAGTTGCATAGGTGGAGCAAGTTATTATGATTTATGAAACCAACTTGATTTTTCTTTAGAACAACATGCTCTGTTTTAGATTTAATGTCGAATTTAAGCAACCCATACAATAAAAACAACCCCCGGCATATTATTTTCTTCATAAAAGAAACACATTCTCTTGATTGGATGGAGAGATTGTGCTATGCTGCTAATAATGATTGCTGGTAAACCTAAGGACTTTTTATAACATTAACTCTACATTTTGCCTGCTGAGCACAGCTGGCATGGAAACCTTGAATGTATTTCCTTTGCCCATAACTCTGTTTGACACACAGACAAAACAAAATGTCACAACTAGTAGAGTTGAGGTGCAGACGGAGGTTAAGTGCCTTTGCTCAAGGGCACAATGGCAATGCTCAGCTAAAGTGCACATGCTGAAACTGAAGCAGCAACCTGCGTTACCTTTATAATTCAGATTTGTTTGTAGTTGCTTTTGACCTTTAGAAACATTTAGTTTTGCACACTTAGAAAAAAATAACTAGCGATTATTTGGGAAAATAGACATCTTTAAAGCAAGAAAATACAACATGGTGCTATTTGAGCTTGTGGGTTGCAGCAGGAACCATTGCCAAGTTTCATGAATACAATTTCATTAGGCAGATAAGAAAAAGGCATATATTTTCAGCTCTAACAACAAAAGAATAATAAATAAATCTTATGGGACCTAATTTTATGGAAAAACAACAAAACTGAGACATTTTCCAAAATATCTTCTTTAGTGATCAAAATATATAGTAATTACATTATAACTACATTAAATTGTAGTTAGTAGTGCAATTGATCAGATTTCATACTTTAGGTAATGTTTTCTGACACATTGTTATAAAATGTTAATAATGAAAACATAAAAAATTTATTAAAATACATAATACAAAAAAATAAACTGTGTAAATAGTTTAAAATAATGTTTTAAAACAATCATAATCAAACACTTCAGCACTGAAAATGTATTAATGAATTAATCAAACATATTTGATAAAATAAAAATACAAATAATATAAAAACAAAAGGTGTACTCACACAATACGAGTAAAGCAATTCTTTATTCAAAGAATTCTTTATTTAACGAGTAAGCTGTCTTTGAATTATTCTGACAATTTTGCTAACTATTAGATTATTTGTATTAAAATGAATAATGGATGGATGATGGACGGATGGAAGGACGGATGGAATCCCGAGTACAATAAAATAAATACGTACAGATTTTTTTAAATCTGATTATGTAACCCAAATCACACATAATCTGTTACTGGTCTGCAGTGAGTAAACGGTGACAGAACTTTAGTTTTCACATGAACTATCTCTTTAAGCTCCAGTAGGTTGCTGGTGAAAATGCTGATGAGGCAGGTGAGGGAGCGTTGGACTCAGCGTGAGAGATTCAGACAGAGTGGAAACTTATTCATATTCTGAGCTGATCAGGGGGAACCAAATGAGCAATGCAGCCTGCTGCGCCGGCGCTTAAATTAAACAGGATGGAGAATGAGAGATGGAAAAAACAGAGGCATAGACAGAAGAACGGAGGCGGCCTTGAATGAAAAGGAAGGGAGGATAATGGCGAGACTATAATGATTAGATGGATGAGGCTGGGGTAGTAAGGACTGTGTGACTGCTCAGAACAGCTGTGGTGGACTGGATGTGTACTGTGTCCGACTAAGTTAGCTTTCTCACATATGTTCTGAGTATCGGTTTATATTATTGAATTATTCTATTGATGTTTTAAAATCTCTGACTTTTGATTGCACACTTTTGATGTTCTAGCAAATCTGGGCACGTGTTTTAATTTTTATTTTGTTTTTTGAAAATGTCCTTTTTAATATTATTCAATAATTGAAGTTTATACTTACTGTAAGTGCTGGAAATTATTAACTTCAGCATGGATGCATTAATGTTAAAAAATATTGATATTTAATTGATGACTGGAGTAATGATGCTGAAAATACAGCTTTGCATCACAGGAATAAATTACAATTTAACATATTCAAATAGAAATCAGTTAAATTGTAATCATTTTTCACAATAATATTGTTTTTACTGTACGATACATACAGCTTAGTGAGCAGAATAGACTTATTTCAAAACATACTAAATAAAATATAATAAAAATTACAATTTCTTACCAGCCCCAAAGACTCAGAACAGAGAAGAAATGATAATTGTAGCTTCAAGTTCATGATGATTTTACAAATGTTAGCACTGGGTTGCTCCTGTGAGATTGTCCCCATAATCATTTTGCAGCAGCATTCAATTGGAACATATCACGTGACTGTCATAAAAAAAAAAAAAAACACTTGTGTGGCTACTAAAAAAGACATCAGATTAAGAGTTGTGCAAACTTCTGTACTGGAAGAAAGAAACATATACACAAGCTTTCAATTGTACTTTAATTGGAAAATGAGAGCGAGTGCTGAAAAACCTGACATGCCGCACAAGGGTTTGACACACAGCGAGGAAATCTGATAACTTTACTACAGCGCAGTTAAATCATTAAGCCAAGCTTCCACCGTGATGGAAGAGCTCTCCTCTGAAGCTGTTAAGCAAAGCTCTATTACTTTTCTATAGCGGCGGAAATCTGTGAGATTACAATCCCTGCTATACTAGATCACGTAGAGCTCATTGGGAGAGAGGTCCATGAAGACCAAAACGCATTACTCACTAGGAACGCCTATCAATTCCTGTCTGCTGTAG
The DNA here is from genome assembly GCA_027564155.1 of Gymnocypris eckloni scoliostomus. Classification (NCBI taxonomy): domain Eukaryota; kingdom Metazoa; phylum Chordata; class Actinopteri; order Cypriniformes; family Cyprinidae; genus Gymnocypris; species Gymnocypris eckloni. Next base: position 14,748,652 of record CM050416.1, on the reverse strand, counting down.
GTCACTTAGATTAGATCAGTGGAGCGTTGTTGGGATTGGAGCCGGACGGGTGGGTCAGGAGAATGTACAACAAGGCTAGTTTAAACGTTTGAATGGGTGGGATTTATCACAGCTGCACTAGAGAGGACACTTAATGATGTCTGGGACTACTTGCGGTGTCACTGAAGGTCCAGAATTCAAGAACGATAATTCAGGGTCCATTAGGAGCATTTCAGGTTTATTTAGATTTATACCTATGGTAAAGTAAAGGAATCAAAAAGTTTTTGTCTTTTTTCTTATTTAAAATATCTATACAATCATTAAAACTAAATATATTTTTAAATGAAACAAAGATTGTTGGATATGCTTTACAAGAAAATAAAATGAAAATTTATGTACTTCAAATTTCCCGTTCATTTCAATGTTACACATTTTTTGGTGAAAGTAACTAGCGAAATCTGAAATGAACAGCTCTAATTGATAATCAATCACATTAATGTTGTGTTGTTGCAAACAGGGTTATTATAGTTTTGAGTTGTGTTGAGTCAAGATGCTTCAGAAATCATTTTAATATGCTGATTTGAAACCATTATACATTTAATTTTCAAGCTTCTTTCATAAATGGAAAGTTCAGCGTTTATTTTAAATATAAATATGTTGATACATTATAAACATCTTTACTGTCACATGTGATCAATTGAATGCACCCTCTCTAAATAAAAGTATTTATTTAATTCAGATAGTAGTTAGAAGAAAAACATCTTACTGACCCCTACTTTTTTCCAATGGTAAAGTGGTTAATTTGAGGCTATTTATTTCAGTTAGTTTGGAGTCATAAGAGAATGCACTTTACTTTAGTTTCAGTTTTTTTCCCAGTAATGTCAACAAAATTGTTTCCTATTAGTTTCCATTAATGATAACAGCACCGCAGGTGTGGACGCCTCTTTCCCCATTAGCGGGGTCCTATCTTGCGTTATCCAATCAGAATAGGATCCTGCTGCTTGGATTTCATTCATCTGAGCTGCTCGGTGCTCATGCTGGTCTGGTAATTTCTTTAGCTAGTAGGTACGGATCATATCTGTTTCTCTGTGCTATCTAGGCCGTCATCTCTGTTTGCTGCTTTCCGGGATTCTTTTCTGGGAAATGGCTGGTCTACTAAGCACTGGTGTCGAGCCTCGGTCTTCAGAGAATACTTTTATCTGTTCTCATGTGTGTTATGCTAGTATTAGCTTCCCGGTCCCTATGGCCAAACGATAATGTGCTCTCTCTCTCTCTCTCTCGCCACAGTCGTCTCATCTCCGCTCTCTATGATGAACAGCTTAAGGTCAAAGTGTCAAATTAGTGGGTCGCATTATTCTCCAGACAGTAATGGCGCCTTTATGAAAGCAGCGATGTGTAATCTTTCACAAAGCTCCTAAAGATTGCATACTTAGAGTGGTGTCCTCTGGAGATGGATAACACCGCACCGCCCCATGATCACATATTAATTGTTTGGAGGATATATGGGAAGACCTAAAGAGATGACCTTTTGTAATGTTAGTGGCTTTGTTTGTTCCTGACTAGAAATGAGACTTTTCTCTTTGAGATAGTGAGGAGCTACAGAAGTGAAATAAATTTAGAAATGGGAAAAGGACACAGCCGTGGTCTGCATTTAACTAGTTATAAATTGACTTCTCAAAGGTGAAAATCTGGAGATTAATTAATAATTTATCTCGTTTGAATATTCATTCTTGTTGCATTAATGTGCAAACCTGAGGGTAGCTAAATTATATCAGAAATGTGATGTTTGAGTGAACTATTTCTATGTTATTATCTATAGATACAGTCTACAGCTCAGTAGATGAAAGCACATTTTAACATAACCATAAAAATACTATAATTAAAGTTTATAAAGTGGCAAATTTGAACATAAATCCTTTTTAATGCTTTGAGGATTGATTGAGAAAGTTAATGATTTATTTATTTATTTATTCAAAACCATTAAAAATACAATGTGTTACAATTAAAAACTAGAATGAAATATTAACTGTTATTCATATAAATGATTCTCTGTGAAATGCATAATTATGCAAAATGTTGATGTGCATCGTTTTACTGAACAAACAGATAGATGGACAGATGGATGGATAAACCTTTTTAAAGATAGATAGAAGGATGGATGGCACAGGCAACCTGGACATATATGTATATATATCATGTGGTATATTAAAAATCAAAAATAATTGTCTTATAGGATGGTTTAAAAACATTTGCACTCTGGGGTTTAGAATAATTTTTTTCCTCTAGTGGTTGAATAGCCAGAAAAAGAAACAAGTGTCGCTAAGGTCATATAAATAAATGCATTTATAAAGTTCAAGGAGATACACAGAGCTAAAATCACAAGTTTATTGAACAGAACAGGAATAAACAGATTTGAAACTCATGTTTATTGTAATAAATGTTTATAGGATGTTTTGGTAGTAACAATCAGCTAGAAATGGCTTTGACCTTTTAAAGTCCTAGCTTGCACCGATAAACGCTGCAGAGAGATCGAGGCTCTGTCTATATGTTTTATGCAACATGAAGATCTGGAAGGTGAGGAAAGAAAGAGTGTGTGTACAGAAAAATAATAATAGTTGCACATTTCTATTTCTACACTCAACCAAATGTTGGTCATGGTGTTAAATTATATGCCTGTATGTTTGTAATTATCACATAGTTTTATATTCCATTATCCTAACAGATGGGACCCATTCAATCAGACCTACAAGTACTCATTTGTGTGCAATACCAGTCGAATGCACAGATGAATTTTCAAGAAAGGGGGCAATTAGCAGACTAATTAGGAGGAAACGGTGAACATGTTAATCAGTGAGGGAATTTAATTCCATCCCATCCGAGGAAAACAATCACGTAAGATGAACACATTAATTGGAGGTCAAATATTATGTGAATGTTACGAGTCAAGCCTAACTAAAACTCTGGCGTTTGGACTTAAAATGGACCTTAATGCTTATTGTTTCCAGCTGAAAATATGAAGATACAGAATGCTAATTATCGAGTACTGGGACAATAAAGCAAAAATAAATGATACAAGTTAAGGTATCAGGATTCTGGTTAACATTAACAATGACGATGTGAGACGTGCAGATCCTTTGCAAACTTTATTCCAAGACATGGTCAAACACAGGCAGGGTCAAAACATCAGCAAACAGGTATAACACAGACAAGACACAAGGGAAATCCTAAGGCAAGCGTGGGTCTTTGATTGGCGAACAACTTCCAAAGGGCTAGACAAAAGGGGCAATCCAGAAGCATGAGCTAAATTCCAGATGAGGTGCAGAGTCCGAAACAGCAGGCAAAGGGTTAATCCAAGAATCACAGGCAGAAGATCAGGAAACAAACAACAAGGCAACACAAAATGAATAAACTTAGACTAGAACTAGAAACTTGGACTGGAAATGTGGAGTGAACAGAAGTTCATAGACCGGATTCGTGACACAAAGCATCTATTAATCTTAGTATATTTTTACATTTAGTAATACACTATTAAAATCAAAAGTTGTATTTAATCCCCCAGTTTCGCAGACATGGCTTATAGCTAGTCCCAGACTAAAATGCTAGTTTGAGCTTTCTCAACTGAAAATAAATTGCTCTGACATATCTGAAAATATGTCAGTTCCATTGTTCTGTCTCAAGATGCACACATGTAATGTTTTCTTCTAAGGCATTTTTATATAAGCTGCTTAAATATCTTAATTTAACTAAGGCCTAGTCCTGGTTTAAGCTAAGCCCAGTCTGTGAAACCTGGAAAATATATTTTGTTAAATGGAAAAAGTATATTTAATTATTATAATTAATAAAATGATACATACTTTGTGTTAATAAAATATTTGATTTAAAATCATCTATAAATGATATGTAAACTGAGGCTACAGAGTGGTTTCGAACTGATTTTCAACATCTATTAAATTATCACCACATTTACTTCTTAATATTTTGCATATCACACAATTGAAATGCAGTAGCCTTATTACTTATAGAACCTATTTAAATAGAGAAAATAAAAAAGTCAAAAAAGTGTGAGTGTTGAGAGTTGATGTATCATGGTCTAAAGAAAGGCATTTTTCTGCATGCAGATTCAATGTCATAATTTCAGTTAAAACAAATACATACATAAATCAAATAAAATGCTGTGTTTACTTTAAGACCATTCACGTGAGCATATCTGATTAATTTCAACGTGGATAAAGCAACACAACCATGCTTATGTAAAACTGAATTGTATTGCATTGAATATAACAATCTTCTGTGTGTAAGAAAGCTTCTATGAAAACTTATTCTGCTATGTGTGCACTCACCTGTATTTTGCAAAGGCTTTGAACTTGAATCAATCCATGAGAATAAACTGAAATTCTGAAGTACTTGAAGACAACATGCACATGCTGAATCTGTATGAAAGACTCAAGGCCTCTCATAGAGAAGTCGTCAAAGTTTATGGTGTAAAAGTATTTCTACTTCAGCTTCCTTCTCCCTATTTCTGTTTGATGTTTTCATTCAAGCTGTGTCGCAGACATCAGCCTCAGCGCTATGCATCTGAAAGCAAAAACGTAGCGATACAGAGTCGTGCGGTGCTATAGAGTAAAGGCCGACTTTGTTCCCTCTTTGACAGTAATATAGGGGGTCGGCCTGTCAGGGTAGGTACAAGTCTATTTACGAGCCCCCAGCATGCTTCAGAAGTCTAATAGGAAGGCTTTGCTAGATTCACTCTGTTTCCTCGGCTCACCGCGGCCCGTCTTGATCTGCGAAGCAAGCCTCGGGCCAGAGCTGCGACCGCTGCCTGAAAGTCTGCTGAGGAATAATCAATGACAGGCCTGTTTCCTCAATACCACGCCTGACACTTTGTCAAAGAGTATAGCTCATATCTCTGATCCACACATGTGATCTACAGTATGCGCCAAATGAGATTTGATTCCTCAGACAGTAGAGCTTGTGGGTGGCACCGCTTTATTTTAATGCTGGCCGAGTGCTTGCTGGAGCCTGAATAAACAGTGTTGTTGTTTTGCTCGCTGAACATATTGCATTGTATTTGGACAGAGAGGAATTCAGAGTAATGCAGTGGGGTTTCGTGCCAATATAATCAGATAGAAGAAGAACCTACAACTCTTTAAGCTTGTGTGCAACTCCATCGTTAAACTCAGTTCCAATTATTTTTAATATTGTCACAAATGGATGTATTAAGTGGAATGGAAATGGTCCTATGAAATTGCTTATTTCTCACAAAATATGTATTAATTCATTTATTTATATACCGTATGCAAAACAAAAAGCAAAACATATTTTTTACACTTGCAGTGTAGTAACTGAGTTTTGTTTTGTTTGCTTGTTTATTCATTCAATCATGTTATTTATACATAGACCATTAGTGGATACTTATAAATGTACACTTGAAGTGTAGTGAGTAACAACGTTATCATATTTATTTACTTACCAACTTATTTATGCAGTGCATTCAAAGCATGTTTTTTTAACATCTGTTTTCATAACTGGATGTCAGTCATCAAAGTACAGTGTAGCATATTCTGTTAAGAAAGAGAAAACTTTCAAACGTTTCTATTTTGTAATAGCAGGCAGTATGCAGCATATACTCATCTAAATGGTTGGGTATTCCCATAGGAAAGAAAAATCAAAAGTGACATCTCTTTAACATCTCAAATATTTATCCTAGACAGAAATGAGGTTACTTTATAATCAAATGGAGATTTTTGCTTGAGTCTCCTGCTTCTCAAACTTGTCTCCTGAGACAGAAACCCTAACACTCTCACAATGGCCTCCTTTAAAGCTTTAAAAGAGATCTCAATAACATCACACACCGTGCTTAGATCTTTCTTTAATAATCTGGGGGTTTCATATTTGTCTCCTGTAAAGCTTTAGAGGAGATCTCAACAACTGTACAATGTGTGCATCAAGTCCCTTTTTGTATTCTATAACGGGGGAAGTCGTGGGCTAATGGATAGAGTGGGACTTGTAACCCGAAGGTTGCGAGTTCGAGTCTCAGGTCCTGCAGGAATTGTTGGTGGAGTGAATAATCGGTGTACTCTCCACGTCAATACCATGACTGCTCCCCGGGTTGAAGAATATTAATTTATATTTTTTAATCTTACCCAAGACTGAATGCTATCACATTTTCCACAAAAAATATGAAGCAGCACAATTGTTTTCAACATTGATAATAATCAGAAATATTTATTGAGCATCAAATCAGCATATATAATGATTTCTGAAGGATCATGTGACACTGAAGGTTTGATCACAGCAATCAATTATATTTTACTATATATTCGCATAGAAGACAGTTATTTTAAATTGTAACGTTATATATTTCACTGTACTCTTTACTGTATTTTTCAACATCAAAATATTTTGTATACTCTATATGGAGCTCTATTCCTTAAAATGATAGATGTCAGGCTCCTGCAAAGGGACAAATAGGCCTACTGTATATGACCAATAGAAAGGCACCATGAAAACAGTCCACATTCTGCACTATTAAAGTCTAATCTAGACAATACCAGAGCATTGTGTCATATGGACTGATACAAACTAAAAAGTTTTCATAAAACAATTTTCCTCGTAAATTGTTTTTACAATTATTTACTATTTGCCATATGCACCAGAAAATACAAAATATAATGTCAAGAATATGCCCCTCATTTATGGTGCGGTACAGTGTGTTTGCGGACCGGGTTTGGTGGGCCATTTTTTGGCCTCAGTCCACTCCTGCCCAGCCCTATAGGCTAGTATCCACTTTCAGTTTCAGATAATGGCACATTCTTGCTTTCAATCTTACTCTTACTTTTTTCAAGTTAAAGTCTGTTATTGAGCTTTGATTTAGTGCACTCTCAAAAGATTCTGATGTTGTCTGCATGAATATAAAGCTCAGCAGAGTTTCTAATGGAGTCAGTTTGAAACAGTCGATCTTCAACAGTAAAATTGTTTGCATACACAATCCCCTTGTTTTTTGTTGTGTGTTTTTATTTATTTGTATATTCTGAACAGTAGAGCCATTTCAGATAACTTTTTCTAGCGTATTGTCTTACCTTCCTTGTTTTGTTTGTGGGCCTGAAAATTACCAGAGCCCTCATTGTAATGCTAGTTAGATCATAAAGTCATTAAGTCATAAATCAATGCCTGATGTTGCCAGCATGCAGTCTTTTAATTTTGCCTTATGTGAGAGTCCTAATTTATAGTGTTAGCAGTTATTGATAGCAGATGCCATTTTAAGGGATGTTTTGCTTTTTATTACAAGTATTTGATTTAGTATTTGATTTGTTTTGATTTTAAAATGATAAAATGTGATATTAAAATCATTTGTACCAATATTTTACTTATTCACTTTTCAGAATTTGATTTAAATCAGCACAAATGATATATGTATATGTAAGCAGGGGCGTCATTCACTCATTATTTTTGAGGGGGAAGTAGTTGGGGGGTCGTCATGTGACACACAGCAGCCACAATAACACTGATGTTTTATTTTATTTTTCCTTTTTATTCGAAACATTCCCAAACAAATTAACTATATCATGAAATATCTTGATTCTTACCTTTATAGATATTATTAGTAACCTAATAATGTAATCTATTAACTTTGCATAAAAACGATGTTTATGTAATTAACAGATATAGGTGTCATGCCATAAAATATTTTAATTCAACTGACTTTATATTTAATGCGAATTTAACATTGAAAGTTAATGTGAATAAAAACATTGTAAGTTAGGCTACTAATCATAATACTTTTATTGTACAGAAAGAGAGCAAAGAACATTTAGCTACATTATCAAATAACATTTTTACTGACAGTCTAGAGTTCAAGCACTCTCCAAAACTCCCATTAAAATCACTGAAGCTGTTTACAATGAAATTAACATCTTACTTACAGATTCATACACACATTAGCACTTTGTTGTTTCTGAAAAGAGAATTTGCCAGAAAGAGGTATTCAGTCAGCCAGTCAGTGAAGAAAAGACCAGCATTTCAGCGATGACTCATCTGAACACCTCTGATTGGTCATTGCATTCATAAGCTCAACATAATTGTGTGATTGGTTATAATGCGTAGTGCTGTAAAGACGTGTCTGTATATAGCCAGCGAACGCAGATTTGAATTTAGCAGCTGATGCTGTACCGCACTGAACGATCTAATCACACTGGTGTGATTCTATTAAACATAGAACATAGTCATCGCCTATGTTTTGTCTTTTGGAAGCTGCATTCAAAATCCACTTGGCTCAAAAATCACTTTTAATGGGCATGACGCCTCTGTATGTATGTAAACATGTATGTGTGTGTGTGTGTGTGTGTGTGTGTGTGTGTGTGTGTGTGTGTGTGTGTGTGTGTGTGTGTGTGTGTATATATATATATATATATAGAGTGTCTAAGGATTTTCATAATAGAATCTGGATTTTTGAATCATGCTGATATATAGTCGACTGATAGTCGAATCAGATCTTAAAAGTGCTGAGTTAACACATTGTTGGGTTAAACTGTAGACTAAGTGTCGTGTCATTAACAGGTGGAGACCAACATGGTGATGCATTCCTGCACATTTTGTGCCTTGGTGACGAGACAACGACATCCCACACCTTCGCCATTGTTCCGGCCATGCCATTGAAACGAACTTGTTGCTTGAGGTGGTTTATATTTTCAAGTCCTTTTTTGTGCTTGATGATAGCTAAGGTTGTGCTATTTTTAACCCATCATTTTTAGAGTGTATGTTTGAGGGTGGGGCAAAATACATTACCAAGAGTCAGACACAGTCATAATTACTGACGTTAACACACAGGGAAAATGCAAACGGGGTAAATAATGTTTCATGTTTTGATTAAAAGCATTACACGTCAGCGAAACCCTAAGAATTCACTTTTTTGCTTTTACAATAGTGCTCTAATTATAACGTTATGGATTGTAGGCTATATGACAGTAGTTATTAATGTTCTGCTTTTCTGTTTTGAGCATGCGCGCTGAAGATGACCAGTTGAATGAAGCATATAACAGCAGGTTTTTAATTAATGGGATTTATCTCATATAGAATATGCTTAGTTATTTATACAACATAGCGTTAATATAACAACTTATATATCATATATGCACAAAATGCCCCGAATGCATGAATGTGTCTGCGCGGCTTTCAAGCAACAGTACAGAAACACGACAACTAAACTTAAACAATTCACAGCGCTTTATTATAATAGTGTTCTCATTATAATGTTATGTTTATATGACAGTCCCAGTCATAGTCATTAATATTATGCATCGTTGTTTGTCCTGTTCACGCAGTATGCTGAAGAGATACCGTTGTACTACAATGATGCGCTATACTGCACGATAACTCAACCAAATGCATCTTATACGAGATAAATAATAGATAGGCCCACACGATATATATAAACCAGTTGAAATGTTATGAAATCACTTGTACCCTACTTGATCGAAAAAAATCCAGTCTTTCACTCTGCCTGTGTCAGTTTGAGTCTTGCTAAAGATTTCAATCCATGCCACCAAGATCCTTCTGTCGGTCACGGATCATGGAAAGTGAAACTTAAATCTGTGGGGGTGGTTGGATTTATTCACACACATTAAAATATTTATTTAAAGCTTCTTTCTTTACATATTCTTATTTAAAGCATTGTCACAATAGGCTGCACATAAACTTATTGGGAGAAAACTGGTAGTTCTATGTGAAATCAGATATTGAGCACCCCATTATAGCCAAAATGGCATGATCATAACACCCCGCGAAGTCATGGGGGCAGTCGTGGCCTAATAGATAGAGCGTTGGACTTGTAACCCGAGGTTGTGGGTTTGAATCTCGGCTCCGGCAGGAATTGTCCACGACTGAGGTGAGACCCTTGAGCAAGGCTCTGAACCCCCAACTACTTCCCGGGAGCCGCAGTGCCGGCTGCCCACTGCTCCAGGTGTGTGTGTACTTGAATGGGTTAAATGCAGAGAACACATTTCACTGCTGGTTATACTCTGTATAATTGTGTATTTGACAAAAAAATAAAAAAAGAATATTCCACTGTGAGATTGGGAGTCGAATCATGCTCCTTCTATTGAAGCATCTAATCGTTGACTATTTGGGGTCACCCCTGATATATATATGTCATGGCTAAAAATATCAGCACCCTTTGTAAATATGATCAAAGAAGGCTGTGAAAATTAATTGTTAATTCCTTTAATCTTTTATTAAAAAAAGATAAAAAAAATAATTGGATAATAAGAATTTAAAATGCAGAGAAATATCATTATGAAATAATTTGTTTTCTAATACACGTTGGACACAATTATTGACACCACTAGACATTCTTATGAGTAAAATATCTCTGAAGTATAATCCCATTCATATTCACAATTTTGAGCACTCCAGGATAATTATGAATTATCCAGCAATGGCTTCCTGTTTCACAGAAATATAAATAAGAGGGAAAACAAAGTCCAAATTCATCCATCACAATGAGAAAAATCAAAGAATATATTTCTGATGTGCAGCAAAAGATAATTGAGCTTCACAAATTAGTGAAGTGGCTTTAAGAAAAGAGCTAAAATTCCCATTTCCACCATCAGGGCAATAATTAAGAATTTCCAATCAACAGAAAATGTTACGAAACTGCCTAAAACATGACGCCTGTCTATATCATCCTAATGCATGGTGAGGGGGAGAGTTTGAGTGGCTAAAGACTCTCCAAAGACCACAGCTGGATAATTGTAGAAAATAGTTGAATCTCGGGGTCAGAAAACCTTACAAAAAATGTCAAACAGCACCTACATCACCACATGTTGTTTGGAAGAGTTTCAAGAAAAAATATCCTATCTCATCCAAAAACAAACTCCAGCATATTCAGCTATCAGACACGACTGGAACTACAAATAGGATTGGCTTCTATGGTCAGATGAAACTTTTTATGAGCTTTTTAGCAGCAAGCACTCAATATGGGTTTGGTGCATACAGGGATGAAACAGTACCCCATCTGTACAATGAAATATACTGCTGTATTCTTAATGTTGTGGGCCTATATTTCTGCTGAAGGTCCTGGACATCTTGTTTAGACACATGGCATCATGAATTCTATCAAATACCAAATAAGTGACTGACTCTGTTAGAAATCTTATAATTCATCCTGTCCAGGTTAATGACAGGCACATCAAGTCAAAACAAACATCAATACAACACAAAACAAATTGATATGTTTTTGGAGAAGATGCTACAGTGTGGTAACTGGTGAAGCTCACCGTCCTGGAGCTTTTGTTTCTGACGATGGTAATGGTGTGAACAGCTCGATATTTATGTGGTTTTTTAACACATCGGGCTGGTTAAACAACATGGCAAATGTGGTTTCAGTGTAGTCTGAATAAAATCAAGGTGAAATAATGCAGAGTGAGTTTGGGTGTCTTAATGCGCGTTGCTTTAAAATGCATTAATGTTAATATTTTGTTTTATGATTTCAATTGACATTTAACTTGCAGATATGCTATCTTGAATGAAGCTGGGATTGTGAATGTCTCACGCGCAAAAGGTAATAAATGAACACATTGGGACTTAATTTGTCTCTGCTAGACCATAAACAGAAAGTAAAACAGTCTCATAATACTGTGGTAAAATATCAGGCCAACAGACTAAAAGTTTTTTACCCATATTCTGGGATCAGCCTGTTGGGTCATTTTATTGTGTTGTTTTTAATATTTGTATCTAGGTAATGGGTAGTTTTTCTGCACTCTGGGTTATTATTATTATTTTTTTTTACCCATGCGCTGGGTAATTTTTCTGCAATATGTTGTAATATTTTAATATTTTAGTTTTAAATATTACATTTTTTTATTTTTATTCTTTTAACCCAAATGCTGGGTTCAGCTTTTTGGGTCATTTTATTGTGTTGTTTTTGAAATTGTAATATTTTAAATATTTTAGTTTTTAATATGCTGCCCTGAACTAGAGCTGAAAGCATTCCAGCTGGAACACCAGAGTTATCCTTGAACCAACCCGTTGAGAAAGGACAAGAACTACACAACACTTCTCGTTGTACTTGTCTCTGTCTTTTCTGCTCTATTTCCATGTTTCCATGGCCTTCGGTCCGCTGGGGCTTCATCATTCCATGGTCGGGCTAACAGTAAATCCTGTGGGGAACTAGTGAGTATCAGGGATTTCTGTGAGTATTTTTCCACTACTAACTTACTAGATACAATTCCCGCTCCGGCATCACTGTCTTTGAAATTTGCTAAGTTTTCCCTTTAATTATCTTTTGTCCCCCGTGCCTTATAGATCATAAAGTTATGAAGGGCCTACGGCTCTCCTTGAGAGACGTGTCATATGCTCACTGATTTCTTGAGTGTGGGATGTGTTATGAAACTATTTCATCTTTCTGTCCAGGTTAGGAGTTTGACAGGCACATCAAGTGGCGAATAAACATCACAATACGCACAAACAAATTGATATGTTTTGGAGAAGATGCTACAGTGGTAGCGGTGAAGCTCAGCCGTCTGGAGCTTTTGTTTCTGACATGGTAATGGTGTGGAACAGCCGATATTTATGTGGCTTTTTTAACACAGTCGAGCAGGAAAACAACATGGCAAATGTGGCTTTTCAGTCGCTGAGTCTAAGAAAAATCAACTGGTGAAATAATGCAGAGTGAGTTTGGGTGTCTTAAGTGCGGTTGCTTTAGGGGAAATGCATTAAGGTCGTAATACTCTTTGTTTTATGATTTCAACTTGACATTTGACTTGAGGATATGCTATCTTGAATGAAGCTGGGATTGTGAATGCCTCTCACGTGCTAAAGGTAATAAATGAACACATTGCGGACTTAATTTGTCTCTGCTAGACCATAAACAGAAAGTAAAACAGTCTCATAATACTGTGGTAAAATATCAGGCCAACAGACTAAAAAAAGGTTTTTTTTACCCATATTCTGGGATCAGCCTGTTGGGTCATTTTATTGTGTTGTTTTTAATATTTGTATCTAGGTGATGGGTAGTTTTTCTGCACTCTGGGTTATTATTATAATTTTTTTTACCCAGGCGCTGGGTAATTTTGTTTTATAATAAAATATTACATTAATATTTTTACCCAGGTGCTTTATTTTTAACCCACATGTTGTAATATTTTAAATATTTTAGTTTTTTTATATGTTTTTTTTTTTACTTGTATTTTTCTTAACCCAAATGCTGGGTTCAGCTTTTTGGGTCATTTTATTGTGTTGTTTTTGAAATTGTAATATTTTAAATATTTTAGTTTTTAATATGTTTTTTTTTTTTTACTTGTATTTTTCTTAACCCAAATGCTGGGTTCAGCTTTTTGGGTCATTTTATTGTGTTGAATGTTTATACCCAGGTGCTGGGTAGTTTTTCTGCACTCAAAAAAAAAAAACAGATTTTAATTAATTTAGATATTAAAATATGTTCTCAAAATTTGTGCTGTTTGTTTATGGGTAGGTTCTGGAGTCAGTCATGGCATCTTTCAGCTACAAGTGATTTTTAATTTCCAGCCCACTTTAAGCCAGAAATATAGTCATTTTTAAATAATCGGACTTAAATAAAATAACCTCTGTCCAGAATGCATGTGTTCTGTCCAATATTTACCCAGTGCTGGGTTGCCAAATAACCCAAGTTGGGTTGTTTTTAACCCAGCATTTTTAGAGTGTAGCTTCTTCATATTCAATCTTTTTATAATACAATACAGCTATGATACAGTATTTATTGGCAACATGGATGAGACATCATTGATATAAAGTCAACTATTTGGTGAGCCAGAAATAATGTACAGTTCAGGAAATGTGATAAAGATGGGTATTTTTCAGCTCAGATTAATTTTCATTACTAATTAAAGGTCACTTCTGGTTATAATTAAGTTTTTTTTTTCTACACAACAACAAAACCATGTTTCAATGATTCAGTGATTCAGTGACTATTTCAGGACTTTATGTTGTTGTTATTTTATTAGTTTTCCATAATAATAATAATAATAATTTTTCATTCATTCATTCTCAGTCTGTGGTTTGATTAGTTTTCATTGTATGTAAGGAGCAGCTTAGATATTCAGTATTTCTGGGTTAAAAAAACAACAACAACAAAAAACAACAGAGGTGCAAGTGAAATTGTTTTTGGATACATATACAGTAGATTTCATGCTGAATCGAAGTTGAAAAAGGATTCTGATGGTATGAGCCGTACACAAGCAGCACAAGTATGTGTAAGGTACATATTTGTATGTCAGGCGGATGAAAGCTAAAAGTGCCCCTTGTGTGCAGGGAAAGCTGTGTTGTTGTCAGACTGTATCAGACACTCTCAAGCATGCACAGAGTGAGCGCACAAGGTGTAGTTTCACAGCTGTGCCTCCAGCAACGTATGGGACAGCAGTCACGCTGGATGAGAGTCTGCCTTCAAAACAGTCAAAACAACGTAACTGAGACCTGCTGGCAAAAGGCAGAAATGTCAGAGCCAGTAGGCCGAGAGAGTTATTTCTGCTGCACTTCAGTTGCCAGGTAGATTCAGAACCCAAAAAAGTTTATTCACAATTTATGACTCTTGTCTGGAGTTTCAAGACATGCTTTACTATGAATTTGTTTGTTTCAACGTTAAAAGTCCAAATACACATCTAGTCGCAATAAAATCGTTACTTAATGATTACAACCACCCCACAACACTCTAGAAATACCACACCAACAGTGCTTAATAGTAACTGATTATATGTAATCTGAATTATGTACTCCGATTCCAAAAATGACTTGTAAAGTTGTAATTAGATATTACATTTTTAAAATGCTCATAATTAGATTAGTTACTTTTTATGGATTACTCGATTACATATTACTCATAATTTATTGATTCATCCCAGTCCTTTTTTCCTCTTGCTTAATGTAGCACTTCCATGAGACTAATAATTGTGCAAGATATTAAACACAGCCAATGCATAGCATGACATACTGTGTCTTCATAATTTTCAGTGACCTTCACTAATTATTCATATTAGAAGTCTGGACTAAAAATAGTTACAACCTGGAATATATTAAATACCAGTTAAATATTGTTTTCATGTTTATTAACAGTTGTTAATGCTTTTTTGTGCTTCTAATACTTTAATAATTTAACAACATAATTGACATGTTCTCTGAGGTCAGAGGTACCAATCTCACATTGAAAAGTTATTCTATTTGATACTATTCTATTCAACACCCTAGAGTTTTTTGTTTGTTTGTTTTAATGGTAAACGGCTACTATGAAACACTGTAATAACTGAATTGTTCAGTTCATATTTTACAATTTGACACTAATGTGTAAATGCCTACTGTCTTGTAAAGAAAGTTTATAAGTGTGTGGGAACAGACTTACCATGGCAAACACTAATAATAGTGTTATTAGACATAAGCGAGTGAATTAGAGATCTATTCAAAACAGGAAGAGATCCGTTAGATAATCAGACGGCTTCATGGGCAATCAGTGTCTTTTTCTCTAGTCTGGTATGTTCTTGCATTAACAGCCGAACCAATATTACATAAGTCTGGAGATGCTGTGAGAAACTCTCTGTGTAACGTGTAATGCCATCTTTATCACAGTGATTTCACAGCGCGTGTCAGATTTCTCAGCGTTGTCCATACCTATGGCTGTTGTGTTCAGTATGTGATTCATTGTGGTTTGTTTACAGGCAGAGTCTGATGTATTTCCCTTTAGAAATAAAAAAGGATTAGACAGTAGCTGTGTCCGAAACTGCTCCCTATCCACTATATAGTGCACTTTATCGGGTGTCAGCCATTTTGTAGTCCTGTCCGAATTCTGAGTGAACGACTTCATTCCCTACATTCATTCACTACTTTTTACCCACAATGCATTCTGTTTTAGAGTGTACAACCGATGTACACTCGCTGAAGCACTTTTTCCCACAATCCAATGCGGAGAACCGACGATCTGGTAGAGAGAGAAGGAGCGAGTGAGTTTGAATGAGAGATGCCGTTTAAATTACATAAATGATACTAATTTGGTTGATATTTAAAAATGTTTGTTGGTAGCATATTCATTCTGAATCAACAGTTGCCTGAGGGCGCTCTACGCCATTGTCATCTTATCTGAGTGCAAAAATGCTGCTCAGGAGAGTTTCAAGATACTACAAACAATAAATACATAAAATGATGAAATGATGATGCTAAAGTACGTTTATTTTTGTTGAAAGTATTTTAATAGTATTTAATGATTATGACCATATTACAAAACAAATTAAACCACAAAGCTGATTACAATATAAAGTCATTTTATGTGTTATTGCTATTAATATTATTTTCTAAAATAACGTACATGTAATATAAAAGTACATTTGTGATGAAGATGTTTTTGCAACAGCCAAGTCTCACGTGCAGTGTACACGTCACTGTCCAAATCCGTTCACTTCATTTCATTCACTCCTTCTGATATAGTCCACTCAAATGCCTTACACTATAAAGGGATTAGTGAATGAGTGAACGAGTGAGCGATTTCGGACACAGCTAATGTTTCGTTAGCCTGTAGCATGCAGTAAACTTACAACTCTTATTAGTATTGTGTGAACTCCTAGCTTGTTTGTGTCTCTTGGTTAGAGAACAATGAGGCATGGAGCGCAAAATAAAGCAATAAGCCCCACGAAGCCGTGGTTTACAGTGAACTTACAACAGCTAAGGGGTGTTGTTACCATGGCTTCATCGGGCTTATTGCTTTTATAAAATGGTTATTCCATATATGTAGTAAGATTTCACAAAATAGAACAGAGCAAAAAAGTGTAAAGATTATTCGTCTGCCAAACAATGTAGTTCCTCAGAAATGGTTGTGGTTCCAACCATAGACATATATAGATGCCCTATTCAACCGTTCCAGGCACATAGATGCGGCCGCCATCTTGGAATGGTATTTTTGACATCATTCACCATACTGTAGGTTTGCACAGAGCCGTTGAGCCATTCTGTGCATGATTGTGGCATCTTTCGAATATTCAGCAAATACTATTGTGAATGACGGCAAGTTTACCGCTACAATATGGCAGATGGCTTACCTATAGCGGCCCATAGAAACGGTCGCTGATGATGCTTCTACGTGTATATATATATATATATATATATATATATATGATTCCAACACAGTGGTTGTTCATTCTTGAGAAATCACTTTCTCAATAATGTATTTAACCCTAATCTTACTGCTACTTCTGTATCCGATTTTGATTGAGCAGAAATCTGTAGAGGAAATGCAGCGATACGTAGGTAAAATAACTGACGAAAACGCACTGTTATTTGCATCCTTCACAAACAACATTTGCACTGTAAAAAGCAGTAATGATACCTTTTAATGTTGACAACCATATAATTAGCTTGGCATGTGGTAGGAAAAAGGTTTGCACACTAGTGTTCCAAAAAGCCACTTTGAAACTACTTTCCTGTTATATTATTTATATTTTGATTTATTTGATATCCGTCCTGATTGGAGATCCTGAGATCCTGATTGGCCGCCTCCTAATTGGTCTGGTTCGGGTTCCAGTGAAAAGGACCTCCTCAAACGTTCTAGAAGGCCGAATGTGTGCCATTGTTTTGCTTTGATTTAAATTCCTCTGTGATTGTGTATGTGTGCTTTGAGAAATGAGCTTTTGTTCTAGTTAACTTCTAATTATATTAGTAAATATTTAGTTTAAGGGAAGTAGGGAGTGTGACGCCATTTCTTATATATATATAAATAGTTTGTTCCATGTTTTGAGTTAAGGGAGTTAGGGATATTGTGTTGTATATTTTTATGTTGTGCTTCTATTTTGGTAAGGGGATTTAGAGGGTATATTAAAACCAGTTATTTATGCTTGTTACTATTACCCTTTGTTACTATTTTTCATTATAAATTTGTTAAGAAATGTACTTTTTGCTTGATGCTATCTTGGGTGTGAGCACACATTTCATTTATGTTATGGCTGGCCCTAGACGGGTCGTAACAATATGTTATGAACAGAACTGTGATATTTTAAACATACTGAAATACTTTAGCCGAGGAGCGGTGTTTCTGATATCAGTGAGCGAGGATTGGAGCGGGAGCGGGCATTGGTAAACCTGGAGCAGTGCCGGAGCGGAGTGATTATTGAATCCTTGGAGTGCGGAGGGGAAATTGCTGCCGCTACACTCCGCTTACATACTCTGGACCGAACTATCTGTTTTATAAAAGTAGTTTTAAATCATTAATTATGCCTTGATATGTGCCTTATAATGCATTGTACAATCTCATTAATGATTGTAACCACAGTTAATACATTATAATATTTAATGCATTTTAAATTTGATTATAATTATTTGCGACAATATATTATGTATCGAAGCCCATTGTGAATAGTTATAATGCATTGTACCATCTAATAACCCTTTATAATGCATTATACATAAATTCTTTAAGTAAACTGTTATCCATGTTTTTATTAATTTAATTTTTATTTTATTTAAAAATTCTATGTTTTTTTTTTTTAATTAAATATTTATTTTAAACTGTTACAAAAAGTTCCTAAATACTGGTAAAAACCCTGATTTAAATGCATTTGAATTTTTTAGCAATAAAATAAAATACAAATAAAATATACTTAGTTCCAGCTGTAACGGCACACACGAGTATCATTTACCTCTTGTCATTACAAACTTTTGCCAATTCATACTTGGATGTGAAATATTTGGCAACCAGTGACATCAAACATGACATATGCATCTACTTATGATTTATGTTAAAGCAAGGAAATCATACCTGTTTGAGATCACATGAGCCAAAATCAAAATCCATGTGAAGCAGTCCTTTAGCCTTTCCTTTCACGTGACACCCTTTGCACTGAATATTTGAAATAATTCTTGCACATGCAGCTACAGACCTCGTGCAAATAAATAAATCACATTAATCTGAGCAATTAATTTTAAGCACCTCGGAAATATCTGTTGGGCAACAATTAAGGTTCCATTTACAGGATTCAGCGGAATTGATTGTGTTCCAGAAGGCCCTTATAAAGAACACCATCAGCGAATGTGATTAAGGCCGCTGCAGTGCAGCAACGTTTGCCATTTTCTGCAATGTGATCAAACGCAGGAAGGTCGTCGCTTTGGAAGACGTGTCACATTGTACCCCGTGACTTCGCTTCCTTTGTACTGGTAAATTATGATTCCCCTCCTCGTGTGTCTCGCTTCTCTTTTATCACTAAGATTTCAGGAAGCGTGGAGCAGTTAATGGCTGTTGTTGTTAAAACATTGGGACATCTCTGCGTGATGTACTTTTATCAGTGCTGCTGACAGCTTTAATTAGCGAGAGTGTTTTCGGGTGTACGAGAGAGAGCAAGAAACAGAAGCTGCTTCTTATTTCTACGGCCGAGGATAGAGCTTGCGGCTTTGGCTTTGTTCAGTGTTTGGCCAGAGAGACGACAGGCTTCAAAAGGCCTGACAAGCGTGGAAGCAGAAATGGGATCATTAATGAGGGTGAATTGATCCCCCAGATATGCTTTCATACTTGTCCTCCTCTAGAGCATTGTTTACAATTCTAAAGACTTAAAGCAGCCCAAACTTTGTCCTTTTGGGATAATACTTTAGACTAGACAACCACAGCACAATAGAGAACTGCAAAGATGGAGACACAAAGATGGTACACAAATAGAGACATCTATGAAGAATTAAGTCTTTTTTTATTTTTTTTTTACAACAGTGAATGGTCTTGTGCATAAATCTAAGAAAACACACGAATATTACTAATAAATATTAAACGTTTTTTTCAGATTTATATTCTAAACTAAGCGATTACAAAAAACTTACTTTTATGTTTATTACTTGAATAAAAACAAATGTACTTAACATAAAATAATACAAATCTATTGATTGGTTGAGTATAATAAATACAATCATCACTACAGCACTGGTGAAAACTAAAGATAACTCAATATCATTTTTGAGCGGAAATAGGGCAGTATAGGGTTGCATAATGTAACCACCAAAATAATTAATCTAGTAATAAATAGGACTTTATACCAGAAAGGGTACAGAATCGGATACAGAAACTATACAATTCAGTATTTTGTCTTTTACACACACACACACACACACACACACACACACACACACACACACACACACACACACACACACACACACACACACACACACACACACACACACACACAAATGGTCTGGTGCTTAAATGTAAGAAAATATTAACCCTCAAAACCAGCATCAAATTAATAAATATTATATTTATATTATAAATGGACTGCACTTTTTAAACACTGGACATTAAATAAACATCTAAAATAAATAAATAAAACAAACAAACAAATGAATAGTTTTTTAGCCTTAAATGAATTTGTCAGTCAGCAGGGGGTTTTAGTATTTGAGAATTGTTTATTTTGTCGCTATTGATTAATTAATATTTTTCTATTTTGAATGACCATTTTCTGTTTACTTTTGAATTTAATCTATTTATTGGTTGAGTGTGATCAATAGTGTGTCAGTATTAGTGTGTCTATATTACAGCACTGATAAAAAACAAGAAAAACAATGTGATTATTTACTTGCCAATTTAAATCATTAATTTTGAGGAAATGTGCAGTAACAATTACCAATGCAAACCGATAATTAGAATCGGGCTCCAAAGAACATCCAGTGGATTTAATATAATTATGAGCTTTGACGTCAGACTTCAAAACTCCTGACATGCATGGACGCAGATAATAGATCATTTATGAAGGTGAATTGATCCCCAGACATGTTTGTATATGTGGTCATCCTCTAGAGCTTTGTTTCCTAAAGACTCAAAGCAGCCTGAAGTTTGTCCTGTTGAAACAACCCTTTCTACCAGTCAAGCTCAAAACAGACAGTTACTGAAAATCCCGTCGAAAAGCAGAACGAGAGATGTGAGAAGCTGTGACCTCCTCCTCTTCCTCTGCCCTTCACCTCTGCATATCAAGAAAGGAACCAACACAATTTCCCTTCCTTTATGAGACTGATGCATACAATTTGAGACCCAGTCAACCCTGCTGTATTTTACTGCTTACCCAGCCAAATGAAGACCAAATCCTTTTCAAACTCTTTTCCGAGAATTTCTTCCCACTCCGAAGACACTCATCAGGTTTACAATATGGGTTTATCAGCAGCAATACATTGCCAAATGACTCTAGACCCTGCAATTTTCTTCTTTTATGTGCCAGAGAACAGAAATGTTTATTTGTGTGTGTGTGCGTGTGTGCACATATATATATATATATATATATATATACATACCCAAAGTAACTAAAGAAAACAATTTAGCAGCTATGAACACATAATGTCAAACAAAATGACATTTAGTGGCTCCAAAATTGACCAATGCAGCATAAAATAAATATTAAATAATTCATACATATTCATATGTACTCTAGTTTATGTAAAATGTGGTTCCATCACACATGCATTTTATTTCCATATTTGCTTAAAAAAACGTAATATAATCATGAAAAAAAAGTTTTAGTTAAAAACTAAAACTTAAATAAAAATGTGAATTTTACAATTTTAATTTAAAGAAAAAAAATTTCAACTAAAATAAAAAATGCAATTAAAACTCAGTTTTAAAATAAAACTATAGTAGTATTTAAGTAATTCTGAATATTATGTACATTATTTATATATGAACATATTTACAGACATACATATTTTTTAAAGTTCTTAATCTATAAACATCTGTTTATTTATAAATATAAGTTTATTTTGATACTAAGTATACATGAATATTTTACATCTGTTATATCTGTAGCTGTAAATGTACTATTGCTGAATTTGTAGATGCTGCTTGTACGTATATTTCAGCATGTGCCCATACTTACAATAAATAAATAAATAAATACAATGCGTATGTATTTGTGTAAACAATGAAAGCTGTGTGAATTTTATTGCATTAAATAACAAAACATCAAGAGGCAAATGCTGCCAGATCTTTTCTCTTCACTTCATTGTTCTTCATTATTTTTGCTCTATGGTTTTAATTAAACTGCTGATTTGCCAGATTAACTAAATATTTATTTGATCACACTCACTCTGTATGTTTCACAAAGTAACATGTTTTTTTTATCTTCAACAATTGATTTATCTTTTTTTGCTTGAAATCTGTGATTGTATCTTCTTTAAAAAATGGCTCTTGTATTATTATCTAATGCAATGACAGTTGTTTAGGTGTCAAAGTATGTTTTTTTCCGCACCATTGAAGTTGGAGCAAAGACTAAAGCACTCCATCATAAGAAGTTACAGAACTTATGGATAAAGTGGAACATTCTGATTGAAGCTCGACTCCAAAGACCTCGGGCAGTGGGCCAGGCACCGGCTCAAAATACATCTGGTATCTCTGCGTGCTGTACAGCCTGGGACAGTTCCTTTGCATGTGATTGAGATGTTAGTACATCCAGAACGTTGCTGGATTTGACAGAAGATCAATATTAGAAATCGTAATTAGTGGTGCTTGCTAGAGCAAGAATCACTTTTACTATTCCTCATGCATACAGTTAGAGACTTTACTTATTCTCCAAACTCCGATTATTCAACTTTTTGAAATGCAGAAAACAGATAAAGCTTTTCCAAAAGATCAGATTAAAAACATATATCTGGCAGCCAAAAATATATCTTAGAATTACATTAAAGAGGAACCTGAATAACTGTGAAAAAGTGGTATTTTTGACAATTTAGTAAACAACCAACGTATAGCTATATGCTGTAAGAAGACCTTAGAAACCACCGAGTAGCGTTGTGGCAGTGCATTTTTCACAGATAAAACCAACTAAACCCATAAAAAATGAAATGAAATGAAAACCTTACTTGAAATAAACGTTAACTGCAAAATAAATAGTTTTATCCACATATTGTTTTACAGCTAGCTGTCACAGACACATTTCTACATTTATTTTAACTTGATATACTAAAACAAACAAAAACAAAAAGCAAAAAAATAATAATAACAAAAGTTAAATATATAAACATAAATGAAATTTTGTTTGTGTTTTTTAGTCTATGTATAGGTTAACATTTATATACAGTATATTTATAGTCAAGATCTGTCAGTATGTTAGTTGTGTATAGGTTTATACTGTTTTACTTCATTGTTGTATGTCTGTATTCATGTAGCACCGTGGTCCCGTGAGGCACGACGTTTCGTTATGATATAGCCTTGATGAGCATTAGAAACTTATTTAAAATACATAAAAATCTTACTGATCCAAAACTGTTAACTGGCTGTGTGTGTGTGTGTGTGTGTGTGTATACATATATACAGTACATACATACATATACACACATTGATACATATATGCGCTACTCACATTTTCAGTGGACACATTTGTTTTAGCTAAACTCCACATATATTGTACATTAACACTTTTTGCATTTCGTCTTTATCAACCAAATATTTATAAATCGACATGAGCGCAAGTCTCCCACGGTGTTCTAAAAATGAGTGATTAGTGTGTAACCTATATGCAAATATTTACAGTCATTTGCGTCTCACACACTAGTTTGAAACAAGCAGAAGACCACTCATGTTAACTACTTCAACATTTGGTGTACCAGTGCAGGAGAGCAGCCTGACATCGCTGCTAACCGCTGCTAACCTTTTTTTCATCGATTTTTACATAACCTCATCAAAATATGCGATATGGAATTCTACTTTTTTTGGGGGGTGTAGTTTAAGTTGAAATGACTTATTCAATTACGTTGATAAAACAAAAACTAAATAAGTAAATAAAACAGCAACTTAACTTTAGTTTTTAAGTTGAAGTAGTTGAAATGTACACTTTGCCTGATCTCATATCTCAATAAAAAATATAATTTTCATCAAATTCAGCTAACCTGAGCTGCTATCCACATTCATTTTAAAGCTCTGTACTATTACTTCATGTTCACATTTGTGTCTATTTTCCTTCTAAATAAATTTCAGGACAAACATCTGAAACGAGGTCTATTATCGAATGAAACAGTTCATGAGCGATGAAAGAGCAACCTGCGAGCACTGAAACGGCCCTCTGAGATATGCAATGACTGGTCATTTTCAGCATCGATGCTGAAAACATACTATTCGGGCCTATATTGCTCTTGGCATACACAACGTCAAAATCAATTCCCAGCATGGACAAACAACTCCTGTGGTCAGCGCACTCAAGCTCTGATTTTACAGGCATTCAGCAGCTAAGCAGAAGATAAGTGGCCATCTATCCGCTCGCTATGTGCGCTGTGTCTTTACGATGGAGCAGGATGGTGTATTTTTCTCAATCAGAGGAGACAGCCATGTGGTCAGAGGAGAGGCACAGATGGAGGGGAAGGATGCTGGAGACCACAGCACTGAATCTCCCTGCTGGGAACTACAGGAGACTAACAGCCAAAACACACACACAAAAGGAAAAAGACAAAGCAAAAGACCGCACTTAAACGGTGACATTTTCAGCTCACGTTTTGTCCAAAAAGAAAACATTTACTCGCTATTATGGCATTATCTTTGTGCACTTTTGAATACAATGAAAGTGACCTGAGACTTTTAAGCATCAAAAAAGCACTGTAAAGGGATCTGTGAACTGTATTACAATTGACTGAAGTCATAATAACTGTATGTGAAGAACAGAACTGAACTTTAGTTATTCACTGAAAAAGTAGGTCTCAAATTTAATTTGGGCTTCTGAATATTTAAAACTGCCACATTCCTGCAACCACAGAGATCAATTAAAAGACATGAATAATGGTTTTCAGCATCTATCATCTACATCGAAACCTGGCACGATAAGTTTAAATTTGCATGACAAGATCTGTGCAGCCATGCGCTGTACGAAAGAAATCTGTAGAAAAGTGAATAATGTCCTGACTGAAAATGAACAGCAGTTTACAGATATATTATTATTAAACTAATTCAATGCATCATTCGAAATATGGGTAAAACACACACACAAACAAACACACACATTAGTATTATTATTATTGTTATTGTTATTATTATTATTGCAACTTCAATATTACAAAAATATTTTTGATTATAATTTTCTTTCTTTTTTATTACTCCCCCCTTTTTATTTGATACAACACAGTAAAATGCATGAATGCTTTTGTTTTAAAGCGAACAAATTATTGAGGCATTATAGGAATATATTGCTTTTTTATCTACTGCATTTTAGGTTATTTTTGCTTCCATAACTTGTCTTCTTTCAGACTAGTGAAAGGAAAATATCCAGAATATACATTTAACTTTATTTTATTACAATATCTTTCAAATGCCATTTTCTCAAGATTATTTGTTTTCTCTCCAGAAGAGTCAGAAATCTCCACTGACATAAACCAAACTTTACATATTTATCTATATCTATATTCTGAAGGGATTTACCTGCTTTATAGAATATTTTACTCCTAAAACATAGTGACTTTGACAGTTGACACTATTTTCTGATTTAGGAAATTGATAAAAACAGAAACGCAAAACTTGTGAAACTTTCTAATGTGTCAACAATATTAATCTGGCCCGATCCAATATTCAGATTTGTGTTGTGGATGTGTATGCAAATGAGTGCATATATAATTAGATACAGCATCATTTGCGTATTTAAAACAGCATTTTAGAAAACTTGCAATAAAAAATGTAAGGTCTTAACATACTGTGATTAATCAACAGGGGAATTATCTGTTTGAAAATATGCTAAAAATGCTCCATAATGCCGACAGTGAATATCGCTGTTTTCATAGTAACTGTATGACAGTAAAAGTGTTAAAGGTCAAAGGTCTTAGAAATGAACTTAACTTAATCCTGTGGTTTTGTTGTGTGCCTGAGTTTTATTTGCTGAGCACTAGCTTGTAAAATCCAACTTCAAACACTGTGACAGACAGCAGACCTGCGGCATCTGCAAAAGGACAACTCGCCTTTATTATCCCGATAAGGGAGGGATGTGTTTGGAATTCCTGGAAATAACAAATGCTCAGCAAGATACAGATTGTAAAGAGGTGTTTTTATTCATGAAACTACCAAGAGTAGCGCTTCCTCGCATTTAAAATATTGCAAACGGAACAAACTTTATCCTGATATTCTTGGGCCGGATGATCACGCACTTAAACTGATATGCAAAGTAAATCACAACAAGCTTTTTTAGCCGTAAACTCTGTCTGTGGTCTTGGTTTACCTGACAGCCCGTGACTACCGTACGTACCGCTGTACGTGACATCTTCACATTTATAGGGATAAAGGGAGTTAGGACTGGAGATAAGACTCCACTGTCTGTCAACCTTGAACGTTAAAATGAATTACCTAAAATAAAACAATTTTAAAGTAGATGACCTGACCTTTTATGCATCACATTGCACCTCACCTCCAAAATCGGAGGAAAGAGAAGTGGAAAATGAACTGAGAGGAGAGGGAAAGCTGGGTTGTCTGGATATACACACTCAGAATATGTTCTCATTCATTGCATTTCTACAGTAAAACGTTTTAATTCAAGTTTTAATTAAGTAAAGTCAATTTTAGTCTGTGTCTGTATTTATTCTAGTGTACTTTGAAATGTTGCAGAATCATAAAATCATAACATTTTTAACTGTAAAAATTGAATGAGTGTTACTGTGAAATGGACTATACATTTGACAATAAATGTATTAATTCATCAATTAATGAATGAATCAATCAATCAATCAATCAGAAAGGGTTATTGTGAACTAAAGTTCAAAATAAGAAATATTTTCATTATACATTATGAAGACACATTGTGAAATGTGAGATTAAAATTGTATTGACAAGTACAAAATCATATTGTGAGCTATAGTTGCAATTATGAGAAACAAGGTTGTTACTTTATAAATTATAATTCATTACATTTTTGTTTGTTTGTTTGTTTAAATATGAGGCAGAAACAGGCTTTCATTTAAAAAAGTTGTCTAAATGAATTAGATGCCAGAGCAAACAAACAAAACAAATACATCAAGTTGTTTAATTATAAAATGTATTATATTCAAATATTGTAAATCATTTATTGTGAAACTTACTGATGGGCCACTCTTAATGCCACATCGAGCCTCATCCATAAGGACATTTATTTTGTATAAATCATTATTAAAATCATTATTTCATAAATGGTCAAGGCAATGGCACATTTTTAATAAGAACTGATGTATAATCGATTTACACTAAACATTAATTCTGCTCATACTTCATGAATGAAGCCCGATGTCTTTGTTCCTGATTCATGAGGAAAGTGGATGACAATATAGTCCACTAAAAACATTATTCCTCACTAAAATGTAATTTAATACTGAGGCCACAATACATGCTGCAGATTACTGACGCAATTTAAAGTGATGATAAAGCAAAAATGTAAATCACTGTAATAAAACAGATTCTCGGAAGATCTGTCACATCCCTGTTTTATCTCTGGTCACATTTAACATTTCATCTTTTTATCTATTTACAGCATTTGATCCTGAAATATTAAACTGAATTTCTTGTCTTCACACACATTTTGAAGAACCAATTTCTTCTTTTTATTG
Source organism: Gymnocypris eckloni scoliostomus (assembly GCA_027564155.1). Taxonomy (NCBI): domain Eukaryota; kingdom Metazoa; phylum Chordata; class Actinopteri; order Cypriniformes; family Cyprinidae; genus Gymnocypris; species Gymnocypris eckloni. Next base: position 14,721,163 of record CM050416.1, on the reverse strand, counting down.
ATGAATACCTCTGCTGCCAGTCTTATGGACATGACATATCTCTCAAAAACTAGTATATTACAGTAAGTGCTGTGGATCGGGAGGACAATTTGGGAGAGAGAGAAAGAAGAGGGGAAAAACACTATGATGTGATGAATTCAATAATCAACAAACTGCAACATGCGTTCTAATAGTCTTGTACACGTTCTACACGAGTCCTCATTAGAAAACTTCTATAGGCAGCTAACACAAATACATCCTAAGAACATTTTGCTTACTTTTTGTGTTATGAAAATGTTCTCTTTATTTTAAGTAGGCTATTAAGTATTAATGTTAAATGAACGTACTGCTACTTTCAGAAAAAAACATTCCACGAACAATGTATAATAATATCTGTGTGCTAACATTTTGAGAAAGTTATTAAAGGAGTCCTATTGTGCGTTTTCATTTTTATTTTCTTTTAGTCTTTGTGTAGACTATGTTTGGGCATAAAAAGATCTACAAAGTTACAAATCTCAAAGTCCACTCCAAAGGGAGATATTTTGCTTTTAATAAATCCCTTTTCAAGAACTACAACGGACGGCTCGTTTGGACTACAACGTTGTTTTCCGGTGTTTGTGATATCACAAAGAGTCCATTAGAATATCTTTAAAATAAGTCCCGCCTATGGAAATTCGACTGGTTGGCAGATGGGGAGAACGCTTGGTTGAGCTCTGCACCTTTCAAAATCAAAACCCGGGGGGGGGGTGTTTATATCACTGTATTTCTGAAGGAAACCGACTGTCTTCAGAACATTTTGGATGTCATTTTCATTTCATCTTGCATGTATGTCTGATAAAGCAGCGTTTGTAAGCGGAGCGTGTACAGCGTTACAGGAAACCTCGCTCTCTACCACTACAACAGAGAATTAATTTGCATATAAGTTTCAGTGCAATTCATGTTATAATGTTAGAATTAAAGAACAATAAACATAATACATATTACCATTGTACTTATCTGTACATAGTAAATGCAGTTATTTTTAAGCTGTTGTTGACATCATATCTACAACATGATTTAGCCCCCAAAAACAACAACAACAATAACATTACCACTTTAATATGTCTTGCGATATCCGTGGCGCGTTTTGCATGATCTTCTTGTTCAATATTCTCGAGGTCTGAATCGATATGGCAATATTGATGAACTTGCTGTTGCAAGGGGCGGGGCATTACTGAAACGCCGTCTAAGCTGTTCGCCAATCACAACACTGGGACAGCTAACCAATCACAACACATTTTGTTTTTCGGCTTCATCAAGCCTTCAAATAAATGAGCCGTTTGTGCCAAGCTGGGGAGAAAGGTATTGTAATAATGTAAATTGTGTGAAAAATAATGTGATTTTCGAACCATCAAGCATGAGAACATGTTCTAGTACACCCCCAAAACAAAATCAATAGTTTGTAAAAGAGCATAATAGGACCCCTTTAAAGACTAGATAACTTTGAACAAATGTTCTATTAACATTACTGGAAAAATGTTAGTTCATAACTTTGATAGAACTTTACCACATTTATTTGAACTTTGCAACTTAGCCATGTTCCTTGGCATGTTAACTGGGTTCTCAGCTTACAAAAACAGGTTCTAAGAATATTTTGGTAGCATTCCTACTTCCATTACATTCCGATGAAATAAAAATAAAAAAAAACAACACAATTTTGGAGTCAAAAATTACAGCACCACAGATTTAAAGGAGCATACGGTACTATTTGATCAATTAGCAAACAAGGGAGCAATCTCTCACTCACTCACTCACTCACTCTCTTTCTCTCTCTCTCTCTCTCTCTCTCTCTCTCTCTCTCTCTCTCTCTCTCTCTCTCTCTCTCTCTCTAAAAGTTGTAGCATTAAAAGAAAAAAATGTTGCATAATTGATATATACATAATGTATTTGAGGACATTATTGAAGACAAACCTTGCCAAAAAGCCAGCCAAAGTTCTGATAATGTCCCCAGTTAGCTGGGTAGCAACATGAATATTGCCACGTGATTTGTTGGGGGGTTATTATTTCATGTAATTTTTCAAGCAGCAGGGGGTTTAAATCTAGGACAGAACTAGATTAGAAAAACTAAACTTGATCAAATCAAGATCACTTCTTTAAAAATCTCTATGCCATTTCCATCAATGACTGTCCAGAATGTTAACAACAAAATACATGACATTACATCTGTCACATGCAATTTATCACCAGAACCAAGCCCACTAGAGTGTATGATCATATTTAGACCTGCTCATACATTCTGTATCCTTTTCATTTTTGCTGAAATATGGCATTGGCTTGCTATATTTCCAACCTTTATTTAAGCTCAGCACACTGTACCTCTTACGGTAAGTTTCTAGATCACTTACAGGAGAGAAATTGGCAAAGGAAAACAGAACGTTGTCAATGAAAGGTGAAGCGCAGGACAGGCCTTTATTGGTTCTGAGAGGTTACTAATCTGCACTGCAAACAGGCTCTTAGAGTAGCTTTATCCCGGCACTTTCAGTGTGACCTGAAGTATATAAATATATAAACATCTGTCGATTTGTTTTCACTTCTTCTTTCCACCACTGCATTTGTGTTGACAGTTAATTTAACCGGATCAAGGAGTCCACTTGCCTTGTCCAAAGAAAGTATGACAAATGGCATGCGGTAAAGCCTTAAGACCATCTTCAGACTGCCCTAGCAAGTCCTCTCACTGTCCATAGAGATGAACCTTTCCAACAACAGTGATACAGAGCACTCAGGAAGGTGTGAGGATCTTCACGTTGACATATGTCCGTGATTGACTTTAAAGAGTGGAACAAGAGGGCGGTGCTCAATAAACTGTTCTTGTGAAACAGCTCGTGAAAACCACTTGAATTTAAAGGGATTTCTTCCTGGCTTCATGTTCACGTCTTCCTTTGGTGTTGAAGGAAAGTGTGTATGAAGTCAAAACGATGACACATACAGATGCAAAAACTAGTAAAAGTACTGCAAGAAACAAAGCTGTATTTTAAAGTCAATTTTTTTAGCACAAATATTTTGATTCTTTTTTTTTTTTTATTAAGCAATACATATTTATTTCTCTTCACAATGCTTATTTTATTCTGCATTTCACTTCTGTTGCAAAACAAGAATGAATAACTGCAGTTTTGCAATTACTTGCAACTTACACTCTTAAAAATAAAGGTTCTTCACAATGCCATAGAATAATCTTTTGTCTAAATGGTTCCATAAAGACCCTTTAACATCTGAAGAAACTTTTCTGTTTCACTAAATGTTCTTTGTGGTGAAAGAAGGTTCTTCAGATTATAAAAAGGTAAGCAAAGAGATGGTTCTTTAAAGAACCTTTGACTGAATGGTTCTTTGTGGAACCAAAAATGGTTCTTCTATGCATCGCTTGATGAACCTTTTGAAGCACCTTTATTTTTAAAGCAGTCATATGATGTGATTTCAAGTTTTCCTTCTCTTTGGAGTGTTACAATCTGTTCATGCATAAATAAGACCAGTGCCGATTCTAGACCTTTGAGGGCCCTATGCAAAACGGGGGATTGGATGAAAGAATGGATTAAACGATATGTCTCAATCGCACTCACGGAAAGCGCCAAAACAGTATCTTTTCCGAAACAATAGTTGTGCGAATCAAAGCAAAATCATGTTTTTGTCATCAAGAGGGCTCGCAGACAGCCGTGCACCCTACAAAGCAATTGGATAAATGTTTATTGATTTTATCTGGAAAAAAAAGCCTCATTACCTGAGAAAATAAATTTTATGCAACTCCAAAGATCATGGTGGGATCAAGTTAGAGGTGTTGAGTTATGACACTTTAAACAATGTATTTAAAATAAATTGGTCATTTTTACCAATACTTAAAAAATAAAGACAGTATTTGGTATTAACTCCTTTCCCAAATTTTATTTAAGCAATTGGGTGACCTCAATTTTTTTGTTTAAGTGCAATTATTCAATTGAAAAAAAATCATAAATAAGCTTTTATGGCATGAACCTTTTTGAATGTTTTCTACAGGAACAAAATAACAGCACATGGGTTTGATGCATCATAAGGGTGAGTAAACGATGACAGCACTCCCATTTTGGGGCGAACTAACCCTTCAAGGCTAAATTTCTCATTTTGCTTGATACAATGAAAGTGCTCTAAAGCCTCGCTGACATGACCTGCTGATTCATTGTGCTGCAGTTGAGGTGACATGCTTTGTCATGTAGCATGTTTGAGAAGAATAGCATTTGACAGGCAGCAGTGAGACAGACGGGGGATGTGTCTGAGTAATGGTTTGAGCTCAGTGTGATTGTGCTAAGAGCCGGCAAACATGATGGACACATGACATGGTTCAAAAATCCCCACACGCAAGAATAAAATGACACATCTAAGGTTCCTGCGCATGTCGAATGTAATAAATGCAACCCAGGAGCTTCACACGCCCACTCAACATGACACGATGTAGCCAACTAGGACATGTTCCTGGATCAACATATTTTGTTTATGGATCAGGTCTCTTACTAAACATTCACAGCCCTAAACCTCTATCTGTTACTTAACTTACCCTAAAAGGAGAGGGAAAAGATCACATTCTATTATAATATATTAATGAGGACTCTTACAAAATATGAAATTAACTTTTCTGTCAAATGCCTTTGGTTGTTGTTCAAGACTGTATTATCAGGATCTCTCTCTCTCTCTCTCCCTCTCTCTCTCTCTCTCTCTCTCTCTCTCTCACTCTCTCTCTCTCTCTCTCTCTCTCTCTCTCTCTCTCTCTCTCTCTCTCTCTCTCTCTCTCTCTCCGTCTCACTCTCTCTCTCTCTCTCTCTCTCTCTCTCTCTCTCTCTCTCTCTCCATCTCACTCTCTCTCTCTCTCTCTCTCTCTCTCTCTCTCTCTCTCTCTCTCTCTCTCTCTCCTCCATCTCTCTCTCTCAAATTCAAATTCAAATTCAAATCAGCTTTATTGGCATGACTTGCACAGTATTGCCAAAGCATTGTCCATTACATGAATAAGAAACAAATGATTATATAATACATAAAACAAGAATAGATCTATGAAGTAAATAAGTACATGCATTTTCTTTTTTTTTTTTTTTTTTTTTTTTACAACCAAGAAAAATATTTAAGACATTACTAAAAAAAAAAAAATAATAATAATAAATGAATAAAACATATATATATATATATATATATACATACATACACTCTGTAGAACATGAAATAAATGATGGTGCTTCAGGTTTGTCCACTGGCTGACAGTCTTAGTTTGTGACAGGCTGATACATATCTTGCCGCTGTTTCTCTCTCATATCCATCTCTCCATCTCTCTCTCTCATCTCTCTCTCCATCTCTCTCTCTCTCTCTCTCCATCTCTCTCTCATCTCTCTCTCTCTCTCTCTCTCTCTCTCTCTCTCTCTCTCTCTCTCTCTCTCTCTCTCTCTCTCTCTCTCTCTCTCTCTCTCTCTCTCTCTCTCTCTCTCTCTCTCTCTCTCTCTCTCTCCCCATCTCTCTCTCTCTCTAGTAAAAGAAGCCAACCCAGATGGCAAAACTACATGAGTGAGGATCTGTTCCAAATCTATCCAAAAACCTGAAATGAAGCAAGCAAACTTGTTCAAACTGGCATGGATTTGCACAGCAGCCCAATCCTGGCAGTGACTTGGGCTCCTGATGCGGGCACATTATTTATATCATTATTATAATATTATTTCTATCTGTGGTTGTTTTTGAAACAGTTGGCATGACAAATGCTACTTCAGAATTATAAAGTCAAAAACAACCCACCCAGATCCTGGGACAAGACTATTTAAAATGCAGTATGGAGTGCACACGGGGACATCAGTGTTTCTAAGCTACCATTTCAAATGTGTTTTTTTTTTTTTCTGTGCTTACTAAAAGAAACAATTGAATGGAAACTTACACTACATTACTCCTATGCTCACTGATACTGTAGTGAATGGGTGCCGTCAGAATGAGAGTCCAAACAGCTGATAAAACATCACAATAATCCACAAGTAATCCACTCCACTCCAGGCCATCAATTAACATCTTATGAAGAGGAAAGTGGTGTGTTGTAAGAAACAAATAATTAATTAAGGCTTTATAGCTTTAAACCATCACTTCTGGTCTACAATATGAGTCCATAATCTATAATAGCATTTACTCCAGTGAAAAAGTCCATCCCCAGTTGTTTCTCTCATCAAAATCCACCCACACATTTGTCTAGAACTGTTTTGGACTTCTCTCCTCATTCAGATGCAATTACTTTTTTACTGTAGAAAGCGAAATGAATGTGGTAAGGGTAAGAACATTTTCATTAAAGTTTCGTTTTTAGGTGAACTATTCATGTACAGTAAGTCTCCAAAAGTAGAGTTTACTTTCGAGTGATCACACAACCAGCCGATAACAACTTGCTTTATCTCTGCAACCCACCCATTTCTGGACACTTTAGCTATTAAATCATGGCTGACAGCAAATAGACCAGACTATAGTCCTGTAAGTCATTCCGCAAAGCTATGCTGAAGAAATCTGACCTTCAAACACAACCATGCCATTTGGAAACCAATACTTGATTGAGGCTGAAGACTTGAAGGCTGAAGTCAGAAATTCATATTGCTGATTATTCTACATTTTTCTCCCACCAAGACAATCAGTGAGGGGACCTTTAACAGGTGCGTCTGCAGTAACAAGACTGTTGCACCTGCTATCAGATCATCACATGCACTCAGTCACGGAGCCTTTCAATGTGATGAAGTGCCTGAGGAGGGCCTGCAACTGTGTCCGCATCAATTCACCCTTAATTATCTGCTTTCTTTCTCTTTTAACAAGATGTACAGTTATTCCATTGTATGTCAAGGTTAAGAGTCAAGTAAACGGATTAACGACGAGGGACAGCTGATTCAAAGTATCAATACTATTCCAATATAGGCAAATAATGTATTATTTATTAAGACTATTAATTAAATTCAAATATATGTGTTATCAGTTTTATATGTGATAAATCATGTATATATACATATGCATTGAAGTCCTACTTCTATTGAGTAGTTCTGTTGACTTTTTACAGAGTAAAACAGTGTCATGCATGCAAATGTAAGGATACCCGGTGAAATAAATATATGTTTGTAAGATCCATTGTGGTGTGGTGAGGTATAATTTGTGTGAATAATGTTTATCTCATTATAGTAATATACATTTCCAGATATTCTGAAAACGGCAGAGATGTAAATTATACAACTTTGAATCTCCTGCGGCTGCTCATTGTTGCTCAAAGTCATAATATCACGATGATATATTGTTCCTGAATTACCATATCTCATATTGAGGTTAAACAGTGTAAGCAGTGATTTAACTCACAGTACAGTGAATTACAGAGCAGAACTCCTCCCCTTCCATTCTTACTTCTGATTACATTATTCATCAGCTGTGATTAGACCGTCGCGTGTAACTCTGAGAGAATTCATAATCGAATGGAGGACACTTTTTCAGAAACACAGTTACTGCGGAGTGAAATCAATCTAGTCTTCATAAATGAATCAGCACTAATGATGCACAGCATCTCACATTTGTCTAACAACCCACTGCCATGCATCAATGCCCAACCAATAGAGGAAAAAAACCCTGTCTGCAGACAATAATTGTCATCCTTCAGTCCTTTGACTCCATGAAAAAGCTGTTAATGGTCTTTGGAACATACTGTGATTTTGTATGGCCACATTCAATGAGAACTGAGAGTTATGGGTAATGTGAGATGATTGATCTGTGTGTCTGACTATTTATATACACAATATTATCTGTTATTTATCCACTAGTCTAACTGCATCTAATTCTCAGGACAACTGCTTTTAACAGAGTCACGTGTATTTTTAGAGGTATTGATCTTTCCAGCACATCCTATCCCTGTGCCAATCTATGGATACGTACTGAATTGGGCCAGTTTATCAATGAATCTCACAGAAACATATTTCACTACAGAAAAGATACATTTTCATTATTTTCATGAACATTAAGCAGATTTGTCCCAACATTCTCATTACTCTAATATACAGGAGGTTTTTACTTGTTCATAATTTATTATTATTATTATTAAATTGTAAGAGAAAAAATATATACTACTTTGATGCATAAATCCTTTACACGTTTTATTTATTTGATGGATTATAAGAATTGAAAACTAAAAATTAAGCTCCTTAAAATAAGCCTTTACATTTAAAATATTAAATACAAATAGTATTTATATGTTTAATTGTAATATAATGGAATGTAATTGAATAATAATAGTTATATATCATGCTTTTGTTGTGAGCTATAACTCACACTATGTTCTTGACATTTTTCTGTGAAAGTCATTCTATGTCCTCTATATTGTAGGAGACAGCATTGTATATACTTCAGGGCATCGTATTTTCTGTCTGTATGCTTGACTCATAGAGCAGATAAAATATAAGAGTATCAGGACAACATGCCTTTGATGCGATGGAGAATGTGGTGCACAGAGAGACGGTTGAGTCAGATAAAACAGCTCGAGCACACTGAGAGTAGAAGTGCACTGGGGTCCCTAAGGGGGAAGCAGACATTGGGCACTCCAGCCTGTGCTTACAGAGACTGCGTGTCTACTACTAATGCTTACATATTTAGTTCAGTGCAAAAGCAGAAGCAGACAAGCAGTTCAAACTCGACAGAATCCTGTGAGAGTGCTCGACTTGCACCGTCTGTCATGGTCTCCATCTCCCAATGGAAAAGCCTCAAATATCTACAAGCATGAGGGTGCTTTTGGATAAAACATGTGAATTAGTTATTACAGGGTAAGAACCAATAGGCAGCCCGCTTCTGGCCTATATATCTACAGGTAGAGTAAGAAGCACTGGCTGTTTGATGTCAAGTCATGTAGCGAGCCAGCAACATCTAATATCCAGTTTGTTAATCTTCATTTTAGCTCATATGGATGTAAGAGCGTTTATATGATCTTTAATGTCTGGGTGAAATATAGAGAGTAACAGTGATCACCCACCTGTTCAACGATGATGAAATACTTTCTCCACTTATTTTTCAAAATAAAGTTACAAATTCATGGAAAAAACCAAAGAGTATATTAATTTATATTATAAATATACAAATTACTGTTTTATTAATACATATATAAAAATAAATATTACAAATTGAACCCTTTATAAATACATATGTTTTGACTTGTTTGCACTACCATTTAAAACTTTGCATTCAGATTTTGTATTTATTTAAATACTTGTATTAATACTTTTAATATTTTTATTCAGCAAGGAAACATTAAAGCACTCAGTAAAAAAAAAAAACATTTATAGGTATAATAAAACATTTATAATATTACAAAATAGTTATATTTCAAATAAATGCTGTACTTTTGAACTTTCTATTTAGTAAAGAATTGCACAGTTTCCACACAATATATATATATATATAAGCAGCCCAATTGTTCTCATTAATAATAATCAGAAATGTTTCTTGAGCAGCAAATCAGCATTAGAATGATTTCTGAAGGATCATTTGACACTGAAGACTGGAGTAATGATTCTGAAAATTCAGCTTTGATCATTGAAATAAATTACATTTTTAAATATATTACTTGATAGAAAACAGTTATTTTAAACTGTAATAATATTCCATAATATTACAGTTTCTGCTCTATTTCTGATCAAATAAATACAGCCTTGGTGAGAAGAAGAGATTTATTTCAGAAACAGAAAAAACATCGTACTTTTGAACTCCAGTGTGTGTATATGTAAATAAAAGAATATCCTCAAAGCTCACGGTAGGTCTGTCTTTAATGTTTTTTAAGATGTGGTATAAATGAATTCATCCGGGAACCCCACTGTTGCTCTCCATTACAGCTATATGTTAAATAAATGTTCCAATTCCAGGCCGTGATTGAGTTGTAAAAGATAAAAATAACTGCTGTCTTTCTATTACCAAAGGCGGTATGATCTCATTCAAGAGACTGAGATATGATGTGACTTGAAGTTGGATGCTGGTACTAATGACGTCTATAGCATTACGGCCCCGGGTCTATCTGCATTTATTCATGGTTATGCATTTGTCTTCAGAGACGGACGCTGCTCCGCTATTACGTTACACACATGATTGATATGCTTTTTGAAAGGCAATGTGCACTCTTTCTCTCGACAGTACTATCAATATTTGCATTATTGCAACACAGCTATAATGAGAGGGAGTCATTTATAATAATCCATCAGTGCTTGACCTTTACAAAGAGGCGAGGGAGAGCGAGGGAGAGGAAGACACAGGGTTAAGAGTGACACTGGTGTTAATATTAAATTCTCTTCAATAAACTTTGTTAATCCTACAGGGCGGTTTGATGGAAGACATACAGGCCACAAATAGTACAAGACCGACAACCGCATCAACAATACTGCAAGACTGGTAATAAGAGAAACAAACTCTATCCCAGCAGTCTGTGTCTGTGTTCAGCGGTGAACCGTTCACTTTGGTACATCACTAATGGATTGATAGCAAAACTAATGATTTGTGATTTTCTAATAGTCTGTGATTTGTGATTATCTTATTTCTTGAAATGTTCCACATGCTCCCTTTACTCTATAATCTCGCAAATTTGTCTGTCAAATATATATTTTTTATATATGTGACCCTGGACCACAAAACCAGTCTCAAGTGTAAATGTATACATAATCTGAATAAATAAGCTTTCCATTGATGTATGGCTTGTTAAGATTTGATAATATTTGGCCAAGATACAACTATTTGAATATCTGGAATCTGAGGTGCAAAAAAATCCAAATATTGAGAAAATCGCCTTTAAAGCTGTCTAATTGAAGTTCTGAAGTTTTGATATATTTACGGTAAGAAATGTACTAAATATCTTCATGGAACATGATCTTTACTTAATGTCCTAATGATGTTTGGCATAAAATAAAAATCTATAATTTTGACCCATGCAGTGCATTTTTGGCTATCACTACAAATACACCCCAGCAACTTAAGATGTTTTGTGGTCCAGGGTCACATATATGAATGAATAAAAGTATTTAATTTTTTAGTTTATATACTAAACATACACAAAACAACTGTGATATTGAGAATGATGAGAGATCCATTGTCTTCAGTTGCACATGATTCTTCAGATAATATGATTCTAATAATTTGCTGCACAATTATCACTGATACTCAATCATTAATATAATTATTTTGAAGCTTAATATTTTTTTGTGGGAATTATGATGCATTTATTTGAAATAAAAATTATATTTTTGAACAATAATAATTTATGTATTGCCAATGTCAGTCATGTTAATGCTTATACAATGCTATATAATTATATATATATATATATAATTATTTTTTTACTGCATTATTTATCAAATGCAGCCTTGGTGAGAATATAATAATATATATATAATGTATATTATTGGTGCAAAAGAGAGTGTTTCTCTGTTGATGGGCATTCAGCAGTATCAGACTCTAACCTTTATCTGGCCTCTGAGATTGTGAGTGGATTGATTCAGACTCTATTATTTTGACAGGACATCGGTCCAGAACAAGACAAAAAAAAGAGAAAGACTTGGAGAGAGAGCAGTGAAACAAAGAGTGAATAGAAAGGAGGACGACCTCAGTGAAAGTGTAAAAGAACAAGCAAGAGAGAGACTCGCTCAGTCCTGCAGGTGCAGAGCATCTTCCTTATAAAATAAATGGGAGAGAGAGAGAGAGAGAGAGAGAGACCTTTCAGCAAGAGCAGTGAGGAAGAAAGACCTTGGCTCCCCTTGAAGAGTCCATAAAACCCCCTGTCTCGGAAAAAAGATTGGATGTGGCGCCATGTCTGGATGCATGGCCTCTCCGATAACAGGCTAGTTTCCCTTCGTCAAATCCACACCATGAAGGAAATGAAGGAGGAAGAAAAAAACACAAGCCAGAATGTCCTGTCCACTCATGTTCTGTCACCGATTGAGTTGTGCGCCAAGGAAAAGAGGCACGCGAACACAAGAACGTAGAAGTGTTGCTATCAAAGCCTGGCCTGAATTCCACTCAACGTCTAGCGAGTCTTCACAGCATTATTGACTTAACCGCTGTAGCAGAAACAAACAACAGTAGATAAAGGTATTAGTTCCACTTGCCTTCCACAATTTCTCTACTCTTCTTAAAGGGAGAGACATGATACGGACAAAAGCTCGGTGTAGAACGGCGACTGCCAGCTGAGCGAATCTGTCATCCACAAAAACCTTCATGACAGATTACAATTAACTTATAGATCAATGACAAAACACAACCGGCAAAGCAAGTGAAGCATCTGTGGACTGCCGCTCGTGCAGTCTGGCCAACCAAACATCCATATTTTATTGACTTTCAATTGCAAAGTGCTCACTAATAGCCAGATCAGTTTCACAGGGCTAGAGATTGTCAGCCGAGGTGACATTGAAAGTAATAAGCCAAATCAAAAGTCAAACTAAATCAATAAGGGGGTTTACGAGAAATCAACAACTAAAAACGAAATATGAGGGTGTTTCCAATAAGGCAACAAGACCTTTCATGTTGGAACATTTACCTAATAAAAAAATAAATATACAAATATATATATTAGTAAGTAAGTTTAGATAGAGGCAGATTATATATATATATATATATATATATACCCGTGTTATATATCCTGAATATACATAACATTTATTTCATTATGATATTTCCCCCCATTTTAAATTCTTATTATCCAATGAAGGGTTAGATTTTTGTGATTTTTGTTAAATAAAAGATCAAAATGATTAATAATGCAGATTAATTTTTACTGCCTTCTTTGATCATATTTACCAAGGGTGCCAATATATGTTTGGCCATGACTGTAAAGGTGTGTTTTATCTTATTGTATGGACAGAGTTTTCTTTATTTAATACATTAAGTACATTAAGACCAGTACATTAAGATAAAATGTACTCAAAATATTACTTCTGGAAAAAAAAAACTCTTAATATTTCATGCTGTTTTGCTTCTGAAATTAATGTTTCTTGCTTGAAATATATTTGGATACTTTAACTGCAAACTTAGACAATAATACATAATTTATGATCATATAAGAAGAACATTATGAAAGAAAATGTTTAGCTAATGTCATCGTGATCAACTCTGATCGAGCCGACGCACACATTTTATTTTACCCCTGAGCTTGACCACCAAAAGGTAATTTGTTTGCTCACTCTTGACTAGCAGCAATCAATCAGGTTCTCTGAATGTAACGCTTGCATCCATATCATCTATATATCCAAGTTGTTATGCTTTGAAAATGCCAGAAATCTGGCTTTCTAATCAACTCTTAACTCCCTGATGAGATGACAACTGTTCTGAACTCATGTGAACTCTGCATTTATGAGTCTAATATGCATGCTTCCAATTTATATGTAGATGAAGGCAATGCAGGCAGCAATGTACAACAGACATATCTTTCAGGCCCTATTTCATACTTGACTGAGGAACTCAAAGCGGGAGATTATACCGAGAGGTCAATGAAGGCTAAATATAAGAGACCTTGACTGAGCGAAGCAAACAGCCTCTTTAGCTAATTTATTTGGCGGACTACTTTATGACTTTGTTTTTGAAAGTCCTTTAGAAAATGCAGATGGGTCAAAGGTTGTGTTGTAGAGAACAGCGTGATGCATATTATTGGGTTTTAAATCGGGTAACTCTTGTTGAATCTCTGAATACATTTATTTGCTGTTCAACCTGGAATTCAAATGATGTCTTGTTCCATATTTCTCCAAAGGAAAACAAATCACAAACATGTTTTCATTAATATCTCACTTGTTACGGAGCACATGCCTTAATTTTTCTCTAGAGAATAGGACCTCAGTAATCTCATATCAGGAGAGCTCTCATAACAAATCAGACTTTTCAGATTTGCCCACATACCGAAGTCAGAAATCGTGATTTCGATTCCAATTTCCTATCACGTTTACCCCAGTCAAAATATCCAAACTATACCATTTTAAGTAAATAGATTTATTGAAAGAAAACAAATAAACATAAAAAAACTGACATTAGGGGCTGGCAAAACTTTACAATATGAGTGACTTATGTAATGATACTAATATAGATCACAATGGTTATTTTTGTCATTTTATATTATCTTTATTAAAAAACAAAGATGCAAAGGTCAAATAAAATAAATTCAATAAAATAAAGATAACAATTTAAAACTGATTTATTTTTCTTAAGCAGGCCTACATCTAGGCCTATGTATCAGCTTTCAAGTAGGGAAACTGAATAAATAAAATGTCAATTTAAAACATTGCATAGTCTTCACTGTAAGAATGAAATGTATACTTTAATGTTTGTTAAAGCTAAAGTTATTTAGTTAAAAGCAGTGTGAGTTTTTCTTTGTATTTTGTTGTCTGATTATTGACAGCTAAATTAGGCTGCTGTCCCTTTAAGATCTCGTGCATGGATCCAATACTCTGATTGATACACATTGGATGTTTTACTCATCTATTTACGTTCATGTGAGACAAGCTCATGTATTTACCTGAATGCTTGCAAAGACAGGCATTTTGACATGTTTTCATCAGGAAAAAATTGAATTCCTGTCTGAGAGGCGGTGTTCGCTCGATTTGTCCTACCCTGTCAGATTTTGCTACCTTTGATTAAAACAGTTGGTAGTACAATTCGACACTGAAAAATGCTACCTGTAAAATTATGTTTTATTAATGTGTACACCTACCACAACTCTAAACCTACCCTTACAGTAATGCACATACAGTGTTATATTACGTGTTATATTCTCGGTTGTGGATAGAAGGGATGCAGCTACCAGAAACTAACAATACCAATTAGATTGTGTTATATTAACGTCTACACCTACCATTACAGGAATGCAGATACATCAAATATTGTTGTTCAGCGTAAGAAAAAGGATGTAATATTGATGTGCGCATGCACAGTAAACTGAGGAAGGAAAATCTGACGAGTAGGATAACATGTCAGGACAGCGCTTTCTATGCCAGTACAGCTTTCGTTTTCGCGGGGTCTGTAACTGTTTTAACGTCAATCATGTCCCGCTCTGTGTTTTCTCATTCGTGTATGCTTCTGTATCTCTCTAAAATAAAAATAAAAAACTTTAAGCTTTAAACTGTTTTACAATGCGAGCAATATGACAACATCTCTACCAGTAGACACTTTATATCATCGCGAATACAGTATCTTCATTTCTAAAGGACCGAGCTGAGGCACATCTGTTATGACTTGGTAAGCCACATATCCATTGTTTTATGATTATTTATTGTAAGGAATATTAGTATAATCATCTCAAATGTTATAACGAACAACCTCTGATAACATTTAGCAATTTGACATTTTTTAACATGGCCTTTATTGTCTTCATAAGTTTTCCTCATGTTTTGCAATGTTTGCTCTAATACGTTTATACTAATATGTGATTTAGGAACTATACAGCATGTTTATGCCACCCTATCCTATTTGTTTCCAACTGTACCCTTTTCAAAAGTATGCTAATGCCTTCGGTCTAACTAAGGTCACCTCTGTATCTATCAGAAGCTCGACCTTGTGAGGGCAGGGTTTTAGTTCTGACAACCTTACAGTGCTAAGCCTGATCAAATTTGAATGAAGTCTTAAACTAAGGCCCAAACATCCTTTTTCAAGATCAGCTCAGGGAGAAACTGGGGTGACACAATCTTTTGCCTGTCTTAAAAAAAAAATAGAACTGAAATCACAAAAGAAAGCTTATCAAATTAGCGAGTTATATGCACCGTGAGATTGCGAAGCCCCTTAATTCAGCTTTGTGATTTCATTTTCACTTGAGGTCACAGACTATGTCCTTTGACGTCAATCCAATCATTAAGACAGGCTTTAATGTCACATGAAGGTCAGGTCTAAACATATAGGGGTTATGTGACCTATTACTCTGGGTGTCACTTAAATAGCGAGAAACTATATTTGAAGTCAATTATAGGACTGCCATTTGCCAATAGTGGTGTCTTTCGTAGGAAACACAGGGAGGCTAATGATATGATCCATTTGAAAAGGTTGCTCATGGGACTCAGTAGAGCACTCAGATGTGATTAATTGAAATATGAACTTTTATGAGATGTTCCTACCACAAACCTAAACCTATCCTTACAGTAATGCATACAGCAAGTATATCCAATTAACTATTCCGGGGATTTATTAGAAATAGAATCACTGGAACAAGCGAGATACAAACAAACATGATTAATGTCTACACCTACCATTACAGGAATGCAGATACCAAATATTGTTTTACCAGTTTTACAATAAGTGCTACATTGATTAACTAGTTTGTGTCAGGATTGATAATTAGTCACACAGAAATAAAGTGTTATTTACCATGTTAACCAGCCTATTATTCAGTCACGTCTGTTTCTGTTTATTTGTAGTCACAGACAGTTTAGGTCTACATCACATTTAGAAAGAATGATAATTTATTATAATTTTCCATCAAAAATACGACCACTCTCTCTAGTCCCAATTCATTGTTATATTTTCAGTCAGAAAAACAAGGAGCTCCCGAACAAA